>VXBQ01009538.1:0-25811 GCA_013400175.1 Phainopepla nitens
TCCAGGCTGAACAACCCCAGCTGAGTTTAGTAAGGGAATCAAAGGTAAGACAAAGTGATTAACTAATAGCAAATGGAGCTAGTTAAAAGTTAGTTAGACCTAAGACAACAGATCATTTACTTGACTTGGTTGTATTTGTAGAAGCAAGATAAGAAAAATATCATATTGTGAGGATGAAGAAAACCATGACTGCAGCTGGGCCTGAAGCTGGCCTGGTTAGGGGGTTTGGCCTGTGCCCAAGGGACAAGATGCCCTGCCAACAAGAGGGAGATAGAAGGCTGCCATGATGAAGAAGACCACTAACCCATTCCCAAACCCACTGACTCATTTCAAGAATAGAACTGTGCAAGCACAGTCAACCTTTCAATTAATTTTAATACAAAATGGAGATAGGTGGGGTCTGGTAATGAATATGCATAGGCATGTTGGGTAACTTTATGAATATGTACGGTTTTCGGAAATAAATGGAGAACTGAGGCTTTGTGAATTTGGCACATGTCTCTAGGACATTAGTCTCCTGTGCCCCAGCATTGCTAATAAACATATCACTTTCTAACTTTAATTAGTTGGAGAGTTGATTTCTGTGCCTCAAGAGCACAGGCACAAGTCCAGAGTGGCACTCCCAGAGCCATCTCTGGGTGTGTCACTCACATCAAACACTGCAATGGCACAAGAACCATGCAAAGGCTTCAGACATGGAAGTCAAAAGCTCTACCTGCACCTCTATGCTGAAAGCAAAGAGACACAGCTCTTCAACAGGACCTTCTGCTATTTAAATTTTATTTCTCACTTTGGACTTTTAAGCCCACAAAATGACCAGTGCTCAGAATGGACTGGGTAATGAAAGGTGTGAATTCCTTGAAAATCATCACCCCTTGAAAATAAAGATAAACGTGTATCTCAACACAAAATTGTGTTCTTCAGTGAGCAGCAGCATCCTTGACAACTGAATAAAGCATCAGATCTACAGGTATATTCCTATTTCCCCCTATAAATCAAGGTGTTAGCCAAACATGAACATCTCTCACAGTTAAAGTATTTTTCCTTTGCTTTGCACAAAGGCATCACCCCCATCCTCTACCCTCTTTTATTCCTATCAAGGCTGTGATCTGGAAAAACTGTTGAAGGAACATCTGGAATCATTGCAACATTGACACACCCACTCTACTGAGGGGCAAATCTGGGGCCACCAAATGGTTCACCACTCGTAATTTTTATTAAATGCAATTCTGTTCCTTGATTCTAACACAGTACAACAACTGTGCCTCATGATAAGCCTGCAGAACCTCCTCTCCTGGTATGGATTCTGCTTTGTCCTGCTCAAACCTGGACAATAGGACACAGGATTAGAACAGGCAGCGTTCAGTGATTGGCTTGCAAATTGATGGGTTATTGATTCCTGGTACATGCAGCTGATACAGCTTTGGATTCTCTGTTTTCAGCAACTGATGAATGCTGAAGTTGTTTCCCACTCTGGCTACATGGAAAAGATCACCTATTCTCTTTCCTATATTATTTAACAAATATGCACAGAGGAACTCCCTGAAACAAGGTTCAGTCAGGAATCCTTGCTTTAACATGTCAGCATGATGCCTTAAGTTTTAGTATTTATAATTTTCACATTCTGTGCAGTTCTGGGCTTCACATGAAGGGTTGGTGAGCTCTCTTCACAGAGCAGAGAGACAAAACAATTCCTTTCCAGCTGGGCACCAAGGACAAATTTTAGGCCCAAGAGTGCAAACAGCAGTGAAGGCAGAGAGGGAACAAGGAGGATGGAGCTTCATCACCTGCAGCTGCAATTGGACAATTCACTCCAATCTGCTGATGGACCCAAACCTATCAAAGTGTGAGGCCTCGTGCCTGGGATCCATTTTGTGCCCATTTGTGGGTTTGACTTGGGTGCAGCCCCAAGGGGTTCCTGCACTGCCCAGGCTGGATCCTTGCAATAAATCCCTTTTATCCTTTTATTCTATCCAGTCTCTGTTTCCAGGTCAGCCTTTCCAGGCACCATGCAGAAAATTAAACTGTTAGTTATAAAAATCCTGAGCTGCATTATCTCAAAAAAAATTAAAAGATTTCTTGTATTTCTCTTAAGCACCCCACATCCATACCTCTGAGTGCTCATCTCTTTCATCTATAAGTCTTTTTAAATGCAATGCCATATTTTTCAGGAGAGGCTCAACATACTCTTGTGTCAGCACAATGACATCCATCCACTGCAGGTCAAACACATTTTCCTGATTATGAGTTACCTACATGGGGGGAAATGAAAAAGAAAAAACATCCTCTTGAAATTTTAAGTCTAGAAAGGAAGCATAAAGAAAATAAAGCTACAGCTCTACAGGTCAAATTCTCTGGAAAAGATATGAAAAAACACCTAAAATTTATTTAATTGTATGTAAAGGAAGAGTTTTTTGTCTACCTGGAAGCAGCACCTTGTCCTTCTGGCAAGGGGACAATAACACTATAAATTACCTACCACCCACATTTGATTGGAATTATCTTTTTATAAAGAAACTTGCATAGAAAGATTTCACTAAACTAAATTGGCTGCATGTAACTAAGACATCCTTGACACAACAAGCTTGCTTTCTGGTACTGCTCTAAAAATACAACCCAAAAAAATGCTCCATCATGAAATCTTTTTGTGACTCAAGAGAAAAAAAATCAAGCCTTTTTTGCTTACTACAACCACTCAATATGCAAATCACGTATGTGATTTACTTGCCATTGAACACGTGCAACTCCTCTTCCTGCAATACAATATTCCACCTCAAAAAATCCCCAAAATTAAAAGCAAAAACTCCCCAAAATACCTCCTGAATATGGGCTGCAACAGCTGCTCTGGTATCAAAATCCAGACTTTGGATTCTTTCAATAAATTCTTCTTTTTTCTGACACTAAAAATAGAGACATCTATTTTATACACATTTATATGAACAATCACAAGTATTTTCATTCCTCTTTTGCATTTCTTAAGAGCTCAAACTTATAAAGCTGACATTGCAATGGTCACATGGCTAAATTATTATCCAATAATTCTGGTGACCAGGAAATCCGTGGTTTATGCCATGTTACAGTAATTATAACTTTCAACACTAATTAAATGACACAAAGAAAAAAGCTGAAATAGAACAAGGAAGAGGTTTCTTAAAATTGCTACTTATTCACATTCTGTAATAGTTTATTAAATCCATGAAATAGTGCAGTGAGTTAATTTTCAGTGCTTTGCCACTTCCTCACTTTCTTTATAATATCAGGTAAATAACACTATTGAAATTAATAACCCATTAGAAGGTTATGGTGGTATTGGAGGTATTTGTGCAATAACAGGTGCAGGGTTGTAGCCATTTAATTAAAAATCAGAATATTCCAATTTTTCAAGGACTGCAATTGTACCACCAAAGGAAGAAACGTTTTATACCACCCTAAGTATTAAAATAGTAAGAGAAGAGATCAGTAACTCAAAAGATTCATAGAGACAAACATAATTAAACTCACCTGAACTGCACAACCAAGCAAAAGCAGGAGGAGCTTTTTTACTTCTTCAGTACCTGGCTCTAAGAAGAAAAGAAAAAATGGTAACTGTAGAATTGTAATTAGAGCTTCTTCCCCTATACCTCAGAAAACATGAGGTTTTCTCCTTATTTCCATATCACATATGTTAACCTGGTTTAGAAAACAGCCAGGTGAGCTTTCAGCTCAGTCCTTTTTGCCTTGAACTGCTGACTTCCAGAGTTACCAAACACCTTAACAGCCATAACCATTTCAAATAGAAAAAAACAACTCAGCCCTTCAAAAAAGCAAAACTTCAGAGTGACATTTTTAGCAGTGCTCTGGAGCCCTACAATCAAGTTTTCAATGGTAATCTCAAGTATCTCAAGATAGTAACAAAAGTGCTTCAATTACCTGCCACTCCCAAGTTGGAAGAGCTCAGGAGACAAGTTCATTTGAATTCCTTACAAAGTTGTATTAGATATTCATCTGCACATCCAAAAAATCAAAATGTATTTCCAAATTTGGCCTTAAGCATCTTAATCTCCTAAAGAAGCTTAAGTTAAAGAACTCTGTTTACAAATTAATAAAAATGTTTCTTACTTTTTACGTTCACAATGTCCTCATCTTGCTACTAAATATAGAAATAGATTCTATATCTAGAACATAAATGCCACAAAGCAAAGGCTTCAAGGATGACAAAAGTTTAGGCACTGACTCAAGCTGCTGCCTTTGGAGGGAGCTACATAATGTGTATAATCCCAATGAACACGGAATATTGCAAGTTTTCAAGAGGTTTCTCAGGTGGATAAATAGATTACAAAAAACATGGACTCAAATGGGAGGTTTTTCATCACTTATTCAGAGTTCTTGTATCCCAAAGGCTCAAGCTGTCAAGTTTTTTATGGAGAAACAAAAAACATCAAGGGGTGTGTTTCACCAGAAGCTGCTTCAGCTGAAGAAGAGGAATTCCACCTGGCTGTCTTATCAATAAAGGTTAACAGGAATACTGCAACAGGAGGAATCCATGCCAACAGCTCATAGCCTAAGTTCACATATCCCAATAAATTAATCACACTTTTTAAATTGTTCAGCAATCCCTGAGCTCCTCTTCACTCTTCATCTCCTGACTGCCTTTCAAACGCCTGCCTGAATGTTGATTCCTTGTCTCTCTCAAAATATTGAACCATCTCAGCTCCCCTCATCTTCTGTTCTTCTTCCTTTTTCCTCCAGCAGGAACACAGAAATAGATGATTCTCTACTCCAACCTGCTGCTGAACTTTGTCCCTACCCTGTGCCCCTGGCTGACCTCCCCTGTGTTCACCCTTATCCCTGACTTTCACACTCTGCAGGCTTCCATCCTCCCCTGCCTTGCTCCCTCAGGAATATGAACTTGTTTTCATCTTTCCCCTTCCCCTCCTCATTATCCCTTTGTAATTTCATTCAACATTTACAGTCACAGGGTGTAGCTCTGCTCCAGTTTTCTCCTCCAAAGGCCTTCCTGCCAATCAGCTGAGGAAGTATTTCCTGATAAAATCCCTGCTGGCCCATTTTACCAAACCTCAGCTCCAGCCTTCTCCCTGAATTTTCCTCCATGAGCCAACTGCCTCTGGTGTCTGCTCCTGCAGTCTGCAATTTGGCATCTTCTGGGATTTCTCTACTAATCATTCATTAAGTGCAAAGGGGAAAAACTGGGAGGCATCCCTGTGAAAAATCACACCTCCAGCCTAAGTTTTAGTGGACCAAATCCAAGTCTTTATCAGGGAATTGACTTTTACTCCTTGCTCGCCTCAATGCAACCAGATTTACACAGCAAGTGTCTCCAAACTTCACTCAGGTTTCATTTCCCTGCACTTGCCCAAAAAAAAAGCTTAAAAATCCAAGTAGGGATGAGATCTTTTTCCCAGCTGACACAGCAAAAGCAGTCCTAACTTTCAAAGGAGAAAGGTTCTGGACAGAACCCAAAAGAACAGGTCTGTATTGTAGTTCAGTCCAAACTCTGTGACTGAACTCCAGCAGGGAGCTGAAACACCTTCAAGAATGGTGTCCAAGCAGAGCAATATTTTTTTAATGTGAGGGTTACAAGACAGGAAAGTCCAAATCTTCTCACAAATCCAACAAAATCCCCACAGAAGAGCAAAGCACACACCAACAGAGCTGCCGAACCACAGATCCCAAAACACAAAGACACCTCCTTAAAAAGGACCAAACCATAAAAATGAATGTATACAACTGAATGCAGTATTATGTCTGTGGGGTTTGACAGTGCAGTTTCAATAAAATGTCATCTTATACTACACCATATTGTTAAGACATTTTCTCTCAGCATCTTGAACAGAATAAAAAATGTCACTACAAAACAATACTATGACCTGGGGTTTTCTAAATCTGTTTTTCCAGTAAATCTGGTTTCTAGGCAAATCCATGGAGTCTTTTGAAAATCTTAACAAAGTCTGGAATCAAAATTATAAAAGCACCATGCATTCTGTTCTTTTGGAAAAGGAAGAGACCACATTCACACTTCTTGGTGCATATGACAGCAGCTGCACATATAAAAACTGAAAAAGCTGTGACCTCGGAAGCAAAAGCAGCTATATTCAAAAGCAGAAAGCAAAACCCAAAAGAATTAAAGCAAGATACCTACAGAGATGGGATATGTGCAGATGGGATATGGAAAATATCAATGTTATGAGCCCTGGGACTGGGCAGTGAGGAAACACAGATGGTTCTTCTGGCTCATGAGGAACCCCTGTCCCACAGACACGGAAGCGTGGCAGTGAAGACATCCCAAAGAAATAAAAACAGCCAGGGGAAGCCACACAGCCTGTGAGAGCAGTTCCTGACCTCTCTGCTGAGGTGTCAGAACGTCAGGAGGAGAACACCTGGGGCACATTAGACCCAAGTAAATAAATTCTGCCCAATCCATAGTGGCTCCATGCAGGCCAGGTGTGTCTGCTCCGTGCTTCTGGAATTGAGAGCATGGTGCAGAGATTCCCAAGTGGCTGTGGACAGTCAGCTGGCTCCACACAGGCTAATTTTCTTGGTCTGAAAATTGCAACTCTCAGAGCTGGAAGCAGAGAAGGTGGGAGCATGGAGAAGACAGTGTCAGTTCAGGGGAGAAAACAAGAAGGTAACTGCAATATTTTTCAGGTAAGGATGCAAGAGAAGCAGGAGAGTTTGGGGGAAGGAGAAACAAGGATCAGGCACTGGATCAAGTGAGATGCACTGAACTGCCAATTCCCTCAGCGCTGACACAGGTAAAGGAAGTTGAAAGTGCAGTAGCTGGGAGTACATGAAACTTTATTTTGGTGCCATCAGTGGTTCACTGGTTGCTGGGAAATGCACTTGGGTTCAGTACAAACCCTACTGAGAAGCCAGGGCTGAGGCTGGGACAAAACACATTTTTTAGAGTGTGGACAAAAAAAAAAATCATTATTAAATCATTACTCATCATTATTAAATCACTATTTGATAAAGAATTTACACAATCTTCTGTTGAAAGGCTCAACCCTACAGGAATTTTATTCCCAGAGAAAGAATATAAATTATCACACCAGTATACATTTTTATCTTAGTCAAAAATAAACTTACCAGAAAAAGGATTTTTGCCAATTATTAGCACATTTGGCAAAGACATCATGATCAACTGCTGCAAAGTCTCCTATAAGAGTTAATTAAAACATTATTTACATCATATGTACTGAATGAAAACAAACATCAAATACCAACAGCCATTAAAGAGAAATCAGCATTAATGAAACAGTTTTAATATTTTTCAGGACTTCATGCATACAATTTGTACAATACTTAATTATTTGCATTCTAATTAAAAACAAACAAACACAACTCACAAATATGAGTTACTTCTACAGAAGCTTTGTTTTACTGGTTTGCACAATCATCTCACACAGCAAAATCCTCCTGTGGCAATGAGCTGGCTTAGGGATCTTAAGCCAATGAGATCCTGAGTCTCAGAATGCAGCAAAACCCTTTACCTTTATTATGTTCATGTTTCCCTGACTAACTTATTGATACATATTGGCTCTAAGGTGCATTTCTACTGCAAAAAATCAATTTCCTTTATTTCACCGTTTCTTTGCCTCTCACCCAAAGGTGGCTGTGAAAATCCCAGAGGGTTTTGCTGCAGAGACACTGGGCCAGCTGTGAATAGGAAGGTCCAAACCCCTGTGTGCACAATCCCATGGAACTGCAGCTTGCAAGTGCCACACACCAGGCAGCAGCTCTGCCAATGTGTGCCATGGATTCCATCAGAGGAGCTCCTGTAATGGCACTAATCGGGTCAAATCCCCAGTCTAGACAGAGCCTAATTCTCCTGAAGCATAACAGTCCTTCTCCTGCTCCCAGATGTTTATTCCCAGCAGATGCCATCCCACAGTCAGGCTTTTTGTTTTTCCACACTGACAGATTCATTACTATATAAAATGTTATATTCAAAAGCAACATATTCCAGAAGAGCCCAAGGCACACATCAGGTGTCACGTTGTAAGCCATAAACTAACACAAGTCCATTTGCTTTAGGTCACACTGAAAAAAACCCCAATATTTCTTGAAAAACACCTGTGGAAATTATTAGCTACAGCTATACTTGAAAATTCCCACCAGTTCATATACAACATCAAAATTACATCTGAATTGATTAATAGTAGACTGCAAAATATACAATCCCTCTGGATATGCCTAAGACAAATTATAAGGAGGGAGAAAAGAGCTTTGGCCTCCTCAAATATCATGAAATTCCACCAACTGTGACACCTGTACTTCTCAGACTTTGATAAAGACAAATTTCAAAAAAAAATCAGACATGAAGTGCATCACAGGATGTTTTAAATCAGTATGAAACAGATAAAATAAAATGAATTTAATGAGTATCGACAGCTACTATGAAAGAAAATCACGTATTTTTAGAGTGGCTTTTTGTTGGGTTTTGTGGGTGTTTTTTTGGTAGTATCTCAAATAATCCCATGATGCTATCACACAGCTGAACATGTATCAAAGTAGAGTATGAGCAGCAGTAACCAAGATGTGTGTCCTGAATGGACAGGATCACCTGTTCCCTTACACCACCTCTGCCTTGCCCCAGAGATGTCTGACACCTTTTCTGTCACTCAATGTTAACCTCAGCACTGGCTTGGCTTGCACAAACTTTTACAGCTCATTAGCATTTATTTTACTGAAGATCTTCACATCCTCAGTCAAATCTGCTGAGAGTGTGGACACTCACTGGATTAAAGCTCTCAAGCCCACCAAAAACTGAGAATCACTTGTCTTGAATTAACTGCTGAGAACAGTTCATGCTTTTACACTGCCAGGAAATGTACACACTCAAATTACAGTGTGTTCAGAACCAGAATTATAATTCTAGAGAATAACAAAGATGATGCAGCAACAAAAAAAAAATTGACTGATCTAACATAACACCTTGATTTTGAATGTTATATTCGACCAGTGCAGGTTTTTTGACAAGTACATCCACAGCATTGATGTGATTCTTCACTAAACTGAGAGAAGGTCTTCCACAGATGTGAGAAAACCACATGGCTCAAACCAGCATGGACAAGCTCCTAATGAGAGGTGTTAAGTTAGGTTCACACAGCGCTAAAAACTCCAAATTCCCACACTGATCTGACTGCAACAGTCAGTAAAAGCCTCTCTCAGCAGCGTGAGTGCTCTCTGTCCCTCCCCGGGATCCCAGGCATCCCCAGGGAACACCCCCAGGCACGGGGTGTGCCCTCAGCTTTCAGGAGCACCGGGCTGTGAGGCTCCTGCCTCGCCCCAGGCTAAGGGAGAGAGCCACACGCTCAGTTTGATTCCAAGGCATCCATCAAGCCCCAGCTTTCCTGCCTTGGGGAATTTCACAGGTGACAGGAACTCAACTGACCCCTCTGTGAAACAGCCCATCCTTTAACGCTTTAACTACCACAAAGCACAAACCTGCCTGCAGCCACTGCAGGGAGTGAACGTCTACACATGCAAAAAGCAATTTTAGATCCAAAGGAGCTCTCCAGTTTGGAGGGCAAATGCCTTTTTCCTGCTAGAAACACCAGCCCTTCAGTGCTTGCAAGGTGACCAAAATCCAAAGACTGGGGAGGGAAAGGAGGGAAAAGTGTATAAAAGAGCAGCTCAGTATGACCTGGACCATTAAAGGCATGGTGACTGCTTTTACCATTTCTTTAAAAATAGTACTTTTTTATTTTAAAAAAGCTCTAATAAACTTATTTCTATCATAAAGGTTTGGAGCAATATCCACAATCCTGAAGCACCCAAAGGTACCTAAATGCCAGCACTTCTGCCTGGTACTGGAGCACTTGGACTGGTGATAGCAGGAGGCCAGCACAGGACAGGGAATGCTTTGTGCTGCCATAAAGATCAACCCTGACAGTGTTTGTGCCTTCTGTTGCACCAGTTGTGGAACACCAATGCCTGCTGGAAAACGACTTCCACAGGAAAAGGAGGAGCATATGGGCCCCAGCAGGCAGCACATACACCCAGGAGCAGGGGCTGCCAAGGAGGAAGTGCTGGGAAGAGGCTCCCTGGCTGGGCAGGGCAGTGCCAGCTGGGAATTGTCACTGCACTCCGAGTTTTGGGAAGCACACACTGTGTGTGGACACAGGAAGAGCAGCACACCTCAGCACAGCCTGGCCAGCAGCTGTGGGGACAGGCAGAGCAAAGGTTTTCTCCCAGGTCTGGGCTCTCCTGGCAGGAAGGAGCAGGGCAGGGTGGAAGGGCACTAAAGCCACACTCAAGGGACACTGGTGACAGCTGTGGCATGTCCATGTGTCCCTATCCAACTCAGCCTCCAGCAGGCACAGCACCAGCTCCCACCACTGCATCAAACTTCAGGGGCTCTTCTACAGCTCTGACTGCTGAGACCCTCACTGCATTTACTACAAATTCCTAAATGAATTCTAACAAATTTCATCACGGTTTTCTAACCAAAATTCCATTACAAGATTAAATATGTACATAATAACCTCTCTCACTGGCACAAAACTTGCTTCAACTCAGAAAACACCAACCAACAACACTTAATGCACCACAGGAGTAAGTGAACACACAGAGTATCTATCCTATAAAAAGATCATCATTCATACAAAAGTGCCTTCACACCACCTTTATACCTGTAAATAGTGATAAAAAACTGGACCAGGTATCTAAACAATCATCCACACAAGTATCTCTTGATCTTATTCCTGTTACCCTTAAAGCCATAACTATAGAAGAAAATTTAGAAATAATTCCAGGCAAAACATAACACAACAAACAATTACTGACCTGATAGTAAGTTTTTATTTGTTTCACCAAAATAGACAAATTTTGAATCCTTAATGATGCATCATTGTTGACTTTTTTGTTTATCCTCTGATTAGCAGACTTTGGATTGCTGCAAAAAGACAAGAAAAGAGAATACATTAAACACACTGAACAATCAATCTTCAAAGCTTTCTCTAGGAAACAAATGGTATAGTTCATGTGCCAGCACAGCCATTCCTTGTCCTGATTACCATGCCTTGTTTTTCCCTCCACAAATCAATAAGGAGTAGTGGAAGATGGAAGGAGCCTGAACTGTGTCTCTGACACAGCCAGGCAGCCCCACATTCTTGCTTGCCTCAATGCAGCCTGAAACTGGGAGCACCCACCACAGTCCCCAGGGAATGGGTCTGACAGGAAAGCTGCTGTGGCTATATGATGGTGTTTTACTACCATGAGGCACAAAATGTAAATTTTAACTTTCAGAACGATGATTAACATGAAACACATCGTGCTAACACATACTAAAATGTTTTAAATATATTTACAGATTGCTGAAATGTGTCAGCACAGGGATTATTAACTGGAGTTTTTGTCATGTAGTATCATATACCACCAGATTTTTCTCTGGTTTGTCTTGGCTTCAGGGAGGAAATCAACCACTTTTTCCTTCACCAAGCAGAAAGGATCTGAGGAAATGCAGATGAGTCACCCTTTTTCACTACCTCATAACACACACAGGATAGCATGACAACCATTCACTGGGATTTCCTATGGAAAACCATGCAGAACCAAAGCACCCCCCCATGACTCTGAAATGATTACAGAAATCCTAAGGGATGGCCAATGTGAGGTTTCTGACTTTTACAGATTCTTGACAGAGCTGCACAATGCAACTTTGGATATTTCATGGTGTTCTTGTATTGTTTGATGATATTATTATTATCAGATAAATGAGAGCTGGCTGGGATGCTGCACTCAAAAACAAACTACCAACTTTGCTCTGTCAAACCAGGGCTCCCTGCAGGGATATGTGTCTGCTGCCTCTGGTTTTATTCAACACTGTCATTAATGATTTAAACAATGGAATACAGAATACACTTTCCAGCACAGCCACTGGCAAACTTTGGGAGGAAAAAAAAAAACCAAAGAACAACCTTCAAAAAATACTGTGGCAGTGGAGAATGATCCTGGTAACGTGCAAAATAATGGAATTCAATAACTCACACCCAGGCAAAATATTAGTCAGGACCAAATGAAGAAAGAGAACTCATTTGCTATAAAACAAAAATGACCTGAACATTGTGCTGTCATAACTTACTCTGATGCAATTTATCCCCTTGATTGGTAGTGTCACAGACTCTCTGTACAAAAATTACATATTTTTCACTTATATATAAGTTACCTACACAAACTGTATTTGCCTTTTATAGCTTGCTTAACTTTTAGCATATTACATTTTTTTTTAAGATATATTTATGTCTTTTCTTCAGTTTACTGCTATAAGCATTTCCTGGCTTTTAAGCACAAATAGAAATAATTAAAAAAACACTGCTGGGAAAGGAAGCCAGGTCATATAAAAAATGCACCTCCAACACAGACATTTTTAAAAGAATAGCAGAAGACACAGTATCTTTTTTCTCTATTTATTATTATAAATATAGGAAAATTAGGACGGGGTAATTGCCTCATTCCTAAATGCTCATCACCACGTTCCTAAAAATATCACAAACAATTAAAATACATTTTAGAACATATTAGCTAAACCATGTGACTATGATGTGACCTTGGGTTTATTAGTTCAGCCAACCTGTAGCTGTAAAAGCAACTAAATGGGCTAAAAATAATTATGCTTTGCAGATGCACGGAACTGGGCTCCTTTCCACAATGAATTCATTCAAATTTGTTAAAATCAGAAGAGAAAATCCACAATAAATCCTGCTGACCTACAGAGATCAGCTGAAGTCTCCTATTTCTACATGCATATCTCCAAAAGGCCGATTTGGGCCCTTAATCTTCATCTTTAATCTTAATGACCATGGGATTATCTCTGGGCTTTTTCATCATCTTCAGCAGCATTTCTGCAGCCACACATTTCAGATGCCTCTCCCTTTAGAGCACTCACAACAGGGCAAAGGGGTTTCCTGGATGTTGTGCCAGCTCTTATTTTAGCATCAACACCAAAATTAGTGTGCAACCACAAGAACTCAAACCACAAACGTCATAAAAGCTCAGGCTTTCCATTTTCTCATTCCCAAAGCTGTATTAGGACATTGAGATTGATCCTGGATGAACAAAAACTTGAACATTTGCATAGCACTGGATCTTCATGACACCAGGGGATCAGCCCAGGCAGCAGGGAAGCTTGGGCTGCTTTAACCACCTCACCTCCCTCTGTGACAAGCTGACCTGCTCAGTGCCAAAATGATTCACTCCTGCAGCTTAAAAGAGAAACCTGGGGTTTCCTTTTTGGTTTGGTTTGGCTTTTTGTTGTTGGCTTAAATTGCAGGAAGCAGTTTACTGAGATTGGGAATTTTTGCTGGGAAAACTTGGGCCACAGACATGCTCTGGAAGTGTATTTTTACCACTTGGAAAAACTTCACTGTCCAGTTTCAAGCTGCTCTGCTAGTGCAGATGATCAGCAGCTAAAATCAGAATGTCACCCTTGGGACAATCTGGTGCACAGAAAAAATTATTGTAGGAATTTTCAACTTTTCCAAAAGATTATGGCAAAGGGTCCAACAGAAACCCTAAACTCCAAGTTCCCTTAACATTTTTAAGCAGAACTTAAAAGCAGATAGTGGTAACAAGAAGTTTAACCCACTGTTTTTAAGAATAAAAGCAAAGTAGTGAGGTATCAGTACTAACACTACTAATTTCTACCAATCATTTTTAATTTAATTAAACATGCACCCTCAATAACTCACTACTGGTAGTAGATTCCTTTCCCAGTTTTTTTGGTAATGAATGTCCTCTTGGCTCATTATTCTTCAACCATGGCAGGTCAGTTGTCCTTGACACTCCCAATTAATACATGTTAGCCATGACTAGGATGAGTGACTTGGACAGAAAGCTGTTTCCAAGAGTGAAATCCTGCTCTCAGCACCTTCCAGTGCAAACAGGACTCCACCTCTGTGCCACAGCAACTGAGATCTTTCTAACCACATTAAGTCATTTAATGATTATAAACACAGACTGTTTACAGGCTGCCTACTGAAATGACCCCTGTGCTGCAAAGCAAACACTGAAACTGAGGGATTCTTCCCCCAAAAGGCCTCTGTGCTGGTGCTTAGCAGAGCTCCCTAATCTCCAGTCACTGATTTATTCCTACCTTTCAGGTTGTGTCCCAGCTGTCAGGTTTGTGCATGCAACAGCCAAGCACAGGCCTGACAGCTCCCTCCTCACACCACTGTTATGAAAGGACCACGAGCAGGTCCTTCAACAGGAGATTCCTTCTTTTAAAAAAATAACTAAACCCACCTTCACTTCCAATATCGATACCAGGTCTCATTTTCTCAAAGACTCCAACCTGAATGGTCAGCAGTCTCCTTAATCCACTAATTAGCATTTAAAATATTATTTATTTAGTGAATATAGTTCATCATCTTAAGTATTGATGTCTTAATTTGCCCCTTTCCAAGAACAAATAACATAGCAGGATGCTGGCTACACATTTCCATTTTATGTTCTTTCAGGCTGGTCTAAGTCATGGCATACTAATATTTTTTTGCTAAGCATGAAGTCTGATGTGCAACTATTTTTCATACAGAAAGATAAAATTCTAAACATGAACTGCCAAAACCTTTTAGGAGCATCTTTAAACTCATTTACAGCTCTTGCAAACTAATTTATTAAAGATTTTAATGAAGCACTTGTACCCATATGTTGAACTGTTGAATTTTTATGACCAGTAAAAAGTTTATAATGATTATGTTTTTATTAATGCAAAACAATTCTGTGTATTAGAATACATTAGGCCCAATGACAATGAAATAAACTGCTGGAAACACAGGATGCAAATTCAATAACTTTGGAGATGAAAAAAGATTCATTTTGGATCCAGTTTAAGACACAGCTTTAAAAAGCAGCTTTTTAAAACTCTAAGATTCTGGTGGCTGCTATAAACATTTTTAAGGCCATCCATGCTCTGAACTGCTCCTTTTATGAGGTGGGGATACTGAGCTGCTTCAGTGGCAAACAGCCCAGCAAAATAGGGCAAATCTGTCTAGAAGTCGATAGGAAGCAGAGCGGTAAAAGATACCCTTAAGCAATTTTACATTTAAGAGCAACCTACTTATGACAAGATACATTAATTTCAATAGCAATAAAACCAGACAGGAGCATCTACCCCAATAATGCATTAGTTTAAAACTCCTGATTACACAGAGAACTTCAGTGATTTTGAAATACTACCAGTGTCATGAATCACAGATTGAGACTTCATATAATCAGGGATTATGTGTCTTTAATTTTTCATTGACCAAAATCTATCAGAAATGGCAATGTGATAGCTTAATGGCCTCATGCTTAAATCTATGCAGACTGCAAACCAGTTGTGTCCTCCCTTGCCATCTGTTCCTTGATGGTACTTAATGATTAAGTCTGGTATCATAACGCACCCTAATTTGAAATATACCATTGTTTGAATGTGTTTGGTGAGTTCAGTGAAATGCTACCCTGTGGTTTAGCTCACAGCAGCAAAGCATTCACTTCTACCAATTAATGCTGCACGTCTAACAAAGTTTATTTCCTGCAAAGTCCTTTTAACTGGAATGCTGAGGTTCACTCGTGGTATTTGTCAAATATTTCAGTAATTACTGGTAACAGAATTTTAGGACAGATTTCAACTAATAAAGCAGCATCTTCATTATTTACTACTAGCAAGGAAGTAATAAGCATGCTCAAAATATGTTTTATGAAGAGATTTAATACAACAGTGTCCTTTTACTGACAAAACAATAAAAAAGTCAAAACAAAACTAGTGAAAACTTGACCATCTTCAAACTGCTTAACATTTGACAATCTACCTTTAGGTTGTACAACACCTGTATTTCTACCCTCAAGACTGTTTGAGCAATGTACAGCTGAAATGGTTGTGCAGCTGTGCAGACATCTGAGGATATCCCAAACACTGAGATACCCTCTGCCACAAAATCAGTATTAACACCTCAATTTGAGGACACTCTCTAACTCTGCCCTTAGCAAGGGCTGGCTGTGTGTGCCAGAAGCCCAACAGCTGTACCCAACGTTTTCTGCCTCGTGATCCTGCCGGCTTTACGAAGCAGGCCTAACATCAAAAGTCTTCTGGCCCTTGCACAAAACCCCACTTCCTAGGATTATGTCCAACACCATAAATTGTCAGGAGGCTGAATCCCCACGCCTACTTAAAAATAAAGAACAACCCAACCACGACCAAGTGGCCTAACCCAAACAGAGTGGCTGGTGGGATCACAGGGAGCACTGCCAAGAACATATCCGTGTCTGAGCACATGCAGACAGCTTCCTCTGGGAGCTGGGCCTCTGGGGGCTCGGCCCCTGGGGGCTCTGCCTCTGGGGGCTCGGCCCCTGGGGGCTCAGCTGCTCCAGGGCAGCCTGGCTGGCACTGCCAGCACAGGAGCTCCTCAGGCTGCAGGGTGCTGCAGGAGCTGCAGCCCTGTCCTGCCCAGTGACCCCAGGGCTGGGGACCTGCTGCACATCACAGCCTCTGTGGGCTGCCAGCTCGGCGTGAGCAGACATCCCCTCACACCCCACACTCCCAGGTTTACACGGACAATCACAGCACATTCAACAGCTCTGCTGCCTGAGCTTTCATTCCTTCCTCTCAGGGTTTAAAAAAAAAACCCAAATGAAGTCCAGAACAGGCCAGAGTTATTTTTGTTCTCTTTTCCCTAACTGCAGCAAGGAAGATGTATGCAGGTGAGTGAAATGTAGCAGAAAACAAGAAAAAGGTAAAGCACACTTGTGGAAAAGACCAAAAATCCCCAAGCTCCAAGTTTATACAGTAACCACTGTCTTTATCATCAAACAGTATGAAATAACTTTTTTACTATTGCTTCACCTTGACTATTCTTTTCCTATCATACTAAAAGGTAGTATGTAAAAAAACCAAAGCTTTCTGCCAAAAATTGAACCTAGTGAGTCACTGCTGACTGCACCAAATAACCTGGGTGAGCTCCCCACAATAAATCAATGAATGTGGGGCTGGCTAAAGGTAATCTAGCTGCCACCAAATTAACAAGGGTCCCTCACAGAAAGGAACACCTATAGGATTCAGAGCAGCACAGAACACTTAACACACAAAATAAACACACCTAGGTATTAAAAATTTGAGAATTCCTAGAAGAAACATCAACAAACAAAATATTTTTTTATTAAGGAAAAACATATGAGAACCAGAAGGTCTGACAAACACACTCTACTCCAACAAATCTAAATATCTCTCAAGGGACATCTTGTTGGTTTGCTTGGTTGGTTTTGGAGGGTTTTAGCAGGAAAGATAGGAGAAGGTTTAGCAGGAAATATAATTTGAAAAGAGGGAATTGAACTGCTGTAGTACCTGCACCACACAATTTTCCAAATTAAACTAAAACCAGAAGGTACCCAAGGATGCAAGAGTGTACAAGCCAAAGGTCAGGAAAGCAAGAAGGTGGACATGCCACAGTAGTACAACACTGAGGATCATGAAGTCTGAAGTTTTGACTTCTACTTCAAGCACCGCGTGTTATTCTCCCTCTCACAATTTTTTACTTCTGAAACGAGTCCAAATTTTCAAGACCTATTCAGCTCAGTACCAACGAACAGAGCAGCTGAGAGCTACCTGACTTTGTGATTAACACCTCAAAGCAACTGACCAGGAGAAGGCTGCGAGAACATCTCCACCCCCAGCGATCCTGTGACAACAGAACATCGGCTTCACACAAAGATCTGCAGCTCGACTGGCACCGAGCGTCCCAGGGCACTGCAGCCAGGAAACGTTTGCACAGCTCCCCTTGGGAGGATCATTCTGCAAACACGCAGGTATTAGCTTGGAAGAAACATCGAGTCATTAAAAAAGCAGAATAAGGCCAGCAAGTTGTCATCACTGCCAGGAAGCAGCAAGCAGTCCAGAGGAGAAGACAATAAACACTTATTGCCCTGAGCAAATGACATTTGTGGAGCTAACATGCTTTCTAAGACATTTAAAATATTAATGTAAGGGAAAATTACAAAAGCAACAGACTTTTATGCAGTCTTCTTTATTTAAGCTTAAAAAAAAAAAACAAAACTTTTAAGAGGAGTTTGTAAGTACAAGGATCTTTTCTTCTATCCTAACTAAGAGCACCAGAGCAGCAGGTGCTTTGCTTTATTTCATAATCACAGCACTATCAAAAATTATTTCTCCTTTGAAAGACTTGGAAAAATGTTCATCCATTTTACTCTTGACTTTAAACTTGGCTGAAGCTACAAATTCTGAAAAAAAAATCAGTTCTTACTTCAGAGTCACAGCAGTCTGAGCACAGGTAAACACCTCAGTACTCAGCATGAAGAACTACAGGAAATACTGATGTGTGATTAGCCAACTGAGATGGCACCAAAGCTGCACAAATATTGCAGTTTTAGTGACTAGAGAGATCTTCAGTTGTAAAAACAGCACCACAGAGACTTCCACAAAATACTTTTGGTTGGAACACCATGACTGTAGATGATTTCCTTTCTTATGGAGGGAAATAAACCCCCCATAAGTAAATTATTAATAATAAAATACATATTTTCATCTTTCTCTACCCCCATTTTCATACTAGTGACAATGTGTGCATTCTCTCACACATCTCCTAGTATCTGTATTCTGGTTTTGCCCAGCACACACAATACTCCAAATATACAGCAAGTGTATTCCCAAGCTACCAGGAAATTCCAGCAGACACTTTTTGCTCAGGGCCTTATTTAAGAAAAACAAAGATACCACACAGACAAAAACTAGAGCAAATATTTCCCTGAAGCTTAAACCAAGATAAAATTCTGCAATAAATCTAAGTGGACTGCCTTCTGTCTCTATAGGAAAGGAAGCAAGTATTGGAACGTCCCTAAATGTGCAGCACAAAGATTCACCCAATGGCCAGGAACAGGACAGACACCATTTATGATTTCATCCCTTACAATTTCCCACCCAAAAATACAACATCAGACAATTTTTGCTTGGGTCAAGCAGTAGCCTTGCTTCAATTCAAAGCCTTGGCATCAGTGAATCCCATGAAACAAAAGGGAGGCATTTTGCAAACAGTGCTCAAAAACAACTGCCTCTGGAGCATCTTCAGGATAAAGACTGGACTCTAAAACAAAGCAAACAAACACAGAGACTCTCACACAGTTATTCCCAAATCATCTTTGACCACTGAAGTCATGTGCTCCAACAAAGCAGCATGTTAGAAAAACGTCTTGATCTCTAAATAATTACTACCTAGGGAAAAGTGGTGCATTATGAAAGACAAGGAAGGCAACAAATTGCTATTTAGCTTAGAGATAAAAAGGAGGAATCAAAAATAAGAGGAACAGATGAACAAACACAAAACTCAAAAGTCTGCTCTTAACAGAAGAAACAAATGATGAAAATCTAGAAGTAAATCTCAAATTTGGCGTAGGATAAGATGAGCTTGATTTAGCACCCAAAGTAGGTTAACTAGGTTAGTTTTTAAAAGATCAGAGCACGGCAGTACTTTGCACAGGGTTGTGGTGCAGAGATCCCAGAGCAGCCATGAAATCTGAAGCAGCACAGCCTTGCCACTGAAGGGCTCAAGCTGATCAGCCAGGTGTCTGTAGCTAACTTAAAACTCTGGATTTTGCTGCTGCTCTTATTCTCATGAAGTGCTTTGAAACAGCATGGAGAATGTGAAGTGCAAAATTCTCTGAAAAAGAAACTGCAAAGCCATAGTGAATGTATGTTCTTTCCTTGCCAGAATGCTTTCAATGCTGAGACAAGTTATTTTGATATTAGAACTAAGATGGCTATTTCTGGAACAGATTGACAGGCTTAACAGAAACCTCTGTATGTATTAAAAACAGTTTTGAATTCAGTTTTTATTCCCTGGCCCAAGGTACTAGCCAAAGGCAAGGATGGGGTCAGTAGCAGGCTATCAAAAGAAAGAAGGAGACAGAGTCAAAGAAAGACAACCAAGATGGCACATGAAGGAGAGAGGAAAGAAGTGGATGTTTATGTGTAAAGGAAGGGTAGATGATTTAATTCCTAATCTTCAAAATTTTGCAAGGAATAAGAGTGAACTACAGAGTAGTCTCCTGCTCAGAGATAAGTCAGGGGAGCCAGGATGAAAGAAAGTGGACATCAGCTGTGGAGAAGGGTACAAAAGCATAACAAAAACTACTAGAACAGAGACAAGCCAAGATCAAGCACTTCAAGCATTCCACGTTCAACCCATGCATCTGTCCCCTTTACCTATCAAAAACACAAGCACCTCACAAGTGCAGGTATCAGCCTGTGTCCACCTCCCCTGCCCAATTCAGAGCTTACTGAAGGCTCACAGCCCAGTCTGAAATCATTCATCATTACACTAAGAACTACATTTTCCTTTTCTCTAATCAAAAGGGTTTCATTCCAACAGCCCTGGAGCACACTGTGCTGGACCACTAAAAAGTGACTGCTACAAATTCAACTTTCCTGAAGAAAATTCTCAGCCCTGCTGCTGCAGAACTACTCTTGGAACCAGCAACTCCCACAAAGTCCAAGTGACACCCTGCACCTGTGGAAAACCTGACAGAGCACATCTGGGAAGTGTGAATCCATACCATGACAAAGGTGTGGATTTAATAACAACTGCCCTTTTTCTAAAACACGTGCTCCTACTTCTGCTGCCAAAGTCACCCATCTCCTCAAAACTCTTTTCCATGTCCCAAGGCAGGCAGAGCCTGGCTGAAGCTGCCTGTCCCTCCCTGGTGCTCCCAAGAAGGAGTTAACTGGACTGAGGGGCTGTTGCTGCACTCTTTCACAGAGCCAGGCAGCTGGCTCCAGCACTGCAGAGCAAGTCCAGTTTCAGGGGAAGATATAGGCAAGCCAGAAGTATGGGCTGGCAGGCTCCAGTGCTCGGAAAAAAGCACACAACTGAGGGCTGAGAGCTCAGAATGAGAGCCAAGGAAGCTGTCCACATTCTAGGCACACACCAGCAGCGTGCTGGGAGGAAGCAGGCAGCCAGTCCACCTGGAAAATCTGATGGTGTGAAAGGCCTGCAAGTGGATTCAGGCAGTGAAAAGCAGTGGGAGAACAGTAAAAGGGGAAAAACCCAGGAGGAGAATAAAAGACTTCATCTTTGAAGTAGTTTTCAGCATGTCTGGATGCAAAGACTGATATGGAAAGTATCACTTAATTTATGTAATTAAGACCAAAGTTATAAATGGCACACTGGGATGAGCCAGGTTTTCCAGACAGTGGATTAAATGAACTCAGTTCCAGAGTTTGGTTCTGTACATTACTAGTTCAGCATACAGTCTGGGTCCAACAGTTCCTTTAAACCAGATTTATTTCCAAAATACAAATACAAAGCACAGTAAAATAAAACAATTAAAGCTAAAATACTGTTTCAAGTCTTTGTTGCTTGACCAAATATTAATGGTGGTGGTAAATGTAATGAGAGCCCCAATCTTGTAACTACTTGCAGCTGTCTCTTTTTATTCAAAGGAACCAGCAAGACTCTTGTCAGTTTGGGAACCACAGCTCATATTAAAAGACTTTCATCATTTCTTACCCAATCCTATTGGAATTCAGTTAACAAGTATCAGAGAACAAGACCTATCAAAAATGAAAATAAATACCACTCAGAAAATGAGTGTTTCTGTAAAAATACTGAGATTTTTGTTGGATCAGGGGAGTTTATAAACAGTACAGTACTAAGTATTAAAAAAAACCCCTGAGGTGATGTTAATCAGGTTCTGGAATAATATCTCCAGGACAAGTGAGTATTATTTTACTGCAGTTGTACTTGGGTGTGCAACAGGTGACTAATCCATTTAATTACACTGGTTGACTGCTTTCAGTACCACACACAACAGATTCTACTGAAGCCTGTGAGCACTTCATAAATGTAATGTTAGAAGCATTATGAGCCAGAGGTGCAGTGAAGGTATGAAGCATTCCTGGCATGTTCCTCCACCTCCCTGCCATGGCAGAACACCACTGCAGGGATCTTTGGTGCTCTGATTTATTTCCAAGTAGCATGACCCCTTTTTTGTACCAAAGAGCACAAAGATAAAGGCTCAGATTTAAAAAGACAGATGGGTTTCTATCCACAAGTATCAGATACTGACTGATCCCAGCAGAAGGTAAGTAACCCGATACTTCTGAAGAACAGGACCTAAATTTGAACAGGAAATTAGAGACATTCTCTCAAGTTAGGAGCTAATATTATAAACACTGGCATTCTCCTTAATTAAAAGTAAATTTTAAAAAATAATATGAATTGGCCTGTAGTATCTCCAGCAAGGAAGAGCCCTTCAGATGTAACTGGACACTGAACAGAATCTGTGCAATTTTCACATGTCCCAAAACATCCAAAGGCAAAAAACCATACAAGGAGTGTCATGAATTCTCTCATGGACGAGGTACTAATAAACTCAGTGCTGATAAATCCCACAGCCTCAGCACCATCAGCATCCTGCAACTATTCCAGTGCTGACACCTCTCTTCCCTGTCTCAATCATTGCAATTGTTGAAAATAAAGTTGATCCAGACAAGCACAAGGAGAAACAAATGCAGGACTCTCACTTGTAGATGATGGTGGGCAGGATTAACTCTTTTCTAACTGAACAAGAAACCTTCTCTAACTAACAAAGCCACTTTTTTTTTTGACTGTGTAATTGTTTACAAACCATGCCTAATCCAATATTAACACTCACTTTTATGGTCACAGAATTTGTTTTTTCAACATTTGGCAAGAATAAAGTAAGTATTAAAGTATATGTGCAGCAGGACCACAGCACCTCTAACAGCCCCCACTGCCACAGCTCCTAACCACAGACCTCTAGTTCTCATGTGAAGTCACTGAGCTTTACAAAAACACCAAAACAAACAACCAAAAACAATTCCCCAACCCCAGCCTTCTGAAGAAAACCACTTTTCTTTTGAAGTCACATGACACAAATTTTTTTCTGCCACATTCCCTCAATATATGATAGTAAAGAATGAGAGGAAAAGAAAAATAAAAATGGAAAACACTGGAAATAATCTGTATTGCTGAGTAGTTAGAGCTAGATTTGAGGTGTTTTTGCAAATGAAGCTACTTAATAGGTGGATATTCAAAGTGAACAGGACTAGAAGTTAACACAGGTTTCCACAGTGACTTCACTGCAGACAGGACCACACTGCAAAACGTGAAACAATTTTTCCCCTCTTTCAACCCTGGCACAAAACCCAAAACAAACTGAACCTTCCCAAAATATGAACAGAGTTCTAAGAGGCAATTTTAAGCAGTAATCAGCCACAATACATCTCTGTTCCCAAAAGACCTTGCAGTGTAGTGACAGATTTCCAAAATTAATTTTATTTCTACACCATTGCTTTTCCACACACCTCCAGTTTGAGGTAGTTTTCACTGTTCTGAATACCAAACTAATTTTTTTTTTTTAATTTACATCTCCAGTATGTATTTTTTACACATACACACCCACTGCTTCCTAAACAGAGTAATGATGGCACAAAGTCACAGCCAAATTCAACACACAGTGCCTTAGGCATGGGAATGCTCCTTCTCCACAGTTTTCCATTTTACATACATGCATCAGGGATCAATTTATACTCAGTATTAAAAAACTGACTTAAAAAAGTTTAAGACTATATTCTTCAAAATCACCTTGTTCCAGTGCTAAATTTGCCTTCCAGCTGTCAAACTTTTTTATTCCATAGAAGCTCTACATATCAAATGTGTGGCCACAGCTGACAATCTACTTACTTTATGTAGTCCAAGAAAAAAAGAAAGAAGTCATAAAATAGTATTCTTCAGTGAAATGCATCACTTAAAATTCTTATTAAAGTGTGCCAGAACCCACTCAGAATTTTTTTTTTCCAAAAGTTCCATTCCACCAAGTTCTCCATGTTTTTCAACATCAGAGTGAATATTAGAAGTGAATACTCGGGAGTCTTAGTTGTACAGAAGTAGGTGACAAAGAAAACACTGGTTTCAAAAGGCTGTGAATTCACACCTAAATGTGGCAAAGTGTTGCTCTTTTGACACAGATTAGTTACACAAGCTGAACACCATGGGTGAGAAACTTTTAAAGCACTAAATATGAGTAAAAGCTATAAACAGAGCAAGAGGATGCCCATCCCAGAGCAGTGTTCCTGAGGAACAGCTGCCAACACAAGCTGCTCACGCACTGATGGATGTACCCAGCCAGCCACAAGCCCACAGCTTCTCATTCCAATACAGAAAATAGATGTATTTCTCTGCAGAGACTCAAAATACCAAAGGAAAAAAAAAGGTATGTAGAAATTTCTGCACTAGTAACACTTTTATGATTCTATCACTAGACACCTGACAAGTGTTACTCCCCAGCATGACAGTAGTGGGCAACATTCCAGTCAAAATTACGATTAACAGAGAGCCACTGTAAAGGACTTTTTCTGACAGCCAGAGTATTCAATAAACAGTTTATAAACCCACGTAAAAACGTTTCTTCTGTCGGCTATAGCCAGAAAACACTCAACACTCACAATTAAAGCATGAGCTTTACTGCTGCCACTACTCAGCTGCTATCTACTCTGATTTGGAAGCATGGAAAATGAAGAGAAAGGAGTTTAAGGACAGTCCTTTTGCCCAGTGAACAGCCCCGTGTGAGTTGCATGCCATCCTTAAGTTGCACGTCACGTGCACCGAGATATGGATTAGAACCTTATTAGCCAAGCAAATTTATTCAAAATTTTCTTTATGAGCATGACTTACAGCAGGATGAACCTTTTTTATGTTTCTCAGTGGAAATCTGGGAAACTATTTAGAGTCATCCCATTTTCCAGTAAGTTCTACAATGATGATTCAGCCTGTATCACACTATACATCCTGCACACACGCTGCTCGGACATTCAGCTGTGCAGAGTCGGGATCTGCCACGCTCCCAAGCCTCCTCTTAACTCCCTCCCCACATGACCGTGTCACGCACAAATGAAAGTAATTTACCAAGGTCAATATAGGGAGAGGGGGGAAAAGGATTTTTCATAAGGCAGCAAAAAAAATACAAGAGAAACAAACCAGCAAAAAATTACCCCAAGGCAGCGCTTGCCCACACTCACATTTGCAGCATGACTTCGTTCAGATACACTCCATCCACCAGCGCCACATATTCCTCTAGGTTGGTCCCATTTCCTCCAGCCAGCGGTCCGAATGTCTTCACCTAGAACAGAACCAGCAGCAGCACCGTGACACCAACTCCACCTCGCTCCCCTGCCGCAAGGCTCTTCTCAAACAATGAGCAAATAAAACCAGGACCGTGTGAGGGGAAAATGATCGCTTACCCAGGTGACAAGAGGGCTGGACATGAACTGCTCCAAAAGGGGTGTGAAGATCTCGTTCTCCATTTTACAAAAAGATGGTTAACATCAATGCAGCTCCTCTGATGCAAAAAAATAAAGATAAGTCCTTCACTGCAGCAACTCTCCGGAATGCTCCAAGGATTCAGCTGGAATGAGTGAACCCCATTTTTACCAACCGATGCAACAGCAACAAAAGTCACTGCACTGGCAAGCGGGATTTATCTTCCTCTTTCAAGAAAAAATGCATCCGAAAGTCCATCTACGCGTATTTCAGCCTTTCCATTGATGCCTCTCCCTTCCTACATAGCGGAGGGGTGGAAGGAAGGAAGGAAAGAAAAGAGGGAGGCTGCCTAGCTACTGGGATTCTGCATCAGACAAAAAAAAAAGAGAGAGGAAGGAAAAATCTGCTTCAGCAGTGGCAGCGCCTCAGAAAGGAAGGAGGAATTCCAGCGAAACTCCGCAAGCTCATCCTGCCCCTTCCCCACAAAAAAAGCCCCAAGCCTGGCCGAGGGGAGCAGCGAGGGCAGCGACCCCCGCCCCTCTC
>VXBQ01009539.1:0-20996 GCA_013400175.1 Phainopepla nitens
GGCGGAGCCGCCGCTGGGGGCGGGGCTCGGGGGCGTGGCCGCTCCATTCATAAATCGGCGCGGGCGCGGCCCCGGCGGTCATTAGCGCCGGTTAATTAGCGCCGGTTAATTAGCGCCGGTTAATTAGTGCCGGGGTTCCCTGCGCGCCCGCCGGTGCCGGGGCTGCGGACTCGGGCTGAGCGGGGCCGGGGCGGAGGGCAGCGCCCACCGCGGTGGCGAGCGGGCACGGAGCATCCGCCTCTGCCGAGTCCTCGGCACTGCCGTAACGGGAAAAGGTGAAATCCATCCTCACAAACCTCTCCCGGCCCGCATCTTTGCGGAAAGGCTCCTGCTGGAGTTTCAGCGCTTGTTTTTTGATAAGTGTTTTTCTCACGGCTGGGTCCCTCTTGACAGATCCTGATACTGGAGGAAGACAGTTTAAGTTTCAAAGACTTTTAGACAACATGTTTTTAAACTAGGTATGATCATCTTTCTCATTTTGCATTCCATATGTGTCATTTATTCCATATACATACATATATATATATATATATATGTATGTATATAAAGGGATTTTCTTCTCATGTCCCTTTCCAGCTCTGCTCTCCCTGTCCATGTCCATGCTGTGGCCAGGCCATGCAAGGACTAAGGCAAGGGAGTAGCTACAGGATGGGAAACACATGGGAAGGACATGGGACATAGGAAACGTGCTTCTTGCCAGACTCCAAATTCTCCTTCTTAGTAAAAAGGTTCCATGCTGACATGTGGGAGCCAAGAATTCACTTTTATTGTCAGGCTGGGGTTTAACAGTCCAGTTCAATAAACAGCTATGGGCATCCTGAGTGTTCCAATGATAACAACACTTCTATTTTCCAAATTATCTAATCTTTCCTAATTCCAATTAATAATGTGTTTTAAAATGTTGTTCACAAGCACCCTGATATCTGTCCTGGTCCCTGGCCTTTCTAACCTCTATCAGGGCATGTAAACCATGATGACAGGCTAGATGTTAGATTTTTCCTAGTTTGGAAGCCTTGGGAGCTCCATGGCATTTGCCATGGAGCAAACTGGCCATCCCAGCTTGCACTGCGTCAGCCATAGGCTCTTGGAGAGACTAATGAAGATCTTCCTGGCAAATAGTAGAAAAAGAGTCCAGATGAAGACAGGAATTCCTTCTGCAGGAGGAAATATTTGTAAATTTGAATATATTTCCCAGGAACTGGTTCTTTGCTCAGAATTTTGTATTCATGGTTTCACAGGTGAAAGAGATGCACCAGTTCCTGACTGTGGCAGAACTCCAGTTGCTTTCAGCAGAAGCAGAACGAGCTTTGTATTTGCTCTCTGGAGTTTCTTGCCTGAGGGCTAGAGAAAAGACACACTGGATGTTTATTATAACTATAACAAGATGATCTGGGAGGCTTCTGCTCTTTTTTAGTCCCCCTGAAGCCATTCTCACTGTGGCTGTGAGATTCTTGTGCATCCAAAGAGCTGTTTCATTATCCTCCCATGCTGTTACATCATCACTGGCTTTAGAGCTGCAAGCTCAAAAGAGGAGAGCTAGGAGTTTAGTCTAATCATATTTCCAGCAAAATCCCAGACATGTTAGCTTTCTCCAGGCGCAAATTATCGAAATATGGGTGTTTGCTAGAACCTCCTGAAACACTCAGGCCCTCATGGCTAAGGAGTTAGGACTTGATCCCCTACACAGCAATAATCACAATCATCCTCTCCTGCCCTCACAGCCCTGATGGAGCTGCTGGTCCCATGTGTTCCATGGCATTAGACAAGTCTCTGATTGATGCTTGTCTGGTTTTTATCTGTCAGAAAACACTTCAGGAGCAGGAATGGTTGTGTTGTAGAATAAAATTGTTAGAGTTTTCTCCCTCTCCTTCTTGAGCAAAGTTCCAGTTAGCTGCCTGTCTCTGAGGAGACTCTGCATGCTGGAGGTATTAAAGGCATTGAGTATCTTTCCTTCTTGTGTCTAATTCCTAAATGTCAGAAGGTACTTTTGCTTCCTGGAGGACTGGCCTCCCTCTGGACAAGAGAATTAATAAGTGCAGATACACAGGCACAGGAAGCTTTGGAACTGAGCAGCTGCAGAACTCCTCCTTTTGCCCTCAGACATTGGTGTCTGTTAGATTTTAGGGCACAGAAAGTATAGCTAAGCCCATGAAATGTTAATTGCCAAGCTTTACATTGCACGGGCTACTAATGTGCACAGCCCAGACACGTGTTACCACCCAGCCTGGGTTTGCCTGAGAGTAAGAGCTTCAGCACCAGGCACTTCCACCTGAGCCCAGCTCTCTGAGTGCTTCTGGAACCTTCCTCCCACCCGAACTTTCAGCAGCCCCACAGAGGCTTTCAGGCTCCTCTCACCTGGCATGGACACACCAGATTTCTAAACAATGGACGTTGCACATCTGAAATAGAATCTATAGCCAAATTTTAAATTCATCTCCCAGCCTAAATCAAATTAAAATTCATGGGTGCAGGAACTGGGAAGTGCAAATAGTTGTCCATGATGACCAAAGCTCAATTTCCCCAGGGGAAGAGTATGATCTGGCATTAGTTACCAGTGGCATGGGAACAGTGCTTTCATGTGCATTGTGTGAGGCCAGAGCCTGCCATTATATACCCTGGCTGGCTCTGAGATTCAGCACAGGAGAGTGGGTGGAGGGGACCTTGTACAAAATGGCTTCAAAAGGAGAAGTAAGAAAAGAGCAACAATGCCATAGCAATTGCAATTGATGTCCTGTGAACAGTTACCATTTAGACTTTATTATTCAAAATACAAATGGCAATTACATAATAGCTATTAATAATGCAACTTCAAGGTTGTTGGAAAAGAAAAGCTTAATAATGAATATGATAGTCCTTGAGGTTTGGCTGTAAGGTTTGAGTGACAGAATAAAGAGAATTATCATTGTATCTATCTATTACAATCTACCATGGTAACTTTGCCCCCTCCCCACTCTGATGGGCTTTGTCAAGTGACCCAGTGGGGTTTGATTTTCAGGCTTCTTTTTTTTTTTTCTTCTCCTTGGAAAAAAAAGTCATGTAGAATGGCTGACAGCACACCCAATTCCTGTCTGATTGTTGGTCCCCAGATTTTCAATGGGATGTGAAACCCCAGCAGGTAACAGCCAGCTCCTGCCTGTGCTGTCCTACCAGCTCTGGGTGCTCCAGCCTGGCCATGCCTTGGGCCAGCAAAGCCTGCCCTTCGGTTTGGTGCAGCCCATCTGTGTGGGAATTCAAGCCATCCATGTGCATTGTCCTTTGCTGGGGTGAGCTCTCAGCTTCAGAAGACTCTGAGCCTTGAACACTCCTTACGGTGTGTTTTCTTTTTAGGAGGTTCTTCCCCCGCCCTGCATGGTAGTCAAGACCGAAAACAAACAAACAAACAAACAAACAAACCAAACCCCCCAAAAATCCTTTTTCCTTGACAGAAAACTCTTTGCTAATGAAAGGGACTTGGCAAAGAGTGGAAAGGGTAAGTCACTTTCTGTGTGTGGTGTGCATGGGGGCTGTTATCAGGGATATTAATTCCCTCACCCCTGCCTGCAGCTCACTCTGTGGGGGCACCAGGCAGAGCTTCTTTGAGTCCTCCTGCACAGGAACAGGAACTGTGAGCAGGGACACCCCCACATCCAGGTGGGACCACATCCCACCCACACTGCACTAAGCTCACAAGGAGCCTTCTCACCTTTGGTGAGCAGTTCAAAACTCGTGCACCTCTCACAGTGTCTGAACTCAGCCCTCGTGCAAACACATCTCTGGTTTGAGGCCACAGAGCTGCAGCTCTGCAAGCAGGACTTTGTCAGAGGAGCTTCCTTCAGAGTGTCTGGAGTGGAGGCCAGCAGCTGACAGACACTGCACAGACTCTGTCACAAGCTCAGGAAAGAGGTGGATATGTTTGACAAGGTGAGGAAGACTCAGGCAGCACCATCCCCTGTGCTGAACATTTCCTGGCTTTTAAGAAATGCCATCCTGGAATGGCTCATTATCTCTGTTCTCTTCTAAGACCCAATTAATTTAAAGCATGAGAGGTTTGCTGGGATGATTCACACACCAAAGGAAGAGAGGAATGAAGATTGGACTTGAAAAGTATTGGCACAATTTACATTTACTTCAAAACTCTGTCCTTTGTGCAGCTCTGACCAATGGAAGAGATGTGACAAAGGCTGAAGTTGCCTGAGCTATCAAGGGACAGTCAGGGAGAGGCTGATGGAAGCTGTAGCACCCTGCTGAGTTTTATTTGGGGACAAGTCACCCACAAGGGCCCTGATTCAGGGACCTCACTGGGTGGCAAAGGTCTGTGGGTGGCTGTTGAGGGATGTGTCAGCTCAGAAAGCCCCTGAGCTGTGGAGCTCTGGTGAAAGCTCACTCCCTCAGCTGGAAGGATCCCTCATACAGATCCTGGGAAGGATCCCCCAGGATCTATGTGTTTGCCCAGTTTCTGAGTTTGGGAGGAATGGTTCAGCCACCAGCAGCATTGGTGACAGGTAACCTTCCTGTGTCACCCCAGCAGTGACCCCTGGGCCTGGGTGCCCAAACCAGAGGTGCAGCTCTGCCTCACAGCCCAGGACAGCCAGGACTCGGGGGCAGCTTGGCCCAAGGACAGAGGGTGCTGAGGTTCTGCCAGGTTCACCATCAGCAGAACAACCATAGGCACCAGCAGCTGCTGGTGAGGGGCACTGGGGGCAGGAGCCTCTGCAGAGCTGAGCTGCAGCAGGTGCTGCAGGGTCCCAGCAGGGTGCCAAAAGTCCATCACTCTGGATTTGCCAGTGCATAGAAGCAGGAGCATAAACAGCCAGAAAGGGAGGGGCAGTTCTGACAGGCGCTTGTGCTGAAGAATTTAAAACTTAATTTTCAACTCATTCAGTCAAAAGAGGTTATGAAATTACAGCAATAAAATCTGAAGAGCATGATCCAAATGGGAGGTCTAAAGAGCTTTCCCTAAACACTAAAGTACTGATTATTATGCTTTTAAATTATAAGTTAAACTACTTTACCACCAAGGGAACAAAAAATGTCCAGTAGGGCGCCCTTTCTGAAAGAGGCTTCAGGGGCAATCCTGGTAATTTTACATCCAAATTCCCTTCCAAGCAGCCTGAAAAAAAAGGATTAATACACACTGGAGAAATGTGATTTACTGGAGCATGCAGACACATGCACTTCGGAGAAATGACCCCCTAGCTGGAAGGAGGCACCATGGGTAATGAGGACCTCTCCACACAACCCTTTTGGATCCCGAGGAGGATTTCCACTGGTTTCTCCTGGGAAAGCTTTTGAAGAGACTGACCTGGGTGGGATGGTGGGCACAGGGAAGCCTTGAGGATGCACAGACCTGGCAGAGAGCGACTGGCTGCCGCTCAGCCTGCACAGGACACACGGATGGCCACGGGACAGCGTCAGGAAATTGCAACAAAGAGGAATGGCTGGACAGGTTTGGAATGAAAGGGGCATTTCTCACTGCTGTGCAAAACTGGAGAGTGCTGGGGTTGCTCAGGCACATCCCTCTGCAGCCCCACACCGCCCCTCTGCCCCTGGAGCAGCCAGGCAGCACTGGGGTGACTCGTCAAAATCTAGCACTGGACAAAGCTGGAGCCTCAAACACTCAGAGTCAGGAGTTAAACAAGAGCACTGAGGAGTGAGCTCTGGCCCTAGGATCAAGCAGCACAAAGATTTCCAGGGCCACTTGGAGACTTAGATTTCTGTAACAACTGCGGACAAGGCAGTAATTTTCCGTTTCTTTACTTACTGGTGCAGAATTCTAAACAACCCAGGCAAGAAATCAACACACAAACCACCCAGCCAGCATATGGCTGCAGAACACTGCCAGACAGCATCCTCTGCTCCCAGCTGCAATTATCCACCAAAATACATTACCCGTGCCAGCTTTGGCTGGTTTATCTGCAGAATTTTGAACAATTGAAATGGAAACAGGCCCACAGGGTGAAGTCAAGACCCACCAATGTGCATTTCACTGCTGGGTAAATTCGAGGCAGGTTTTTTTCCTCTTCACAATAGTAATACACTATTTCTATCAAAAACTTTTGTACTTAAATCCCCTGGAACTGTGAGTGCAGAACAAGTTCAGGAATCAGCAAAACCAGAAAGGACATACCTGAAGGTCTGTGTCTTCCTCTTGTCAGTTCCCTTGGTCTCCAGCCACCAGCATCACTTGGCCCTTGGCCACTGGAACCTCTCCTGCAGCAAAGAGACCAGGCAACCAGTGATGGGTGGGCATCTGCAGGGAGCCAGCCCAGCTCAAGGGAAAAACATGCCATTTTATTAAACCAGAAGATTAAGTTTTCACAAAAACAACCCACAAACAAACAAACACAAAAACAACTAACCTACTGTTAGAGAGCTCAGCTAATAAAGTGTCCCAGGCTGTCACACTGGCAAAGAGGTCACATCTCAGCCCCAGAGCTGGTGCTGGGCAGGAGCTGCTTGCTGCAGCCCAGTTACTGCCCTTTGGGTTTGGGTTCTGCAGGCCATGGCGGGAAATATTCTCCTTGCCAAAATGAATCTTGGCTATATTTTGAAATTCCTGAGTTTGTTCTGGATTCAGGGAGCTCTGCTCAGGGTTCAGTACCTGTCAGAACAGAGGAGGGGTTGTTCTTCTGCTCCAGAGCTAAGGTATCTCAGGTACCAGGAGAGGTTTCAGGAATGCTGATTTCTTGCTTTTGTTCAGCTTTCTTGCTCCAGGGACTGATCTAAATCAGAGTCTTGTGGAGTTCCTCCCTTTCCAGGTGAAAGAGGAAAAATTACAAAATGTCTTCTTGCTTTTGAGATGTTCAGCAAGGATAGGAGGCACAAACTCCTTGGGGCTGCTGCTGGGGCAGGGACCACTGGGCTGGAAGGAGCAGGGATGGGGAGATAATGCTGGCAGGGGCTGTTTATGCTTCCTGCCTGCCCTCCCCAGCACCTGCACAGTCCCCAGCACATCTCCAGAACCCTGAAAGCCTCAAACCTTGAAACCCTGAAACCCTGACCATGAAGTGGCAGAGCCTTTGGTAGCACAAAGAGAACTACACATGGCAGGGTGCTCCTGCTGCACAGAAGTGTGGAGACCAAGGGAAATGTTGCTACTGCTGCTGCTGCTGCTGCTGAGGCTTTTCCCAGGAGGAAACACAGAAAGGATTTCAAAGCCTTTGGTCAGTTCAATGCCATCTCCCTTGGCACTGGGACCTCCGGTAAGCCTGCCCAGATCCTCCCTGGAAACCCATTTCTCCTGTCCACAATGCTTAATTACACTGGGTGATGGATTAATTTCTGAATTTGGGGCTTATCCAATCTGGGACTCAGATCCTCCTTTTTTCTTCCAGTTTTTTCCTGCCCAGCTGATAACTCATTGAGGAAACTTCACCTCAAAGAAGCCCCTCCTGTTAGATTTTCCCAGTTGAGGCCCTCGAGGCCGTGGGCATCAGCTGGATGTATCTGCCAAACATTTTTTCTATTTTCTTGAGACTTTAGAGTGTCTGGGATTTAAATGCACTAATGTTCCGTGTTTTCTGTTTCCTTGATTAGCCTGGCAAGCACAGAAGCCAAACCTTTCCCAGAGGCACATGAATGGCTGCAAAGAAGGAGAACCAGGAGCCTCTCTTTGTTCACTTCAGAATTTGTGAACAAAAAACTGAAAAGAAACTGAGGAGACAGTCATTTCCTTTTTGTATAGAGAATTCAATGCCGAGTGCTGGGCTGGAAGAGGTATTTTCCACTTTCTATACAGCTCATTTGTGCTAATCAACAGGGGTATAATCTGAGTGAAACAAGAAGAAGAAAGTGCAGGTCAGGGGCCCTGATGTGGCTTGCTGGGATGGAGGGATGGCTGGCTTAGACCAGCCTAAACTGATTTGTGGACCTGAACTCTAAAATGCTTCTGTGAAGGAAACAACCTGTTGTCAGAACTGAAGACCTCATTTGAGGGCAGAGGTACACCACAGGTCTTGGGCTAGCTCCTTATTTGGCAGTCTATGTCCTCCTGTTCTGATTCAGGAGAAAATCCTGAGTTCCCTGGGAAGAGGGAGAGCACAGAACTCAGTATTGCAGTTGTGTGGCAGCTGTGAACAAAGACGAGCCGATAGGATTCTGCTTTGCTTGCAGCTCAGGTGATAATAAAATGACAGATTCCCCATGTACCAGAAGCTCATTGTTGTGCTGAAACTCAGTGTGGCTTTGGAGGCAGCTACAACCCCATATCTCCTGACCACCAGCCTGTGCTTTGTACTCCAGTCAATCAGCACTGATGTGGAGCACTGGAAGGCCCGAGTGCCTTTGTTACTGTGACACAGAGGATTCTTTGCCAGGCTGCTCAGAGAGCACTCTTCTCTCTTCCCTCCTTTGTATGTGATTGGCCTCAAACACGCCAACAGCTTAAAGAAAGGCTTAAAACACTCTGTTGTGTGTATGTGTGGGGAAATAGAAACAGCAAAATAATCGTACCCTGTAACATAAACCATGCCCTAGGTCAGGGTGGTTCCAGGTGTGGTGCTGCCAGGAGCAGGGGCAGCTCAGGCTCCTGCAGAACAGCAGACAGGTACCACAGGTTCAGAGCATCCTCTCCCAGCTCAGGATTGTTCCAGTCTCACCTGCAATTGCAGCCATGGGCAGGTGCCTCAGCAGAAACCGCACTAAGGCTCAGAGCCAGAGCAGCACTAATTGATATGACCAGGTGAAGATCTTTTGAGCAGTATGAACCCTGACTGATCCCATGTCTGTTTGATGACAGCCTGCTTTTACAGCTCTCCTTCTTCAGACAGACTTCTGTTTCTTTTCCAGGACTGAATAAGTCTTATTCAATGAGCACTTCATCAATATGCAGCTACATTCTGAAGATGAGCTGCCAGGACATGACAGACACTTTCTGCTGGATGATATTCAAATTTCTTACATAGGCATTTTGATTCAAATGAATCTAATTCTCTAATGAAATCTTTGAATCAACCTGTAGCTCCCATACTTGAAACACTGGAGTGTTCTGGAGATAAACAATGAATATTCAGAACTCCAAATCTAGATAAAGCAATGGTTTTTCCTCCACATTTGCTAACACCTCTTTTTTAGGGGTCAGTGCATTAAAAGAAAAGATGTGAAGTGTAATTGCACTCCCAGTGCCTCCCTCTGTGCTGTCCATCACCTGCAGGTGTTGCCAGGGGTCACCAGTCAAGTGGGTTCATGTTCCCCAGTAATATGATGGCCATCAGCAATCTGCTCCCTCTCTCAAAAGCTGCCATTGCACCAGGAGAGCACAACGTGAGCTTTGATGCTGTTATCTGCCTTTGCTCTCCTGTTTATCAAACACTTTGAAATATGTGACACTCCTCTTGCAGGCACTCCAAACCATCCAAGCACTCCCTTTCCACTGGGCTCAGCAATTAACGCTAATCTCTGGCAATAAAAACATAAGAGGAACCAGAAGACAAGGGGCAGCTTTTCACAGGCTGGGAACGTGCCTTTAGAGTTGGTGCAAGAAAACTCTTCCTGTATACTCAGGCAGTTTATCCCTGCATTAGGACAGAGATTTCCTGGATGAAGATGCCAGAAAAACAGCATCCCCACTCCTGTGCCCTTATGCACTGGGTTTCTTTCCCAGCCAGGAAAGACAGAGAAAATTTTTCTTGAGAAATTTATGAAGATGCACAAGTTTGCAAGAATGGCCAGAGAGGACAGCCCCTGGTGCTGACCTCATGAGCAGAGGCACACAGGGAGGGAGGGGGCACCTCTCTGGGGATGGCTGTGCTGCTCCTTCTGTCCCTCTGCCCAGTGCAGCCTCATTCTCTTTGTGATCTTTAACACCCCCCGGCCTCCATGGGTTTGTTTTTCCATATCTGGGCACATGCTTGGCTTGATGCTCCCTTAGCATGAAATACTGCACACAGACAGCGATGACCATGATCTCAGAAACAAAAAGTGAAGGTAACTGCAGCTGAGCTAATCCTTCATTAAGATAGTGCTCAAAGTGCAAAAGGATTAGAGGGCAAACCCTGAGGTTGTGAATTTTCAGGACTTCTGAACTGGCATTTCCAAGCATCACAAAACAGTGTCTTTCCTGCACTGCAGATAATTTGAACAATGAGAGGCAAAAAGGGCAGAATAATCTGATGCCATTGAACCCTCACAGGACTGCAGTGACACTCAGGGAAGGGAGCAGCCTGACCAGCAGCAGAGGAGAAAGGTGTAGAAGGATTTCCTGAAGGGAAAAACCACTTCACAACTTTGAAAAGCAGACAAGAATAGGCAATTATACTGCTATGGCAGCAAATTAGGCTTTTAGGTACAAAGTGAAGCCTAAACTTCTGAAATCCCTAAGTACTTCAAGATCTGGGAACTGGAACTTCAGCCACATCCCTGTGAGGAGCAGACCCCCTGCCCAGTGTGGGTACCAAGCTGAAGGAGGCCAGAAACACAGAGCAAACACAACCAGACCCCGCTGTGCCTCCCAGCTCCCCAGAGGAATCAGTTCTGGACACAAACCCACCAGAGCCCTCCACTCACAGATCCAGGACCTTCCCAAACCTCCTGGGCCTCAGTCCTTCACACACCTCCTGGGCATGGGTGCCAAAACCACCACTCCAAGGGCAATTCTGCAGGTTTATTAAATATCCAACAGTTCATGCACAAACCCCAGCACAGCCAATGCAGCCAGGAGCACACATGGATCCACAGCCCCTCAGATACCCTTTTCCAGTAATATAAATAAGACCCACTGAGCTCCAGGCTTCTTCATTTATGCTCCTCCTGAAGCTGGAGCTTACTGAAGATGTAGAAGAATCTCTAGTCTACACCATATCATGCAGCACAAACCTGCTCACAGATTCTAAGGCTGTGAAGAATTATCTGACCCTCAGAAAATACTGTACAATCTGACCTATCCCGATTTTCTTGCTCCTCCAGCAAATCACTCTGCAATTTCCTGCTGTACAGTGCTAAAATAGAAGGGAAATTGTTTCCTTATGAATCAGCACAACCAGCATTTTTTGAGTGTTTTATCTGGCTGAGTAATTTTTTCTTAGGGGAAAGAGAAAATAGTGCCCATGATCCATGAAACATGGTCAAACACCCATATATCCAAGGGAACATGAGTGACTCTGGACTTAGGAGCCAAATATGGAGAACCAATATTATTTTTTCATCTGCCATTGATGGGACCCTGTGGGCTCTGCTGGGGTGCCCAGGCAGCATCTCCCTGGTTCCAGGGGAGTGAAGCAGAGAGCAGCACTGGGCCAGCACCGTGCCAGTTTGCCACACACGCTGTTCTGCATGCTCCCACTCTGGGAAGGGGGCCAACGGGTGACACAGGACAGCCCAAGAGTTCACGCATTGCAGACAGACCATCACTGCTCTGCTCCATGTGTTTGGGAAGTCTGGAGTTGCTGGGGAGACAGAACAGGATGTGACATGACAACTCCTCTGCCTGGGACCTTAAAAAAAGGCTTATTTTTATTAACAAGGAATGCACGCAGACAACTATTCCTCTGCTGCTGGCAGCCGTCTGTGTGGCTTGGCAGGCGTTGCATCCCAGGGAGTGAGAGGGCAGGGGGATGGACAGACCTGGGCTGGGTCACAGCTTCACCCCTGATACAGGGCACAGACACTCTTGCTCCTTGTGCCAGCTGCCCGGGGAGGGTCCCCAAGGGGACACTCCTTTGCGGGGCTGGGTGCCCTCCTGGTGTCAGAGCCTGGTTCTCCCCCTGCAGCAGCTTCCCCAAAGGAGTCCTCAGACAGAGTGTGATGGAGGATCCCAAGGATCCCTGCTCAGGCCAAAGCTTTTCCCCTCAGCCTCTGCACAGCAGCTCAGTGTCAGAAAACCCCTGATGTGGAGAGTCCCCAGCCTTGACGAGGGCCCACCTGCATCTGTCCCTGCAGAGCCACGTTTGGAGTTCTGTGACCAGGCTCACAACAGGCACTTTGCCTCTGAAATTGAGTCTCTTGCAGTTGCAGCAATCCACAAGGAATTCTGAGTTCCATAGGAGTGACTGATAACTCCTCTTTCTGAGCAAACACAACTTGACACAAGCTTAAAGGGCTTTTACAACACTGATCAAGAAAAAGCTCTAATTCATTACTGGAAGCTGGAATTAATTACTGCTAATAATCACATTAACCAGAGAATGCACATTCCTTGCAGGGAGTGATGAGGAGCGCTGTCAGGTAAAACAGTTAAGCTCAAGAGTGTGGAATTACCCTTTTCTTCAGGAAGAGCAGAGACAGAGAAGGAGAAATCTGAAGCTCCTCATGCCCTTTAGTTTTCTGTCCCACCTCCAGGACATCCCCAGTTTCTTCCCTCTCTCTCTCCAAAGCTGGCCGTGCTGAACCATCCTCTCACTCTCACCTGGATCCCTGGGATCCCATCCAAATGAGCTCAGGCTCTCCACAGTGCTATTTGAAAGGTCAGGATCTGACTCATGACTCCAGTATGGTGATATTTTTGGCTCTGCTTTAATCATTTTCTCCTGTATGTCTCATGCGCCGCCTGCCAGAACCCCTTGTCCTCCCAATTATGGTGAAAATAGATAATTAGTAATAGCCTAATTCAGGAACTACTTGGAATTATTGACGAACAGACTCTAGTCCAACAATATGAATTCTTCATTTATCTTTTCCACTTCAGCGTTGGCACAGGGATAAATGCTGGACCAGGCTTTCCAAGGGAGACGCTTGTCAGCTGCTGGGAATGTTTATGTTAGAATCCTGACGTGTAATGTTAACATGCTGGTGCAAAAAGGGAGACAAAGCCCGTCACTAGGATCCCTGTTGTTCCCTCGGGGTCTCCTCTCAACTCCCAGTGCCAGAACTCTTTTCTGTGCTCTGCAGAAAGCCAGTACTCTGCTCCCCAAAACTTGTGCTCTCACCACGCCAACCACAGGCATTCCAGATCACATGAACTCCCAAATCTTTCTGACATTAATTTGAGTTCCTCAGTCTAGACTCATCATGTCCAGCTATTTCATTCCTGAGATCCCAAAAATTTCAAAACTGCATTTCCTCTGCAGATGTTCTATTCCACATAAATATTGTTTTTAATGTCTCATATTATTTGACAAATATTAATTCATACTCAGCCCTCCTATGAAGCAGAGAAATTGCTATCATTAACCTCACTTTATGGAAAGGAAAGAGAGGATAAATTATTTGCTGAGGGCAAAGAGGGAAAATTAGTACTTCTGTGGGAGTGAGAGCTCAAAGGCTCCATCTCTGAGCCATCCCTCTCCTCAGCAGATCAGTGCCAGGCATCCTTTTTTGGGTGGCCAGCAGGGATGTACATGGCACTTCGCTCACATCTGCTCCTCTGTTTCATTCCACACAACCTGTGCAATAAACACCACGGTTGCCCAGGCACTAGAACAACAAGGGAAACCACCCTGCCTTCCCTCCCTTCCCTGCCCTGCAGCAGCATCCCTTCAGAGCCCCTGCACTCTGTGCCTCTTGTCCACAGCTTGAAGGTGACACCAAGACCCTGCAGAGGGAGAACACCCCCAGGCCCTCACCTGGGGCCAGTCACTGGGCTTTGTCCTCGCACTGGCTGCCACTGCAGGGGCAGCTGGGGCAGATTTGACAGGCTGGGCACCAGCACATTTACCACAGGCACCAAGGGCACTGCCACACACACTGTGGACAGCACTGCTGTGTGCCATGGGCTCTGCTGAATGCTCCGTGGGCATCACAGGGGCTCTGCCACATCTGTGGGAACGCCCTGGCACAAACCCTGCACATCACAGCAGGGTGAAACACTAACACTGCCCCAACAGCATCCTGGCTGGGACAGGGGAACAGACCTTGCTGTGCCCTGAAGGCAGGGTTTTCTCAGCTGGTTGTATTTTTACCAAGTGACACGTCTGACCTGCAGGGGGGTGACCTAGTCCCAGCTGTTGCATGGCTGAGCTGCAGCAAATGTGCCAACAGTACTTGACACTGGCACAAAACAGCCTTCTCCCTTTTTAATGGTACACATACTGGAAACTCCTATCTCGACTAGCAGAAGCCCAGACTGCCCAACACTCCATCTCAGCATGGGGAGGTGTCAGGAAAGATATTTTTGAAGTTCTGGACAAGCTCAGTCAGTGAAGTGCAATTACTACGAAAAGCTCTTTGTGTAGAAGATAATTTTCCTGTGCACACAGGATCCTGCCCTCCCCAAACAGAACCAAGATATAAAGCAGAGCACACGTTCAGGGGACACACTTTCCTGATACTAATGCCTCAGTTATTTATTGAGGCTTGGGAGAAAGGACTGTTATCTGACTACCACTGCATTTCCTTTTTTCTTTCTCTCCTCTGCAAAACACATGTGGGTTTTATGGAAGAACAGGAAACTGGTGTTATTAGAAGTCACCATAGAGGCACTTTTTATGGTTGGAGATTTTTATTTTGGAGGAGACTATTTCTCTACTGCAGTTTTCCTGGTCTTCTGGATATGTGTTGGATTTTCCAATAAATGTGTCCATTAAAAGAATTATTTTGTCTGTAGCCCAAAGTATGACTTTATCACCAAAAACTCCTCTGCCAAAAGCCCTTGTCAGCTGCCTGACTGATTGCTGAAGGCTAAGTACAATTAATGAGACCGCCAATTTTCAGGACTCCTACATGACCAGGGCAAGAGGAAGTATTTAAGATATAAAATGCTTTTTCCACCCAAGAGCTGAAAGTTAAAATAGCATAAATAATAGCAGAATGGGGTTGCAGAAACCTTCCATTCCCAGGCTGCCAAGAAACCCAAACATATAATTTATAGGAGTTTTGGGATCATTTAAAAAGACTTTAATTTGTGTCGAGCAATTTGCAAAAAACTGAGTTAGGCTCTGAGAAAGAGAGGCTTTCCTGATCGTTCTTTGATTGCTTTATGATTTTTCCCATGTTTGAACAGCAGCACTCAGCAGCACTCAGGCTGTTGGTGGTCCTGGGGACACCTGGCTGGAGCAGAGTGAGGGGACACAGGACAGGCTGAAGAGCATTGCCCTGCATGGGAACCCTGCTCCTCCACCTGTTTTCCCTGCAGGTGGCTCTGTCTGGAGACAGCAAAGGCTGAACACTGGATGCAGAGCAGAGTCCAGGCTCCCATTTTACCAAACTCAAATGCTTGTCACTGCCAAACCTGCCAGATGTCTCTCTCCCTGGATAAACCCTATGAAGCTGGGACAAGCAGGAGAGGAACTCTGGAGCTGGGCTTAGGAAAGCAAGTTTTGATCCTTGCCAAAATCTCAGACGTGGTACCATGTACATTCCTGTGAAAGACTGCATTTCTCAGTGCTTCTTCCTGTGTCCCTTGGTGCCTCCTGTGGGGATGTTCATGGGGTTGTGAGTGCCTGTTCAGCCCCATTTGCAGCTGATGCATCTCCCCCTACCTTGTGATGGTGGTGAAGAGAGCTGAGCTGTTCCCTACTGAACTGCAGAGGAACTAATTATTGGTTTAGATGATTTTTAACTCACACATACCATTGAGGTAGAATGGCTTCCATGGGAAGGCCTGTGCTTCAAACAGTGTTTCCACATGGGTGACTGCTGGAGGCAGTCTCCTTGGAGGAGGGAGGTATACTGACCAAAGCCCCCCAGCTCAGGAGGAGCTTTTCCCACCAAGGAGGAAGCCTTCCACTTGCTGGGCAAGGATTTAATTGTGTGGTTTCAAGACATGCATAGCTGGGAGGATCATTGCAGTTCTGTGTCTGGCATCCCCTCTGAGAGGCTGCCTGACCAAGTCCCTCGAACACACTGGTGGGAGAATCTCTTTTCTGTGTCCTATCCAGTTACTGGCTTCCAAAGCACGTGGCTTTTATGGGAAAACAGAGGGGGTTATTTGGAGCAATTGGAGAGGCAGCTTTTGATGGCTGGAGCTTTTAGAGATTTCTCCTGTGGCTGTAATATTCCCTCAAGCTGGATGGCAACATATACCTAAGGGAGCCATCCAGCCCCACTCCTGGCCCTTTAAGCCCTGGTCTGAAATGCAACACTCTAGAAATATGATGGTTTAGACAACTTTAGTCAGTGAGTCAATTCCGGATAATCAGCCCACAGAGGGAGGATACTGACTATCCCTCAAAAATTAGCAACCAGCAAGCTCTTTCCTTTGATGAATGTTATTTTAAAGAGTCAGCTCACTTCTTTGCTCCAAGAACACTTCCCATTAATCATTGCACAGGAACATTGTGATCTCCTCCCCCAATGGCTTTATGCCCAGGATGACTAGTTCAGCATCATCAGAAAAGAAGAAAGAGGGAGAGGAGGAGCTGGAGAAGATTTGGTGCCACCAAAAATGTGGGGAAGTAGGTGCCACTATGAGAAAGGGATGCGATAGATGGGAAGCAGCACCCCAGTGCTCACAAGACTTCCAGACCTAAAAGTATTAGAAAACAACTAAACTTTTGTCCACTTCAGACAGATTAAAAAAAAAAAAAGGAACGGTTCTGTGCCAAAACATGAGCAATTCAGAGGTTCAGAGCCTGGGCCGAGCAGAGCAGCTCCCGTTGCCTCATCTGATAGACCTCCCTGGCTGCCACACACCCTCCCAACTTCCAATGAGCTGTGCTTATTGCTATGACCACTGCTGTCTCACCTAACCCCTGCAGTGCTGCAGCGAATGCCTCAGTTCAGTGCCTCTGCTGTTCTCCACCAGCTGTGATTCACCCAGAAACAGCACCAGTTAAACAGATCAAAACAGTAGATAAAGCTGCTGAGGAGCAAGTTCCTCCATAGGGCTTGGACTTCATATCTCAGTTTCTAGAAACTGAGAGAATCTGTGATTACTCTTAACGTAAAGTTAGTGATACCAGACAAGAGCCTCTGGGTATGACTGAGTGGGGAAAAATGCCCAGAAGCACCAATTCAGTGAATATTTACTTTAATTTGCAAGGCCCCGTGAAAGGGTGGTACCTGCAAGCCCTGATCAGCCCAGAGCTGATTGCAATTTGCTCCAATAGACTTTAAAACCATAGAACATAAAATCAAGTAGTAAAAGGCCGTGGGGACACTCCCATTGAACTTCCAGGCTTAGCAAAACCCCACCAAAAGTTTTACAATTCTTTCTTCCCATTGTACATATATTTCACATTGCAGACCTTTCTGTGGCTCACACTGTATTACCAAGTGCTCCCTGAGGAATTAAGGGGAGACTCATTCACACTTTTACAGGTTGTCAGGCTCATTATTGAAGGCTTTAAAACTAATTAAAGCCCCGTTGTGGCACATCCAACACCTTTAACACTGTCCAGGCCATGGGAGGAGGATGGGGCAAGCCCCAGCCAGGGTGCTCAGGTGGCCCCAGGGGGAAGCAGCTTCCCAGGGGACAGCTCTGTTGAGCAGGAACACGATCTGGTCAGTACCAGGCAAGGGGAAGGGTCTCTCTTCACCAACTTAATGAGGAAACCTTTAAACCAAGGTCAGTGGGATTGGTGATGTGGTGTTGGGCAGCAGCCTGAGCACACACAGCTGGAATGGAAACACAAAAGAAAATACAGGCTCATTTTTGTTCCCTTGCTTTGATGTCCTTGTCCCAGTGACAGAAATGCACCAGCCAGCCCTGTGCCACCAACTGCAGGAGATTTCCATACAAAAACATGCAAACAGAAAGTTGTCTGCAATAAGAAAATGTTGCGAAAGATACACTTCTTAATTTGCTACCGGAAAATATTTTTCACCCGAGATTTTTCCAATTTCAGATTGATAATGCTAGCTTGTATTTTAAGCTAAAACATTTTGATTTTCTTATGGCAATTGGTAAATCCTTTTGCTGGCCAGATCTCCTGTGAAACTGGCCTTTTCCATAAAACACTTTGGAAGTCTTGTGTGACTGACAGCTGTCATACAGTCATCACAGACTCTCTTCTTTTATCCCTGTCATCTCCTTCCTTGTGTCTGAATTATCTCAGGGATTTTGGGAAACTTGTTAAAAGCTCCCAGCAGAGGAGCAGCAGAACCCCTGGGTTCCCTTCCTTCACCCCACACAGTGGTTTTAGATAATGATCATCTCCAGCAGACAATGCTGAAACAACAGTCTGCTGAAGGGAACAGGTTCTCCTTTTCAACCAGTGCTTCTGGGGGCTCTTCTCTCTTGTGTGTTTGCTTGGGTTTCAGGCAGGTAAAGAATTCCCAAAAAATTTATAATTGGAATCTCCCTTTATCCAGAGGCAGAAGCTTTCCACTTAATATTTCTAGAAATAGCAGGAGCAGCTGCTAAAGAAAACACTTCATTTCAGATTTGAAGTGATTTTTGCTTTCTTTAAACAACCTGCCAAGTTCTAGCTTTCCTTTCTTTTCAACTTCATAAAAAATTTGTCGTATGGGGAACAAAACACAGATCTCTTTGCACTTTGATTGCCAGGCTTTTGAAGTCTCCAGCAGTTCAGGGTGAAAATTGCCAAGGAAAAAAGAGCAAAAAATGTTTTAACAGACAGATAGACATTTGTTATCACAGGAAAAAATGAGGCAATTTAGTTCATCTAAAACACCTAGATCACCAAAAAAATTGAGCTGACATTTAAACACACACGCTAATCACCAGAGACATGAGCTCTTCAGAGGAGTTCCCTAGGCTGAAGGTATCATAAACTGCATGTCCTGGGTACCTGGCTTTGGGTGCTGATGCCCAATAGATCCACTAAAAAAAAAAGCTGTGTTTCAGAATAAGGGTGACTGAGGGCACAGCCAAGACTAAAACAGCAAAGGCTAAAACAGGCTGAAAATAACTCCCAGGAAATAACAAACATTCTGGGGCAAGACTGAAGGGGGATTCTGCTCAAAAGGAGCACGACAATTTGACAATTGAAGCAAAATTATCAGGTTACCTTCCAGCCCCAGCAGCAGGCCCTGGGATGGCAGCCAGCTCTCCTCAGCTGGGAGCAAAACACCAAAGCACATCCCTAATCCCAGGAAGAGGCTCCCAGAACATGGCCAAGCCCAGTTCTTGAGGACATGGGGAAAGGTAAATGGTCCTTGAATTTCGCTTAGCCAGTTGTACCTGGACTCACACTGTGCAGTACCTGGGTAACATGCTGCAGGCAGTAATGCAGCCAATAAATAACCTTTAGCTCATGGCCACGGGCACTCAGTGCATGATGCTCTACAGGATTGGGTTAAAACTGCCTCAGACTGAGTGACACCTGCTGGTCTGTGTGGGTCCTCAGGTCCCTGATCTCACCAGGGTGACCTGCTTGTGCAAGGCTCTGGGGCATTTCTAGAAAACCTGTGCTTGGCTGAAGTACCACTGGCTAGATGAACTCAGTTACACAGACAAAGAAAAAGTTTTATTACTTCCCTGAAAGCCATGGAAACAAGTAATGACTTATAGTGTTTTATTGATGGTCTGATTCTGCTATCTCAGGAGACTCAGGACAAGAGTGAACAAAAGACAGCATGCTGACTCATGAGCAGAAATAGAGAAAAAAGATGACACATTTAAACCAGCATTCAGAGCAGTGATGATATTCTGGGAGACATTAATGACTGGGAGAAGTATCTGTGGGATTTGTCTGTTTGTTTTAACTTTCCCAGGGCAAGTATTTTTCAGCTGTGGGCTTTCACGTATTTTAGGTGCAATATTATTACTCACAAATCATCAGCTGGAAAGGAGAGGCATTATGTCAGAGGACAAAAACTGACACCCCCAACATTTGGTTCAGCTTCATCAGAAATTTGTCACCTCCCTGGTCCTTTTTGGAAGAGTCTGAAGATTTAAGTTCAGTGTATCAGAGGTATGTGGCTATTCTGTTCTGGCTGACCAGTGCAAGCTGTCAAGACCTATTTTTAGATGCATGAATAACGAAGGATTTTGGAGTGGATCCTGAAATGTCCTGAGCCTCAACAGGAATGTGGCAGTGGCACTCAAAGGGGCTCGTTTGCAAGTGTTTGATTTGTTCATTTGCTCAGAGCTCTCCATCTCAGTGTGCGTTGTGAGTCACATCTCCTCTGCCCACAGCCTCCCCCTGGAACTGGTTCCAACCGGGGGAGTCTGTGCTTTCTTGGGGTTCAGCCAGGGTCCGGGCAGTTCCACCTTCTACTGATGTCAGTGTGGCCGTGAGTGCCACAGCCCTGGCACAGTCCCCTGCAGCCCTTCCAGTCCCCTGCCAGGCTGGCAGCTCGGGTCTGTCAGGGAGGTGTTGGGGACACAACTGCTGCCCGTCTTTGGCTGGTCTGTGCTGCCGCCCTCAGGAGCCCGGGGCAGTGACTGGAGCTTGAGGTCAGGCTGCCTTATCTCGTTTGTTTGACTGTGTTCTGTCAGCTGAGACACCCAACTCCTCAGCCTTTGCTGTGCCCACAGCTCAAGGGGTCCCTGCCAAGACACCAGCACAGCTCCAGACCACCAGCGCCAGCATTGGCACAAGCAGTGTCACTGTGGCACATCCCAAGAGAGCAGGGTGCAGTGTCACCGTGGCATATCCCGAGAGAGAAAGGTGCAGTATCACCATGGCACATCCTGCAGTGACACTGTGCCACATCCCAAGAGAGGAGGGTGCAGTGTCACTGTGGCACATCCTGCAGGGACACTGTGGCCCATCCCAAGAGAGCAGGGTGCAGTGTCACTGTGGCACATCCTGCAGGGACACTGTGGCCCATCCCAAGAGAGCAGGGTGCAGTGTCACTGTGGCACATCCTGCAGGGACACTGTGGCCCATCCCAAGAGAGCAGGGTGCAGTGTCACTGTGGCACATCCTGCAGGGACACTGTGGCCCATCCCAAGAGAGCAGGGTGCAGTGTCACTGTGGCACATCCCAAATGAACACGGTGGCTGCCTTACTGGCACCTGGGGCCTATGGAATAGCAGGTGAGCCCCCAGGGACAGGCAAGCACACGCACACACTTTTTATCACATATCACATTCTTCTTTCCGGTTGCAGATGACTGACGAGCTCAGACAGGTGCCTAAGCCTGCACGGTGTTTCTCAAACCCTGAATTACATTTTGATACGATTTTTCAAATTCTCGTCCGGGCCGGGCTGGAACCGCGGGCCGCCAGGGGGCGCTGCGGGGCCGTGTGTCTGCCCTCACGGCGGGGCGGTGTCACAGCGCCCCCTGGCGGCCCC
>VXBQ01009539.1:21202-67697 GCA_013400175.1 Phainopepla nitens
CCCGGTGCCCTCTCCCGGCTCCCGCCGCCGCTCCCGATCCCCCGGTGCCCTCTCCCGACTAGCGTGACACATTCCAGCTGAAAAAACAGACTCTTCACTTCGTGGTCTTTGGATTTACAGTGGGTGAGAGATGGGACAGGACACAGTCTGCGTCATGTGCCACCCTTCGGGTCCTCAGCCTTCCCAAAACCCGCCCGCAGCTCGGTCCCCTCCAGGCTCCATCCTGCTCCTGCGGTGTCCCTGTGCATGGAGCCTCTCTCCCATCTCTTTGTGGCAGCCCCCCATGCCCAGCCCCTTGCCCACACACATCCTGGGAGACGCTTTGCACCAGATCTCTGTGAGGTGAACGTCAAGACAAACCCCACTTACTCTTGTCCACATAATGACAGAAGAATATTAAAAATTTAAATGAATTCAGGATCATTTAAGGGCCACTGCAGATGCCCCAGAAGAGGATTTTCCACTCGAGAAAGCTGAATTTTGTCCTCCTGTGAAAATAAGAGTAGCTTCTCATTTTGATGTGTAGGAGACCAGGCCCATTCCTTTTCAACTGAGGTACCAGTCTCTGTGCAAACAATAGCACTGTGTGAGTTAACACTTCTCTTTTATGGAAAAAATCATCTAGAAGAAGCAATTCCTGTACCTGAGCCAGGGATCAAAATTTTTAAAAATGGCCAAAGTCCACAGCAGCAGTAAAGTGTCAGACCAAGTAACTTGGTTTTACCAGCTTAATAGTTATTCAGTTAGCTAATAATTACTTCACTGGCAAGCTTACCTCCTGCACAATGAGCACTGGACTCTTTGACAATAGCAACACTCCCAAGCTGAGTATCAGTTTAGGTGACCCCTCTGGCGTCTTCAGCACTGTGTGTTGGGGAACAGAGCACCTGATGAGCAAACCCTCAGGTGTCTTCTCACCACAGTTAAAGCCAAAATGAGAGGAACCCTCCATGGAGGGATGTCTTTCCATTCCCCTGACTTACACATTCCTATTCCTACATCTCCCCTTTTTTTCAAACCAAAGCCGTTTGGTTTGGAGGGTGCCACAGTGCTTTGTGCGATGATGAAGTGAACCTCGTTAACGGCTTCCATTTTAATCACTCAGAAGTCACTCAAAAAGCCTGTAAGCCCTCTGTGGAGCTGCACAAAGCTCATCGGGGCTGGTGAAATGATTCACAGGTGCAGGCTCATTATTCTTCTTGGAAGATTTCTTCAAAAGGAGAGATAAGAAACAGCTCTTCAGAGAGGACAATAAAATATTCTCTTCTTTTGGTGTAGGCATCTGATTTTAACACTTTGAATACTAAAGGGTTATTTTAATATAGCAGCAGGGCTCTGTACTTTGGCATATTGCTGTTTTTCAGTTGATGTGTAGCTGGAAATTGATGTAGCATCTTCAGTGACCAGTTACCTGCCTGAACTCTTGCTGCTCTACTTGCAGCTTTGCCCAATGAGCCTGGGTCTGGCACAGTCGTAGTGCACATGCTGTTACTGAGCAGCCCCTTCCAAACAAATCTGACTTCCATGACCAGTTTTCACGTGTGGCAGAGCTGTAGCAGACTTGCTGTGCATGGTTCCTGCCCTGTTTGCTTGCAGTCAGGTGAGGGAGAGCAGGAGTTCTCCAGCAAGGGGAAGGGAGCCAGGGGATGGCTGAGCAGTCCAGCAGGAGCACCGGGGAGAAATGCACAAGAAATTGATCAGGCTGTGCTTCTCTTCATGGAAGTGTTTACTGGAGAATAACAATTAAATTCAAGGAGATCTCGTGCTCCTGCCTGGACTGAGGTGCCAGGCAAAAAGTGCTGCTGAGAGCAGCCACTGACTGCATGAGCTGCAGGGAAGCACATGCCAAGGAAACAGCATTTGCAGTCAGGGCACATCCATGTCTGACTCCCCACCTGGGTAACAAGAGCGCTTCTTTGTGCAAAGAGCTTTTCATGCTCAAAGAAGTCAAAACACATGGAGACAAAAGTTTTGGTGGTGGCTTTATGTCTGCCACAAGCAGCAGTCTCTGCTTTCTTGCTAATCCTCTTGTAAGAGGGAATATCATCTCCTTTTCACAACTCAAAAGTTACACAAAACCCAGAGGAGAGAGAGGGTGCTGAACCAGTACTTTATTGGACTGTTAGCCCCCAAAGAACATTGGTGGATCAAATCTTGCTGTATTACAACCACACAGATATTTTAACAGAGCGCGTATTAAAGCAAGAGAATCCAGTGGGAGGTTGTGTGTAATCAGGGGGAAGTTTGCCAGACTTTTACAAAAACAATCACCTCAAAAAAACACCAATGTTTTTTAAGGCAGCTCAACACTGCCAGACTGCAGACTCCTACTGAGGAAAGCGCTGCTGCACAAGGGTCAGCATGGGATGTGCTATGAGGAAACAATGTCAGCTTTTCATCTGGGAGCAGTGTCCCTTGGAGAGCTGTGGCCCAGTGAGGGATGTCTGCCTACTGCCGTGGGCAGCCTGTGGGCTTGACCTTGGCCTGCACCATCCATCCATTCACCCAAGGCTGGGAGAAGCTGAACCAGCACACTGAAGAATGAGGGGCAAGAACAGACGGATTTATTTAGCCCAGAGTAAGAAGTTTGACAGTTCTCTGGAAGTGGGTTGGGATATGCATGCAAACTGCATTATTTGATCTCATTGATCTTTTCCAGTGTAAAGAGAAGAACATTTGAATAAGTTTTATTAAGTTACAGTAACAATGTTTATTTGCATTTGTGATTGGTTTGCTTTTTTAAGAAGAGACACCTTGTTTATAGAAACCTCCAGACAATAATAGTAGGAAAACGCCATTTGCAGTGTGGTGGATTCCCAGTTTTCCAGACAGTAAAACACCCAGCTTAAGAGTAATGTCTGGTTTATGCTGTAATTTACTTGTAACACAGAATTAAAGGTTTTGGTACTGCCTCTGTGGTACTGGCTCCAGGCAGGTCCCACTCCAGGGGAGCCAATTCGAAGGCTCACCTGGTCAGAGCTGACACCTGAGCCTTGGGTATTTGCTCCCTGAGGAGATGTTTCTAATTCCATTTCCTCCCCGTAGCATATCCTCTGCAGAGTAATTCCTGCAGATGTGAAGAAAAAGAGATCACTGTGCCTCAGATTGGAGCACAGACCTGAAGCCTTGCTACTGTCACTGCCACTGGGATTTGCACTGTCCCAAACTATGCCAGATCCCTGTCCCTGTCCCAGCTGCTGTTGTCCTCCTCCTTCCCACAATAACTTATGGAAAAACAAGATTAGTGTTGCTCTTACTCTTTTCTCCCCTTCACAGTTTCATTTTGAAATAGAAATACATTCTCAGGTCACATATTTTTGTACCCATCAAAGCATCTTGATTTCCAAATTTAAGCAGCCTTTCACGCAGGTCTGCAGCTGTGACATGCTGCCAGTCTGGGTGGAAATGCTCAGCTAGAGAGGTGTAATTTAGAGTATTTTGCATGGGAAGATTGAAGCTCATTTCCTTTTCACTGTCTTTTGAAGCTCAACCCTTCACCATCACAAAGGCTGAGCCAGTGCAGAATGGACACAAAGAAACTGGTTATTCTTTCTGAGAAAGAGGAAAACACAACTTTGGCGGCTTTCCATAGCCATAGGCTGGAGGTGGCCTTGTGCTGCCACTGGGTATCTCTCACTAGTGACCCAAACCCAGCTCTGAAGTGTGGTGGCTAGCTCCATTGTGAGCCCCCAGAGCATTAGCTGCTGCTGCCAGCTGCCAGGCACACACATCCCCAGGAATCCCAGCTATCTCCTGCATTCCAGAGGCACTGTTTGGACCAGGACCAGCACTGCTGGTGCTCTCTACCACCAGCAGTGTAGCTGGAACACAAAGATCTGTGCTTGAGGTGAATATTGTAGCACATTGTCAGACTGTTCACATGTTACAGGTTAAACTTCTTCTGTCTCCTGCCTTTTGGGTTGAAAACTTGCAGGTCTGGTTTGTTCAATTGTGATGGAACCAACACAATGCTGGTTCCATCTCAGGCAAAGGCAGGACCCCCAATTCTGTAGCTGCCCAAAGGTTGCTGCTGCTGATGCTGCTCACCGGATAACCACAGGACAGGGAGACAGGCCGACCTAATGGGGAAGGGCTGCCAGGCTGGCAGGGAAGCCACCAAGAACACAGTTCTTTAGAACTGGTAAAAAATAAAATATGATTGAAAGTGAAAATAATTTAGATTTTATGCCAAAGAAATGTCAATTCACAAAGTTAAAGCCCTAACAGCTTTACATCAAGCCACAGTGGGCAGCTGGTGTGTGTATAACCAGCATAGCTTCCCCCTGTTTGCTTAGACCATGAAAGGCTTAATGTGCTGTTAAATAATTCTTTTCATTTTTGCTGAATGTTCCAATGAAAAACTCACTCAACACCCCTCATTCTGGAGCCCACAAGTGGGCAAGTCATCCCTAGGGAATTTTGATACCTGAGAGAACAAGGTCCTGAATGACCCAGTCAAAGGTTGCAGTTCGCGTGCTGTGGGCAGAAGGTTGACTTGATTGTCTCCAGAGCCCTTTCCAAACCCATTCTCCCCATGATTTTGCAATCCCTGTGTGACGCTGCCCAGCTGTCAGATGAAGGGTTCAGCTTTCTGCCACGATCGGCTGCACGCTGGATATATCTGTCCTTGCAGAGACCCTCTGGGAGGTCGTCTGTGCCTTCGGGCACGTGCTGCTTCTTTTGTACCGGGAGCTGTCAGCCCTGGCGTGCCGGAGCAGCGGGGAGATGGGCTGCAAGGCGTGGCCCTGGGCCGTGCTCCTGCGCCGGCACACGCACAGCAGGGACCGCAGCTCCGTGCGGAAGCTCTCGTTCAGCCAGCAGTAGATGAAGGGGTTGTAGCAGGTGCTGCTCATGGCGAACCAGTGAAAAGCGAAGTACAGAGCGTTGCTGCTGTGGATGGCCCTGCAGGAGATCAGCACCACGTAGCAGTTCAGGGGGAACCAGCACACGGCGAACACAACCACCACCACCATCAACATCTTCAGCGTCATCTTCTTCTTCCGCTGGTGGGCATAGTATTGCTCCATGGTGAGGTCCCCAATGGCATTCCTCAGCCAGAGCTTTTTGGCCACTATGGTGTATGTGACGGAGATCACCAGCAAGGGCAGAACGTACAAGAGAACAAATGTAGTCAGGTCCAAATACTTCCAGAAAAGATCAGCAGGAGGAGGGAAGCTGGGGAGGCAGACCATTCGGATGGTTCTGTTTCTGAAGATCAAAGATAGAGAGCTGTCAATTTCACTACCAGCTGCACACATCTGAGGACAAACACCTCAGACATTCAGACAAGTTTCAGTACAGGTAGGAGAACTCATTTGGTGACATGGGCAGGTGCCACTTTCAATGGAAAAATTTTACTCTAGGTTTGACCTTTGGCTCCAATGAAGGTTATCTTAAACATATCCCCAAGAAAAAAAAGAAATCATCCATGTTGACATCTGTGTCCTCTGCTGACAAGGAGGCCCTCTTCCCTGTGACTGCCCCAAATTACATGGTTGAATCTCTGAGTCCCAAAAAAACCTAATGAACCAGCCTGGAAGCAATTCCATCAAATATCATTGTCCCTTTGTGACAGACACAGCATCTACGGGAAGGGAATGAAAACTTTGTTTCACCACCCTTTCTGCTCTAATAACATGGGTGGAGGGGTGTGCCCTTGGCTTCTCTGTGGCTTTGCAAACATCATAAAACAAAAAGAAATGTAAATGTCTTACCCAATATAAAACCTCGTCAGAGTCTGATAAACGGCGTGAGGCAGCGAGAAGCAGCTGGCCATAACCCAGATGATGATGATGCAAATCCCTCCCTTCACCATGGACATGCGTGGCTTGAGAGGGTGCATGATCACCTGCAGAGAACACAGACTCCTGAGGATTTACAGCATTTTGGTCACCCTTTTAGCCCCATGTTGCACGTGATATGCAGCAGCAGCTCCACATTTCTTCAATGTTAAAAGGCAGGGAGACTCACTTTACAGGACTTCAGGGAGCAGCACAAGGGCTGGGAAATGCATGGAATTGTGCACGTATTGGGTGTTACTGCTGGCCCAGAGCCTGAGCAGAGAAACACATTCCGTGTGACCCATCAGCAGGACTCCAGAGATCACGGTGGTGAGATCTCTGTTCAGCTATATGCACTGTGGAGGATTACCTTAGGCAATGAAACAATAATTAAAAATAGACCTAGCATGTCATCCAGATGACCACTTGGCTGATGAAGTCTTTGGTATTTTATGTATGTCATTTCTAGTCCCATTATAAATACCTACTTAATCAAGCTGTACAACTCCCCGAGTGTCTGTCTGCTGTGTACTTTTCAGGAGTAGCAATATTTTTAGAGGCAAGTGTTGGTTTCTCTTTTGCACAGGACATCTCCTCTCTTCTGTCTTTATCTCCTTGGGCCATACTAGTCCATCCCAGCCCTGAGGAACCCACTCCACTTAATTTAAGGGCATGTATTGTTTCCCCTTAATTAAACAAACACTTCTTGATACCTAGGCATGCCTTGCAATCAACCCAGAATCTACTGATAAAAATGAATCACTGTCAAAGTGCTTTGATTTCAGGAGCTGTAATATTGCACATGAAATGGGCAGACTGTAAAAACTCTTTGTGGTAAAAAACACAGAAGTGTCTGATCTACGCTCCATCAGTCCCTGTGATTCTCTGACACCAGGTGGAGCCAGTTCTTGTTTTGAATTTCATCCAGCCACCGCATTTATCAGGTGAAGTTGCTTTTCCGTAGCAACTGTTTCAGTGATTCCAGCACTGCAAGAAATCCAGTCTGCCTGAGAGCTCACCTTGCTGGACCTGGCCTCCCAGCACTCAGCACTCATCAGCTAAAGAACAAGTTACAAACTCTGTTTCACTTAAGGAAACCCTTCATTCTGTACTCAGTGCTTGCCCTGAAAGGTTTTCCTGGCTGATAAGTATCAGGGCTGGAGAAGAAGGAGAGAATTTCTTACCTTGAACTGGGTGAGTTAACATAGTTCTTACTGTTCCCAGCCTTAGGCAAGGAATGGGGCGAGTGTCAGAACTGACAGACTCTCATAAATCTGTGTGGAGAGAACGTGTGGGCTGGCTGATGTTTGAATTCAGCACTTATCCTCACTCTGCTGGTGGGGTCTCAGCAGGGCTGAGGAGGGCAGAGAGCCCACGAGCCCAATGGCCCAGGCAGAGCAGGGCTGGACCAGGCTGTCTGGCACTGATCTATCTCCTGAGGGTTTCAGTATCTCCAAGGACAGACTCCCACTAACCACAACCTCTCTGGACAGCCTGTTGCAGTATTTCATCACCCTCACTGTGAAAAACATGGCTGTTTTGTCCACTGTCATAAAAGACTTCTCCCCTCTGTCCCCTTAGTCTCAAGACAGTGCAGGTTTCCAGGTACTGGGATTTGAGGAGGAAACAAGCATGTATTTAGCACATAATTTTCTAGCAAACATAGGGGACAGTGTCTTCAACATACCTGGTGCCGGTCCAGTGCAATGGCAGCAAGGGTCAGCACAGACACGTGGACAGAGCAGTACTGAACAAAGCGGCTGATGTGACACATCAGCTTCCCAAAAACCCAGGTGCTGCTCACAAACCTCACCTGAAGAACAGACAACATCAGATTAAGAGGAGCAGTATACGTGAAGAGAAGCACATTGGCTTCCCAGGTGCACCGTAGGGAAGAAAGGCTTTGATACAGCTTCCTGAGGCTCTGCAGGTGCTTTATCCTCAGTTTTTCCTTAGGATACAGTGACTGTGCAAGAGGATCTCAAAATGAGGTGAGATTTACTGCACTGTGCAAACCAATGGCTTGAGTAGTGCTCTGTGTGTGTTGTGCACATGTGTTCATTTGAACATTTACCATGGCCCTTCTGGAACACATAAAGAAATTTTGTCTTTGCCCCTCTGCAGGGCACACTAGGTGCCTCCCAGAAAACATTATACCTTTGGACATGTGGATGCTGAAATCTGCATGGTGTCCAAACTTAGTTAGAGAAATCCATGGAACCCATCTCACCTGTTCCCAGAAAGGTGTTACTGATGATGGCTTCTCTGAAGAGGAGAATGTGCCAAATTGCCTCATTCCCTTGTTATTCTTGACTGTGTAATATTAATTACAAATTAATGTCATTCATTTTGCTGCAGATTAAGCTAATTTGAAGTAAAGCATATTTACTACAAAGCATTTGTCCACAGATAATTAGTCAAGACTAGCTAATCTGTTTTCAATTAGTCTAATTAATTTCCCTGTAGGGGTGACTCTTGCAGCACTGACTGTCGCTGAACTGGAGCAGTGTGCTGGATCTCTGGAGCTGGTGTAAAGCTCGTTCCTGAGAGAGCTGATAGAAATTTAATTACACGTGCCTAGTGTGTGGTGTGTGGATATGTAAGAGGGCACCACGCTCTCCCTGAACAAATTATGGGATGCAAATCCCATCAGAGCAAGGCAGGGAAATCCCGCCAAAGAAACAGCATCAGTTTAAGAAAGGGTGAATTGAAATAGTTAATTCAAGACCTGCTTTTGGAAGGCAGAAGACGACTCTGGGCAGGAATGAAGCAGGAGGATTTTGAATAGGAGTGCTGGGTCAAATCCAGGAGCAGAGTTCTGTTTATATGGCATTTATAGTCTGTGATCTGTGATAGTAGTGCAAAAAAATTAATCTTTAATTTTTCCCACCTCAGTCATTTGCTGCTATCTTATATCATATCTTTTTTAGTCATTGAAAATAAAAAAAGGACTGTTAGCCCCAGAAGCACTGTTTGTAGTAGCCGAGGAGGGACATGTCACCAACACTGTTCAGTGCAGCCTGAGCACTTCCCTGAGATGTTGCACAGGGACTGACCTGGTTCATGTTGTTTCCATAGGAAACCAGCCATTTGTTGGATTTTATTGTGTCAAACTTGTCCCCACTTGCTTCCCCATCTACAGGCAAAAAGGGCTCCCAGATCTGTGCCTTTGCCAGGCAGAGGGGGAAAGCTGCAGCAGAGTGACTCCTGCAAGGGACTGTGAAACTGGGACACGAGCTCCCAGCTCCACTTGCTCAGGGGGTGTTTGGGATGGGGACCATGACTGCACCCTCTCCAGAAGGCAAAAGGGAAAGGGGGGGCAAAAGTAAGTCTGGCCACCAGCCTGGTCCCAGCCTGCTCAATCCTAGTGCACACAGCTGACAGGCACACACAGACACCAGCAGACACAGCTGGACGGGCTCACCAGTGTGAAGGGGGTGTTCAGGGTGGTGATCATCACGTCAGCAACGGCCAGATTGACGATGAACAGGTTGGTGGCAGAGTGCATCCTCTTGTTTTTGATGACCACGTGGCACACCAGGATGTTGCCAAAGAGGGAGATGCAGATGATCACGGAGTAGGAGACAATCAGCAGCGCCTTCACTGTCTGGCTCTGGGACTCGCCCTCATACTTGGCTCCGCTGGCAAAGTCCCCCAGATCCTCCAGGTTCAAGTCACTGTGGAAGAAGGACTGATTAGGGAAGCCGTAGAGTGCAGAGAAGAAGTTGGTCGTGTTGCGGTTCTCCGCTCTCCAGAAGGGCTTGGGCATGTACTGCAAGGGGAACCAGGTGTGCTGTCTCATGGCTGGGGCAGCAGAGCCCTGGTCCAGCCACACACTCGTCAGTGCCTTCTGCCAGCTCAGCTGCTACAGCCGGTTGTTGTGGGAGGGAGCACACACACTTGCATTTTAAAAATCTGCCCCATGGTTGCAAACTAGAGAAAAGAGTTGATAAAAGGGTCCTTCTGCCTGTGCTGGGGACACGTCAGCTTCACCTCAGAGGCTCCCTGTCAGCTGTCCTTCTTAAGTCCCATGTGTCCCCCACAGAGAAGCTGATTCAGAGGCTGAAATATCAGAGATCCCCAAACACTTTCTTTCTGCACCAAGGAAGAAATCTTAGTGAATATTTCCTTTTGGGCACTGTTCTTCTTCAATCTGCAACTTATCCTTGGAAATCTGCTTTACTGGTTCTCCACACAGTCCTTAATCCATCAGGTTTCTGTTTTCCAAGAGTTTTCAGAGCTTGGCAGAAACAAAAAAAAGCAAGAGCTGTCTTTCACTTTGCTTTTCCCCCTCAAGTATCTCTGATTACTCAGTGAAGCAGCTTTGCTCAGTAGCAGAATGGTCCCTGTGCTCTCTGTGATATACACAGCTGCCAGATGACACACTGCACAGGAAGGAGCCAATGGCAGATCTCTTCCCAGTTTTTCCTGAGGTGTATCACAACCCACACGTGGGCAACAGCACAGCCTGACATGTGCAGATCCAGAGAGCAGCAAAGCACAGACGGAGGGTGGATGTGCTGTGATCTCCCCCATCTGCTCTCTGCTCTTCTCTGGACACCCAACAGCTCCATGGGGGTGAAGCATCTTCACTACTTTGTGGCATCTCTCTTTCTCTTCATTCCAAAGTTTTAGCAGAAAACATCTGAGGGCTTAGTGCTCGGCCCCAGCCCCGTCCTGTTCTCATGTAGTGCAATCTGACAATACGAGCAGCAGCGCAGCGTGCACGGGGAGCAGCCAGGATGGCCGGCTGCACTCTCCGAGTCCCGGCGGGGCTGGGGTCTGCGCTGAGCCCCGTGGCATTGAGGCACCCACCAGCATCTCTGCAGCAGCCTGGCAGAGGTTGCAGGAACACCCTGGGCTCCATCCCTGGGCTCCATCCCTGGGCTCCTGTGCTCAATCCTCCCGACAGCCCCTTGGCCGTGTTCCCTGCAGTGCATCAGGACGGTGAGGGGGCAGAGCAGCGCTGGCTGTTCGCCCACAAACCCAACAGCAGCGAGATGTCCCGGGTGCCAGAGGTGGGTGACTCTCATCCCTCTCATATTCCTGCAGAACAGATTTATTCTGTTGCAGGTACAAACACTTCACCAACCACATGCTGTTTTGCTGCAGTTTTCACTCACTTGCAAACGTCTGAGCTGCTCAAAGCAGGCTTTGGGGTTCATCATGCATTGGTGCTAGCTCCTCGCAGTCAGACAGACAAAGCAAGGGGGAAATGTACTTTTGCCAACTCATGCAGGTGAATTGTGCCACCCTTTGTTTCTACAGAAGATTTTTGGCTTTCACATGTTGACACTACTTGAGACACAAATTTTTGGAAATTTTAATTTTTGTGAGATTGTTTAGCATTTTCCTTATTAGTGCTCTTTTGAAAAGAAATGTCAGATTGCTGAAATGTCAGCTGAGATGTATATCCATCTTCTGAACAGATCTAATTTGATCTAATGTAATCTCATCAACAGATCAATGTTGATGAGGGCCAAGGAAATCAGAACACTACTATAAAAATTCAGATCCTTGGGAACATTAAAGATTTCAAGTATTTTCACAGGTCATTGCCATGGTTCATCTCCTTTGCTCATGGAGGCCAAGAGGGCTGTTGGGAACAAGTCTCTGAGCTCAGTGAGTTCTTGGAATCTTTCCTGTACTTCCCTCCAGGGATTTTTTCCTGCCTGACAGAGAGAAGTGAGATAATTCAGCAGTTACGCTTACTGCACAGCATGTAAAATCATCCAGGGTCAAGGCTGCTTGCACTTGCACCTGAATTTAAGCTAATTTTAAGGAAATTTGTTCTAAGACGTGATTCATCTCCACTACTGGATAGAATTTAATGATGAAGCAAATCATAATATCAATGGAGATTTTCTTCCCAGGCTGTTACTATGGGCTCAGTGGCTACATTCAAATGCTTGTCCCTGTCTGCTCCCACAAAGATGTACAGAAAATGCTTTCATAACTGGAGTATTTAGCTCAGAAACTGAATAAAATTGTCCCCACAGGTCCCTGCAGATTGTCATATTTCATATTTATGAGGTATATAAAGACTTTACAAAAGGGCAGACAAGAAATCCTGCGAACCCGAGACCACTGCGTTAAAATTTTCCTAATACAGATATTCCCATCATGCTTCAACTGTGCATTGTTTGGCTTTTTTTCTTGGCCTTCTCCATCCATCTTTCCCCGAGCTCCACTCTTGACGTTGAGTGCTGGCTTCCCACGCCATCAGGAAAGGAGGTGAGAGCTGCTGGAGATAAAGTGCTGCTCCACTTTGGGTCTGCATTCAGCACACACAGAGCTGATGCCCAGAGCAGCCACCAGGAAAGTGTCCAGCCTCTGTGAGGATGCCCTGTCCTGCCAGCTGGGAGCTGTGCCACAGGAAGCAGGGAGCACGTGGATCCTGGCAAAGCCGACACCAAGCTCTGCTGGTGCAATAATGAGATTTCTGGATTGAAAAAGAAAGTGTCTCTGCTCTGCCATTCAGAGCTGAAAGCAGCTGGAAGCAGACAGGAAGTTTCAGTGCTCGAGCCTCGTCCAAAGGGAGAAAATTCAACAGCTGAAATTGTCAAGTCCAAATGAGGAAAATTTAACTCAATGTGTTTGTTGCACCATGCAGCTTCTTGCAAGATTTCTCTGCCCTAGAGAATTTCATAGTTTACCCTTGTCCATGTTAAATACAAGTTTGATAAATAACAGAAACAAGAGATATAGAACAACCTCTGAAGTTTTATTTCACTCAAACAATGTGTTAGAAATGAGAGTCTGGACAACTCTCATAAACCATGAATCTGCAACTTTTTCTTTCTTCATATTTGCTTTAATGCACTTGGGACACCATATTCTTCTTCATTTGCAATGTCTAGTCCTGCTTTTGTGACTCAGAAAACATGGGACAAAGAGGCACAAGCATTTTCCAGGACATTGCATGGACTTGATAAAAATAAACCACATTCAGTGATAACAGCGTGAATACCCCAGTAATACCTTAAATAAAGCAGTTCTGTCATTCAGACAGGTGCTAACCATTCAAAACCACACTATACACAATGCCTTTCTGTGTAGGTGAGCCAAGGTTTAGCTCCTGAGGAGAGACAGATCCTCTCAGCCCGCAGCAACACGAGAGACACCTACATGTTCCTCCATCCCAGTCACATCGTGCCCTGCATGCTCCCTCTTGATATATGAGAGCCATTGCAGATATAATCCAGCTCTTACAAAGTATTTGAGGGCAAATACTTACTGAGGGCAGACTTTTAGGCAAAATCATAACATTTACTGTGAGGTGAGGGTGAATTTACCACTCTCAATGCGGTAAATTTACCAGTCTCAATGGCTTTTGTTTTTTTCCCTGAGAAAAATCCCTCATTGTGGGGAAAAAATGGGGAGGGGAGGTGCTGGGCACAGACTGTCTCTGCCAGATGCTCAATTACATTTCCTTGAAAGAGTATTTGAGCTTTTATTCTCAGACCTTTCTTGGAGGCAGTGTAATTGGGTTCTCATGCTGCAGACAGTCGGAAGGGACAAACAATGGAGGACACGTGTGGGATACCAGGATGCTGATGCTAGATTTAGGAGCTGGAAATGACTTCTTCAAATACACTAGACCAGCCTTTCTGCAGTGAAGCTTGACATCTAAATTATTCACAGTGAACTGGAACTCTGGGGAGGAGCTGCATGGCCTTGGATGCAGCTGCTGTGCTGTAATGGACCACGTCCTTTCCTAAAGAGCAGCCTGGTTTAGCTGAGTATCCCTCCCCTGGTGAGGAAGAACTCCCCAGGGCCAGAGGAAGAGTCAGCTCCAGGCCATCTCCTTCATGAAGCTCAATACAAAGTGCCTGACAGGTTTACTGTGACTTCCCTACTGTACCTACAATTATTTCTAATTCCATGTGCCAGAGACACAGCGAGGATCAGCTCACACAGCAAAGCGCTTCAGGGGGGTAGAGGCATGTTGTTCTCAGCTGAAAGGACAAAGTTATATCCTGAAAGTTCAAGTTGTTCCCTGTGACTATCAAATGGCTGTAAAGGAAAGCCAAGGGAGTCTCTATCAGCTCAGGACATGGAATTTGACATGCACTAATCCAGAAGATTGGCTCTTGGCAAAGAAGGCTGAGCAGATACAGAGGAGACAGGACGTACAGGGGAGTTGACATGGCAACTGTCACTCATGGTCCCTCAGGAGATAGAAGTGAGCACTGCCAGGTTCAGGCAACATTGGGGGTTTTTTACTTTCTAGAGGATTCAATACCAGGAGAAAAAGCCAGATGAGTTGTTTCTGAGCCATCTGATGCTGGCAAAGGGAGGGGAGTTGCTCTGGAAGTCTCTGTCGAGGCTTTTCTCCTTAGTTTAAAGGGAACATCTCTGGAAGGATGGAGTAGACTAAAAACTACTTTGAAGTTTTGAAAACTAACAGAAAAAAAATCAGTCTGAATTTACTAGCAGCTACAAATGTTCAGACAGGAATCAAGAGCCAGGGTCCTTGAATAAGTGATGCAGAAGATAAAATATGATTTGAAAGGAAACACTTCTGAAGACAGGGATGCTGTGAGCCCTGAACACACAATCCCAAAACCCATCCATGAAGAGCAGCTTTCTTTTTCAGAGAGTGACTAGAGAATAGGTGGTGTACTGAAGGTTGTATTCTGAAAATGCTAGTTTTTCACTAAAAATCTGATGAAAGCCAGGACATGAATGTCATCACCAGCAATCTAAAGTTTTAGATATGGACAATCCATTTAATCCCATTCAATTAAAAAAAAAAATTAAAAATACCTTGCTATACTTCAGAAGAAAATACTTCTCTAAAATAACAAAATTTCCAACTTCAGTCTCTCAACCCAGAGTTTGGTTGCTGAGTTTGGGGTATTGGTACAGAGCTGGAGGAGCCAAATACCTCCAAACCCTCTGCAAGGGTCCCTCAGGGAGGAGAGTGGTGGTAGATTGACAGTGAGAAGCAGAAAATGGCTTTATCTCAGGTGAGGGATGTTGGCTCTGGAAGCTACTCAGCCAAAAAATCACTCCTCACTCCCATTTGCCAGCACTCATCTACTCCACAGTGCCCTTCACATCCTTGCCAGTCTGGGCATCTCCCACTGGGATTCTTTTGCCCTTAAAGCATTCACAGCCTTTTTCAGTGTCTCTTACTCATTCTTGGATTTTGTTTTTTCTTTTTTCGTTTCTTCAAATATTTCAGGGGCTAAGTTTTGAAAACATTGATGACGATTCCAGCTCGGGTTAGTTTGCATTCCTAGTACGAAAAACATTTCTTGCATTCATTCCCTTCTCTCTTTTCAACTGCCCTTTTTCTGACTGCTTCAGGAAAAGCAGAATTAGCCAGTGCTTTGTTTTCTCTCCTTACAGCCCCAGCTGCACTCACTACAATTCCTGGCTTGCAAGAGAAAAAGAAACATTTGCATGTAGTTTTTCCTTTAGATGCCAGATGCCACGTTCCCAGATGATCTGTGAATGCCCACATCTCTTTTCAACATCCAAAATTTCAGAGACAGAGGCGCCACACACCCCAAAGGCAAACCTCTCTCTGGCACACCGACACATCGGCGCCTCTCCTGAGAGCCCTCCTGACTCCATGGGCTCCAAAAGGCTCCTTGGCAAGCTGCAAGAGTGATGTCAGTGCTCAGAAGTGAGTTCCAAAGAAGGGCTATAGCTGGAGGAAAGCTTGGCAGGATGTCTGCCAAGTGCTGCACTGCTTGCCCTGCAGCAGGGGCACAGCTGGTGCTAAAGGGGTTTTGACCATTTCCCAGCTAAACCCTTCCACCCTGGGCCTCAGCACCTCTTCACAGAGATGGAAACCAACTGCAGGACTCAAACTGAAATACACAGCTTCATTGCTGCCCTGGTGAAGGGTGATGGCCCTAACAGCTCACTCCTCTCACTGACCTATTTCTGAGCACAGACCACCTGCAGCTCCATCAGGCACATAAAACCAGCCATCATTATAGTACAATCAGCTGAAACCTCCCAAAATTGTGCTGTTGTGTAAAATCACACAGCTGCTACCTTCTCTCCATAACATCCCAGCCTTTCTTCTGTTCAAATAGGGGGAAACCAGGTGGGTGGTATCAGCAGTCAGTTCAAGGAAACAGAGTCTTGGGAGGAGCAAAAAACAGAGCCCAAACTGTTGTTCCTTGGGTTTGGCTTTGGGTGACGTAGCAGGAGGTGGTCTCAGAGCATTTCCTCCCAGCTGAGAGCAGAAGCTGGGGACAGGGGCCAGAAACCACTCCCCATGCTCTCTCTGTGGCACCAGGGGGTCCCATGGCTCCCACCAGGCAGCTCCATCCCAGAGTGAGTGGGCTGCCCTGGAGCTGCTGCTCCAGCACAGTGCAGGTGGCAGTGGCTTGCTCTTGAGGGACTCCATGTGACACTTGGATTTGAAAGAAAGCTGGATTTGAAAAGAAGCTGAATGTGTGTCCAGGAAGAGATGTTTGTTTGAGCTAGTCCTAAAGATAAAAAGATACTAGAAAAAACACAAAATCCTTTGGAAGTATCCTTTTTCCTTTTCACTCTCAGGCTTCTGGTCTCAGTGTGTCTCCTGCTGTAGAGGTCTGATGCTGGCGCCAGGATCCAGGGCTGTGGCACAGCCCTGGTGCAGCCTCCTGAGTGATGGGACTGCACTTTTTTCAAAGTATCACCAGTAATTTGATGAGGTGACTTGGCAAAGGCATGGGGGATTACAGGGAGAGTTTATAAAAATTACTGTGTAGAAGTATTTTCAAGACAGAAGAGAGAACAGCCAGGTCGAGCCCTGCTCTCTGCCCACCACCTGCCCAGGGCAGCCAGAGGAGCTTGGGACACCACAGCCTGAACTCCCCACTCACCACCTGGGCATCTGGGAGCCAGCATACTTCCAAGGAATGGAAGTACATTGAGCACATGGCCAGCACCTGTCCTCCCTGCTGCTGCCCCCAGCATCGACCCCAGCACTGCTCTGCTGACCCTCAGGTCACTGATGGCACCAGGCACCTCTGCAGGCCCAACACCATCACCCCATCACTCTCAAACTTTCCCCCAGTAAACTGCTTTCTCCTTTAAAACCTTTCCTGAAGTGTTGTTAACTACATGTTACTGGTATTTAAAACTTCTTGTCCATACTGTAAATTGCCAGTGATCAGCAGAGTACAAATTATTTGGTCTTGTTTTCTTCTCAGCACACAATATTCCACATTCCAGAAACACAAACACATTCCAGAAGAGTTACTTGGCAGTGAAAGTGTAGTGAGCCTTTGTTCTTCTTTATTTCTCTGCAACTTGAACAACAAGAGTGAGTGAAAAAAAAAAAAAAAAAAGAAGCCAACCTCACCTAGCTAAAATAAACAAAAGACAAGAACATCTTCATGTGTTCCCTGTTAAGAGAAAGGAACAAAGCTTAGCCAGACCCACTGGCAAGTGCTGAACTTCCACTGTCCTGGAAGTAACAATAAAGGGAAAAAATGTTCTGAAAGACAGATAAAGCCATTCCAAAGTACTGAATCACTGAGAATGGGAGTTCTTGGTGCAGGGAAGTATGCGCTAGGGAAAGAAAAAAGTGCCTGAGTCAAACTACCCCAAAGGCTTTGCTTGATGACGCAGCCTGACGAAACCTCACCTGCTTCCAAAAAACATTTTTTAATGTAGTGTCATTCATTTCTTTAATACTAGTGAATCTCAAGGAGGAACAATGCCACCAGGGCAGCAGTCATCATCATAGCTATTTTCCTTCAAAGACTACCATTGTATCTTGGCTCTCAGCTTGGGAGAAATGTCTGAAAGGAGGTAACTGAAAAAGAAAAATAATTAAAGTTTGAGACTGTATTCCTCTTTTCTAACAGTCAGAATTTGAAAAAAAACACAAAGGTCAATGAGAGGTTTCCTGTGTGAGAGGTTTTAAACACAGACTACAAATTCCTACATTTTTTTATTTTCTGCTTCTGTTTACTTAAATTAAGGACCTTCTCCTTAGGCTGGACAGACTCGGGCATTAATCAAACACAGGCAGCTTCTCAGCTTCTCTGAGGGCTTACATCTTCTCTGGTCATCAATAGATCATGGCTGCAATTGCATCTGTCCTGAAATCAGCTGTGGGGGAAGAGGGGGAAGATGCAATTTGGGAGCCAAATAATCTAATTTAGAAATGTTTCTCTCCGATCACTTCTTAGTGATTTGGTTTGGGTGATTACACATCACTCTGGAATGGGTACACTGTGTAACAAGAGAGAAATACAGGAGGAAAAAAAAGAAACAAGGGAGAAAATAAACCCTGACATCCCAGCAGCTCCAAAGCTGCTAAATGAGGACTGACCCAAAACACAGAGAAATGCACCTGATTTTATAAAAGTAGCTTAGAAGTTTACACAGCTATTCCTGTCTTTAGCTCTAATCCTGATCCCTTTGAAATGAATGGTATTCTTATTGTTTGTGTTTTCCTGAAATTTCCCAGAACTTAACCCAGTGAAAGTTCAAAAATAATAAGCTGTTTGGGAACAGGCTGTCTCCTTTCAGACCTCTAACACTGGCCAAAAAGGTTTTATGCACCTGTGTACCTGATTTGCACATAAATCTCACCTCCAGAAGGTATTATGAAATTTTAATTATAGTCCATCTGAAGCAAAGTGGCCCTGGATTACACCCAAACTTCTCCCATGCTGAGCAGAGGATTTTGTGCCTGGCAGTTTTACAAACCTCTTCTGCTGCCAACTTAATAGGATAATACTCAAAAACCTTGAGAGCCCTGAGTGGAAGTGGCTATTAGTTACAAAGGTTCAATTATCAACAGCAGCACCTGAATTGCTGAACCTCAGACCCAGCACAGCATGTCTCCATAACCAAATATCGTCTCTTTCTGAATCACTGGAACATTTGCATGAGTCAACCTGAAGCAAAACAACCAGCCCTGCACACAAAGGATGCTTTTCTAACCCCTGATCCATAGTGCTGCTGTGACCCATGCTGGGCAGGCACTTCTGGAGGCTGTGCTGAGTAGCTGGAGCTGCTGGAGGGTGATGGAATTGTAAGCATAAGCAGCCAGCCACATTTGCAAGAACACTGAAAACATCCCCATGTGTGTGAAACAAAAATTAAAGAAAATACTTCTGCATAAGCATTTGGTTTTGGATTTTTTTTGTTGTTCTTGTTTATTGTAGTGTCCCACAGAAAAGCAGGCCAAGTAAAGGCAAAAGCAGCCCTGAATCTCTGGCCATCACCTAGCTCCATCTGTTACTAATCAGCATCTCGGACAATATGACTTTTTTCCTGTTTTCTGTGCAGCCAAATTCCCAGAGCTTACACACAGGACATGGAAGGCGTGCTGGTGTCTGTGCTAAATGCCCTGACAGCAATGAAAACACCTCAGGCGTTGGTGAGGAGCATCAGCACAAACATAGATGATTTGAGAGTGCATTGGCAAGGGCTGGGGGTGGTGAGCCAGGCCTGGAATCCACAGCACTGGGCTGGGGCAGCTGACCACAAACCCCAGATAAACTGAGGAGGTTGGTGCTGCCAGGGCAGCAGCCACGCACACAAACTGCAGTTCACATTTCTGACTGAGGCTCCTTCTGGACCCTCCCTCCCTGCAAAGCCCTGCAGACTTTCCCTCAATCAATTCTCACATTCCCTCTCTGTGCTCTGCTCCACAGACTGGGCTGATCACGTTTGCCACAGCCAATATCACTGTGACACACACCCGGAGCCAGCGAGGGGCTCACTCAGCAGGAACAGAGCAAATTACTTCTGTCTTCACGGCGGTTTGGCATCGAAATCTCAAATGGAACAGGTAGACAACCTGCTGGAAAGATTATTTTTTATCACACAAAACAAATCAGAACCACAGAGAAGCCCAGCTGAGCTCTGTCATGTGTGGGATTGTGCCCTGCAGTCAGGAATTTGTTGTCCTAGGTGTGAATCTAGTTAAGGTTTGTTGCCCTTCCAGTCCACACTGTGACATTTATTTGCCATCACCTTGAGACAAGATATGCAGGGATTCACTGACTCCTCCATTTGGTTTAGTAATTTATGTATCTTTAGCCTACAGAAAGCTGGGTCATGACTGTCAGCTGGCAGGCTAGGGACAGACCCAGAAAGGCGCAGGACATGTTCAGAATGTGCTTCATGACTTTCTGCCCTGTTCCATCATAATCATCATCTGCTCTCTGATTCCAGACTCTCGGTTACAGGACGTACCTGTACAGGTCCAGGTACAAACAGGCGCAAGATCCAGAAGTGGCATTGCCATGGCAACACACTTGTGAAATGAATTTGCTGTTTTTCTGAGATTCACCGTTTAGAGAGAAGCAGCAGTAAAGCTGGATGTTGCAGATGACTCAAAGAACTGTTCAATGGAGCTTGTAGAGCAGCAGAAGACCCTGGGAGAGGTGGTCAGTAGGACAAATCTTGGTGGCTATGCAGGGATGGAACCCATAAAGCAGAATATTCAGAAATATTCAGAAAGATATTCAGAAAGTAGAGCTGGAATGCCTGTTTCAGCTTTATTGAAACAAAATCTTTCAGTCAGGAAATGTGCATTGACTTTTTTGTGAAACAAGATATTACAACTTAAAGGCATTACATGTCTTCAGCAGTGGGAAATGGTTTTGACTGCTCAGCTTTGCACAGAGCTAAATCTTTAAGAATGTGGCCAGAACTTGGTGCAGGACAGGAGCCAGCCACTTGGCTCCAGGGCTGGCAGTGGCAGGGCCCCTCCTGTGCAGCTATATCAGGCCCTATATAACCTATGAGGCCCCTCCCTTGTGATTGTACAGCCCTTGGCATCAGGTATTGTACACTGGGCTGGTGCAAAAATGTGCATGTATCCATGAACATCTGTACACAGATTTATTGCAGCACGATCTTGAACACCTGGGTCATTGAGCAGATAAATCAAACAGCAGCTCTTCCCAAGAAAAATTTTTTCTTTTGCATTGAGAAAATGAAGCAGAAAGGAAGTTTTCTGGGGTCACATGCCAGCTGTAACCTACTGAGCTGTATACTCCCAGAGTATTGATGAAAGGAGGTTGAAGACTGTTTCAGCTCAGCACAGCACTAACCAGCTCTTCCAGCCCTGCTGGAGCACTGCAGTGCTCACCAGCTGACCAGCTGCCCCCTCACACCCATGCTACTCCCTCTCCTTGGGTTTTTTTTATGTTTAACAAACTGAGAGTCTGCAAATTGGACTAGTCACAATCCTCATGCTCAGCCTTGTACAAGAGGCTCAGTTGGATAAGCCCATCCAAATCTGGCCCTACATCACTCGCCCCACCGACTCCAAAGCGCAATGACCTGCAAGTTTTCAAAAGGATGGGAGAAAACACCAAACCTGGAGGGACTGATGCTACAAAAGCACCCACACCAGTGGCCTCTCCCACATGCTATGTTTTGCTTAAGACCTTCCTGCATTTGGCAGTGACACGGGGAATAGAACTGTCTCACAATTGACCCCATTCCCTCACACAGCCCCTGCCACCGCAGCACAGCCTCCAGCAGCACGAGCCCATGGGCAGGCAGGGACACACTGTGCTAACTGCCATCCTCAGCTTTGCTTTGTGTTTGTTTGCTTCTCACAAAGCAGGTCAGCCTGACCCAAAGAAGATGGATGCTCTTCACTTGCCTCTAAAAAGGAAAGCTTTCCTTGGAAGAAAAACCCCTAAATATGAAAAATAAAGATCCAGTAAGAAGGTCCTAGAGGCAGGATTTTCTGTCAGCTCCTTACAGTGACAGACTGCAAATTCCCATATTGACATACACAAAGTAAGACATGATTTCTTTGTTATACTTGATGACACTGAATAAGAGAGTATTTCTCTCTCTTGTGCCTACCAGACATGCACATCATGCATTGAACTGTCTCTTATGCCCCAGGTTCTTTGCCCACACCTCCTCCCAACAGCCTGAGCTCCTCCTTTACTGTTTCCTTGTGTCTCTTCAGGGAGAGGTGACTGTTTCACCTCCCCCATTCTTCCCACAGTTAAAGGATGCAGAATGAGGCCTGTCTCTCAAGAACACCAAAGGATATTAGGTTTATAAAGCACATGGTGAGCAGATTTACTTTCCCCAAAATAAGGGCTAATTAACAAACAAATTGATTTCCAAGACAGGCTGTCTTTGATTTTTAACACTATAAATGCTAATTTCAGCAACAGCTGCTTGATCAGCCACATGCCCAGTCCTGCTCTTCTTGCATCTCAGAACAGTTTGTGACTGAATTCATTGATTGTTTCCAAGATGAGTGCTGCAGCAGGTCTGGTACCTCGTGTGTGCACATTGCCTTACTCATACATCCCATATCCCAGACTCCATATATGAATAAGCTTGATGGGGCTTTCTCTTCTGCTCAGATCCATCCTCTGATTTTACCTTGCAGATGCCCCTGTTTTGGCAGCTGTTGTACCCCAATTCCTCTCCCAGGCAGTCTATGAGCACGTCACTCCAGACATGCCATCAGTGCTTATAATTTGTTATGCCAACAAAATTGCCAACAGGCTGCATGGTCAGTCTGGATCACCAAGCAATTTAGTTCAGAATTAGAGGCTGCACAAGAGCTGAGAGCCCAGCAAACCCTTTCACTGGCCATTACCAGTGTCAGTTGTTTTATGGAGTGCCACAAGTTAATTCCACGTTAACTTTTGTGTTTCCAGAAAAAAAGTACAAAGGCAGCACTTTGTATTTCCATGTGCACAACCAAAAGGCTTTTGACTCACATGTCTGCCATGCACAGCTGCAGTGGGAGCCAGCAGGAGGATGAGCCACATGGCTGTGGCTGAGGGCATGGCCGCCTGCCCATCACTGAGCAGGGTGACAGTGCAGGGATCCCATCCCAGCCCTGCTGCAAACAGCCAGCTGCAGCAATGTAACACAGAACTCTGCTTTGCAGTCACCTGAGACAGCCTGGAAGGCTTCCAGGAGGTGGGTGATCATCTGGGTCAACTTTTTAAAATGCCATCGCAGCTAATGGGCATCTGGGAAGGACAACGTTAAAACTGCAGATGGGAAGCTCTACCTAAAGTGACTACACAACAGGCAGTATTAACTGCTTCTTATTTATCCCATACAAAAGCTGCAGCACCCATTCTTCCATAGCAGTAAACCTGTTCTGAAGTTGTACTGGCAGCGTGGGTTAAAGTGGGGTGGGTTTATGGTGGAGGTTTATTGGACTAGCTCAGCTGATTAGAGCACGGTGCTAATAGTGCCAGGGTTGAGGGTTCAATCCCTGTATCTAATTCACCTGTGAACCACACTCTGTGATCCTTGTGGGTCCCTTCCAACTCAAAATATCCTGGGATTCTGTGATCTCTCCTCCTCCTGACAGTCACACTGGCTGGCAGAGCTGACTCCCTCTGAGAAGTGGTTCTGAACTTGCTCATAAACTGTGCCGTGTCAGTTTGCTGCAACAGAAGGTTCTAGAAAAATGATCTGTTTCTGTTTTGTCCAAAGCTTTCCCTTGAGTTTTCTCAGTCTGAGGAAGAATTGGTGCTGACAGAACACAGCCCTCACACCACAGGCTACTCCAGAGCCTGTCCCTGGTGTTCCTCAACAACTGCTGGAGAGGACACCTCTGCCACTGATGCGCCACTTGGCCCAAAAAAACATTACACTGGAGGAATTTTGGCAGCCTGCTGTTTATGGAATGTGTGAAATCCAGCTCCTAGCCCTCTGCTACCCTGCCTGGGGACAGCACCCATAGCCCAGCCTGGGACCAGACTGCAGAAAGGGTAAGTTCTCTGTTCTGCTACCCTGGAGCAAGGGAATACATTTAAACTCACTTCCTTTGTCTCAGTGCAGGCCCAAAACATTTTTTACGTATTTTTTAACAAATCAAGGGGAAAAAATTAAAATAAAGACTTCTTTCTTCATTCTTATTTCTCATGCCATAGGTTCTAAAATTCCATGCAGCTGATGGGTTTGTAAACCTCTGGTTTGCATTAGCAACTGAACCAGGCTTGAATCTGAGCAAAGATCATCCATATTCAGAGTATTCAACAGCCCTCCAGCCCCTCACCAGGCTTAATGAAGTGTAATGAAAGAAAAATGAGCTTTGTCCCCACTGCCAAAGGAAAAGACAGCTGGAAATATGCAGGGGCTTGATATGAATTGAACATGATTAAGTATGTGATAACCACTGTTCTGAAGAAAATGGTGCTGTTATACCTAAGGAGCCTGCAGCAGTCCCTTGTAATTAGAGCCACTTAGCTGCTTTAATTGCCTCTGAAAGCCACCCAGAACAGATTGCTTTTATGTTCTTTCCATTTTAAAACCAACCACAGAAATATGGAAGCACTAACCTGCATCCATTTGGGTAATGGGGATGCAGGGGAGGGAGCTGGACAGGTATTTCATAGGGGAGGGCTTGGTACTGAACCCACAGGGCAACGGGACTGTGGCTGTGTGGGCACACACAGGATGATGTTATGGTGACATGCGTGGGCACAGCTGATGCTGGAAGATGGCCACCACAGCCCACGTGTGAGCCACAGAACTCTGGTCCCACCACCCACTCCCAGTTTGGCCCCCAGCAAAGGGCAAAAGGATGTGTCACACCAAGGCTGACAGTGAGGCACAGCTCACCACGGTCCTTGATGGGCTTCTCACAGTGGTATGCAGTGCCCTGAATTTTTGTCTGCCCACTTACTCATCAAAAACAGCAATTCAACTCTAAATTAACAATCTTTTTTCTGTATTCTTCATTGATTCACAAAATTGAAAATATTATCTTCCTCTCCTTCAAATAATTACATTAATGGTTCACAGTTTCTAGGGAGACAATTCCCAACTTGGTTCTGGCAATGGAGCAAGACTGGAATCTGGCCTAAGCTATTCTGCTAGGAAAGACCAATTGGAGCTGTTCTGGAGAGAAGAAAATGTCCCCTCTCTTCCTTGGGGAAGGAGAGTATTCCAGAAGGACCTTTTTTAATCATTACTTGTTTTCAGTCAGTTCAAAGGGTCCTTGGATCTCTCCTGGATTTTCCTTACAGAGAGCTGAGGAGAATATATGAAGAGGTCAGGGCTTCAGCTTTTCCTCCTCAGTTTCTAGAAGCACAGTGCACAACTGAAATGATGCCCAAAAATCTTTGCTGTGGACAAGGATCCAGCCCCTGCTCCAAGCACACAGCCCAGTGTTTGTACATGGCTTTCAGAGACCAGGATTCTTTTGAGACATGAGTTTGAATCCATCGTCAAGGATGGATCTCCGATTGCGTCGTAACCTCCTCTGCCTCTCGAGATGGATCACTGCTCCCAGGAGGACACCAGCAGCCACGAGCAACAGGACTCCAACAACAGCCAGAGAGATGACTGTGGCCTCTATCTGCTCTTGGGTCACCTTAGATCCAAAAAGCTTCAGCTTCTGAGACTCATCCTCATGCTCAAGCAGCAGCACTGTGAGACAAACAGAAAGGTATTCTCAACAAGAGTCGGCAATACCAGAACTGAAAGGTGGTAAGAAGTGCAACAAAGGAGCATTAACAAAAACCTCATGCATAGTAGTGGAATCACCATCCTTGGAAATGTTCAAAAGATCTGTAGATACAGAGCTTAGAGACATGTTTCAGTGGTAGACATGACAGTGCTGAGTTTATGTTGGATTCAATGGCCTTAGAGGTCTTTTCCAACCTTAATGATTCAATGATTCAAAGGTGGCCCCAGTGCCATTCATCTGTCAGACCCTGATCCCTGAGCCCACACAGAGATTTGAGATGGATGGTTCCTTCCCTGCTCCAATGCAGAACCTGACAGTGTCTCACAGGTGTCCAGCCCAGTCAGCCACTGCTGTCCCCAGCCCAGAGATGAGAACATGTGTCCAGGCTGGGGATGCTGCAAATTCCCCCAGCCCACGCTCCCTGTGCCCATGTGCACTCACTCAGCTATGCCCAAGGTGAGCCACCAAGATCCTGAGCTTGCTTGAGCCTCCACACAGAGGCAGCAGCCACCTCCTGAAAAAAGGGGCTGTCTGCTCAGGCAACAATTGTTGGCAAGGTTTTTTCCTGGTGAGAACACACAAGCCGATATCTGCACATGCTATAAAACCAAATTATTTAATATCACCACTACTGCTCTCACATATTTCCTGCTCCTCTTCTGGTTTGTTCATTTTGAGTGAGAAAAAATGCTGGGGAGAAAATGACTGAAATAACAGTGGAGAAAGCCTGCTGAGTTGTAGGTAGGTGACTGCATTTGTAGCTGGCCTGAACTGACTCTCAGATCAGGTCAGCTGAGTTTCCTCACAGCAGCTGAAAATGGAGTTGTAAAGAAATATGAAAAATCAGGAAAATAAACCATCAGCATACACTACTCAGACTTCTACCACAGAAATGGGTCATATCAATGGATCCTATCTACTACTCCCCTTCTCCCTGCTATTTTCTCAGGGAGACATCAGAGCAGAAGGCACATGTGCTTGTTTGCATACTGACTCCATCCCTTCAGCTTGTAGAGATGATTGTGAAACTTCCCTAAACCACAGGGTCCTGGACAGTCCAGAGAGGGAGGACAATCCATCCCAGGCACCCTCTTCCAAATCTCTGCCAGTACCTAAGCTCATACTCTGAATCTGAATCCATACATAGCAGGCACAACAGCGTGTGAGGTCACTAACCTTTTACACCTAACACAGGCAAACAACCCTAACCAGCCCACCTTCTTCATTTCTATCACCAGAGAACAGACTGGTGCCCTCCCTGTTATCTACTGAAGCAAGGCCTCACCCTGAGGCTGGCAGAGTAGAGGCTGTGGGTGCTGTGTGTGTTCCTCCCTCCCTTACACAGACCCAAACCTCTGTGTTGCTCAGGGATCTGCCCTCTCCCCTTGCCACAGACAGGGTTTGGCAGTGCTGTATGCACCATACCTGGGATGGCAGTCAAGTCTTCCAGCCCTGACTCTGAAAGGAAACAAAAGGAGGGTGAGAAGGTGTTGGGCTGAGCAGGCAAAGCCCAGAACAAGGCACATCTGGCAAGGATCAGATCCAGAGGCAGCATGGTTTTCCAGGACTAGCAGGTTGTCCTTTGTCCTGTCCATGTTTTCCCTCTCTACATGAGACGAGAGATTTTTGTATCAGCTGCTCCAGAGGCAGCCCCAGTTCCAGTGCACAACCCTTTCCAGCCTTCAAAAGGAAAGTGCTGAGGGAGAAACAGAGATGGCCCTGACACTGGGCAGGCACTGGTCACCCACAGCTGAAACACTGGGGCACTCTCTGTTTTGGTAATACATCTAAAACCACATCCCCATGTGGGCTCCATTGCAGCCAAACCCAGTACTGAGAGTCACTCACCTCTGAGCACCTTCCAGCTCTCAGCAACAACAATTACCAGCTGAGAGTTGAACACAGCAATTAAGACAAGCTAAAAATCAAACTCAGAATGACAACATAGGTAATGTAAACTCCAAAAAACAATTTGTTTTTAACTCCAGCTCCAGGTATTACCATATTTAAAGGGAACATCATAATTTAGTAACACTTAAGTAATTATCTGCTCCATTAACTGGCTTTCTATAGTATGTAAGAGAGTTGAGATACAAACACTCAGAATTTCACAGTAGTAGCAGGAAGTGCTGCTGGATGTTTCACAGTGACAGCTCCCTACCTCCTCTAGGCAGGACAGTGAAGAGGATCTCCATCCCAGCATGGATATGGTCAGACACGTGACAGTGAAGCAGCCATGTCCCAGGGTTCCCAACCAGCATCTCCACCATTTCAAAGGTCCCAGGGAACAGATCCACAACATCTGCTCTGTAGCTTTTGCCATTCTGTCAGAAAAGGGAGGCCATTAGCTGCAGTGATCAATGCATATTCTCAGGAAGAAAATTCTGCCGGTATTGCTGGGGACCACTTCAGCTTTTTCATGCTCAAAAAAACCCAAAGCTTTCAAAAAGCAGCTCCAGGGTTGCAGCTTGGAAAGCAAACCATCTGGTAATGCCTAACCCTAACAAGCATTAAGCTGGACATCTCAGCACAACACAGGCTCAGGGAGTCAGACTGGGATGTGCAAAACCACATCCTTTTCCTAGCTGGGGGAAGCTTCTGCAGAGTCATTCAAAAACATTCAAATACAGGGTCAAGTAAAAGTGCTGATATCAGTGTCAGTATCTGCTCCAGCACCAGCAGATGTTCTCACCTTGTATATGAAGGTCTCAGCATGAAAATGGACTGTGTGGACATCAACCTCGTGACCCATTCCCAGCAGGTACCAGCTCACCCTCTCTCCCTGGTACATGGTCAGCCCAGGCAAGGTGGCATAGAGCCTGCCATTGATTGCTGTGCAGGAATAACACAGGGGGGAAAAGGCTGTTAGCTGTTAATGAAATTGAATGGGTGCTGCACCTCCTCAGAGGAAGGCAGCAAATCAGAGGCTACAAGGCTCATACAGCACCCAGTGTATCAGCAGTTAGTGTCCCCCACAGGACAGGTCCCCCAGCTCAGCCACTTATCCACTCTGCTCACAGCCAGGATAAGTGACTTTCACTCAAGGTCATGCTCTAGCTCAGCTTAAATAAATCTCAAAAACTACCTTTGCTGAAAACCTGCAGTCAGCCAGTAGAAGTTGGTGCTTCTAGAAGTCAAAATGCATAAAAATGGCATTTTCAGCCCAATGATGGAGAAATATACATATACCTACATACACATAAATGTCTGAGCAATTTCTTTGATGAACACTGAAAAGGGGTAAATCCTGCAAGAGGGCAGCCCTGTGGTGCTGTGCCTCAGGCTGGCCACACACATCACATTCCAACCACTTGCAAAATCCCTGCATGGCAGGACTTCACCTCTCAAGTAGCACAGCTGGAAGGAATCCTGCTGTGACTGCACATGCAGGAGAGGGATCAAAACAGTGAGTGAGCTGACTGCTATGGCACACAGAGACTTCTGTGCTCAGATAACAGAAGGAATAAGATGAAAAGAGACAAGATCTGAGAGCAGAGCACCAAGTTTTTATTCCCAGGTCTGCCCTGGGCACTTTGTGTAGCCTAAAACAAGTATCCAACTTCAGCATGCTGGTTCTGCTAGCTGTAATAGTGGTTAACAATTACAGCTTCATGGACATGTATTTGAAGAGTCTTTATCTCACTCATACAAAACTGTAATAGTAGTAGTAGTAATGACAGTACACAAAATGCAACTCCTCAGTATTCTTATCTCCACAACTGTCATGGGACTGTTTTGCTGAGGGTATCTTAGATACAATATGAAGAGAAACTAACATAAATAACATGCTAATTTAAACAAATATGTTCATCCTTCTATGGTAGAAATAACCTAAAACAGCTAAAACAACTGAGCCACATCTTGCAGCCACACAGCTCAGAAAATAATTTTGAAGTCTAACATACTTTGATGGTCCCTGAGACAAACATCATTAAATCTGTCTGACAAGTTAATTTCATGTTTGATTTTATTTCCTTTTCTGAGTCACTCAGACACATCAGAGATTAACCTCTTTGGCCTGGATGTTGCTATTCCTCCTTATAGGGACAGCCACAATGATCAGCCTTCACTGCAGATCAAAGATTTGGGCTGTAGGTGTGCTGCAATATTGAGAACAGACAGTTTAATTCTGTTTGTGCCACTGATAATGGAAAAGGATGAGAACATTCACCACAAGTCAGGCTCCCTACTTAGAAAGGTTGCAGAATCAACACCAACGTTACCGTGCATTTTGTTGCTTTCCACAAATTTCTCATCCAGCAGGTTGATCTCCTTGTTACTTCCCTTACTGAAACGTTCCACATTCTCCTCCAAGTACCAGGACTGATTTTCATCAAAAACCAGGAAGAGCAGAGCAAACTCCCTCTTTACATCCTTCCTGGTCCCACTGGACCGCAGGGCCCCTCTCCGGCAGACCTTCAGGGGCCCGATCAGCCCACTGTACATATCCTAATCAGAAGGAAGGAGACATCTGAGGCAAGGACCTTCTCACCCTCTTTAATGCACAGTTCTCTGCCTTTCAGCAGTCATTTTCTATTCCTGCATCACCCCACTTAAAACAACCAGTGCTGCCACACAAGTATTCTTGTTGGAGTGCATCGGCCAAGCACAGGAACAGGAACTGTGCGTGCTCTTATAAATGCAAATCCAAAAGTCATAAATATGGATGGTATCAAAAGTACTTTCCACTCGGTGACTGCAAAAACATCTGCAACTTGAGATAAAAAGGCCATTATTTCTGGGTTAAATGTGATGGTTTACTGCAGGATCCTCCAGATTGCTGCCCTGTGAAATCAGTGCTACGACAGTTCTAGCAATGGCCAAATCTGCCTGATTTATTCATGAGGTTTATTTCGGACAATTTCTTGTAGATTAGCCCTATGGCTCTCACCAGCAGAAACCACGACCAACTGGGAGATATTCTAATGGCCTACAAATAACTGGAGGAAGTTAGTAGGAAGGAGAGATGGTGGAATTGTTTTATGAAGGTTTGTTAAGAAAAAATAAGGAGAGACATCGGGACAAATTCACGTAATTTCCTCTCTAAGGAGAAGACTGGACAAGTTACCAGGTGATTCTTACATCACTTGGCTGGGCCAATCTCTAAAGTGTACCCAACTCACACTGTTTTCTAAACGGGGTGAAAAATCGGTCTAATTAGGGTTTTCTGGTTATAACTTTAATTTTACCTTTACTGGGTCCACTGCAGAGTAGTAGATCCAAGGAACACAGGCTGAATCATTTGGCCCTGGCCCAGATCTCTCGGGAACTTCCCATCGGTATGTCACAATGTCACCTGAGGGACAGAACGGCACCGCACACCAGGTGACACACCCACTCACTAAGCAGCAGCCAAACCACATGGAAAAAGAAAAGTCTGTCTCCAAAGCCCATATTAAATCCTGTATTTGCCACATACTGCATCTGCCTTCCCCAAACACAAGCAGGGTGGAAGCTCCTCTCTCAGAGCAAGACAGAGGGGTCACAGGATGCACTGTCTGGTACCAGCACAGTGCAGGTTTATCTGCTGCTTTTGAGACTGCACCTGACCATGGAAGCTCATTCAGATGGAGATTAAGATAATCTTTCTTCTCATTGAAGCAAATTTATGATGCAGATTCAAACTGGGTTTTAAAATCACCCTTTTTCATATTAGCAGCCCATTTCAAAAAGACAGGATCTGGCTGACAGCCTGACTGTGGCTTGGACAGTCTGGGTGAGCTGGAGGGGACCAAAAGTTAAATACACTGGCATCTGTATCATGAGACAAAGTAGCCATTTATGTCAGATCCCAGAAAGCAATTGTGCATCTCTCCTATTTCACACTACTTTCATACTGTTGTGCTCATGCATCCCAAAGAAGAGGCTCCCCTACACCAGGACCAGCTGAGCTGTCACCTGCCATCACCTTCCCCTTCCCACAGAGAGGCCACACTCAGTGTGGGAGGATAAGGCTGTACACAGAAGAATGTCCTACACATGTCCCAGACAGCAGCCATCCCCACACAAATGGTATCACTAAAACTGTGCTGGACCTGAAAGACCAGTTACTGTCCAGTTCCAGCACTCCACTGTAACAAAACCAGGACATCTGAGGCTGCTTAAAGAAACCAGTCTGGCTCTGGGATAAAATCAGCTGCGTGAGCCCACACAGGAATGCAGTTAGAGACAGGGACCTACCAGGGTTTGCCACCTGGGGATGTCCAGTGTGCTGCTCCAGCACCCCGTGTGCATGGATGGAGTAGGGTCGCGAGGCGTTGTTCTTGAACACGATGTTGAGAATTTCGCCCACTTCCGCCCACAGAAAAGGGCCTTGAGACAGGAAGAGTGTACTCTGAGACCAGCAAAACCCATCAGCACATCTCCCGGGATATTCCCACCCCTCTACCAACATCTTCTCCCCAGAAATATTACCTTATAATATTTATGATGTTCCCCTTTCTCTTCTCTACCTCCCAAAAAGAGAATTGGATTGGAGCTGACATCCAAGTCTCAGAAAACTGGACTGATTTTCACAGTGAGGACAATGAAGGTGGTTACACATCTTAACTGGGCCCAGCACAGCTAAGGCTTGATTTCTGAATACTGTTATGCTAAATGTCATATGTTTATCACCTCTTCCTATTGGTTTCAAAAAATGTGGTCATATTCAACTAGCCTAACAGTGTCACAAATCAGAGCTGCAGACTATTTTGAGTGGCAGATGCTGCCTCAGCCTGGCTGGCCTGACACCACTTACAGCCTTGGGTTCATAACACAGAGCTCTGTCTCCACAGACCTCCACTAGTCAGTGCAAAATGCTCCTCCACTTCCCAAGGCTGCCTGCTTTTGCCCCAGCAGCACTTTTCACAGCTACAGATTTTCCCCTCTGTTTCTCAGACCCAGAAGTCTCCAGAAGTCAGTGGTTGTTTCTGTCCCATAGTCAGAGAAATGCAGCTGTGAAACATGCTTTGCCCAAGCCATGATAGAACACTGGTGCAAAGGCAAGTGGAAAATGCCAGGCTTCCCTACAAGCTGTGCACAGGACTCTTCTAACTGCTGTCTCCAAGGTGGCAGATGCGTGTAGGAGACAGTCCCGATTTCTCTGCACTTACACAGCAGATGCCTAAATATCCAGTGAGCCTGCAGATTACAGCTGTGAGCCATTGCAGCTTCAGAGCCTGCCCCAGTCCCATTGCTGTGTGAGAGGAAGGTGAACCCTCTGCACACATCCTTACCCAGGATCCCTAGGTGTTTGTCACCACCTTTCCTGGCCTTGGGGGTTTGAAAAGTGCCATCCGTGTACTCCCTGTAAACTGCTTTCTTGTACCTGGAGCCAAGCAGTCCGTTCTCGTTGCTCAGAAACACATCAGCATAGCTGAGAAATGCAGAACAAGCGCTGAGATAACCAAAAGACTCATGGGGGACAAACAATTAACTCGTGTCAGGGGGTTCACAATCTAAAGGGGCTTCCCAGACCCAGCTTGGGCTGCAAAGGAGAACACAGCGACGGGGAGGGGGAGAGCGCACAGCGACGGGGAGGGCTGCGCTCCCATCAGCGGCACCACCAGCACACGCACCAGGTCACAGGGTGGCCAAGACACCCAACAGGCTCCACCAGGGTCTGCTGGGACTGTGCCACAGGCTTCCCCAGGAGGTGGGCTCTACCTCTCAGCAGAGTGGTTGTGCCGCTCCCTCTCCCAGCTGCGGTCGGGCGCGTAGTCCCACACCACCTCCTCCGCCGCCACGTAGAACGTCCGCACTCCCGCGTAGCGACGGGCAGGGGCCGTGCCCGTCCCGCCACACTCGGAAACGACGTACTGCTGCCTCATCCCAGACTGGTAGTGATTGCTCGTCTGGCAGTAGATCTCAAAAGTCCCTGAGGGAAGCAGGATGAACAAGGAAATCAGTTGCTTTTGAAGATCCCAGGAAACAGCTGCTCCCCCGACCGCTGTCAGCATGTGCTTGGTGTATCTCTGTGAGGCTTAGGGAGCTTGGTTGACACAGGCAAGGTTAAAAGGAGTCATTGGAAAAATCAAGCAGGAATGGCACAACAAAGTCCTACACATAAATCATCTCAGGAAGTTTTCTTACACAATAAGCACCCATAGCACAGCTCACCCTGTAAGAGTTAACAGCACGCTAGAGAATCTGCCACAGGAGGAAATACCACAATGGGAGACACTTCCATCTGCCCAGTCAGCTGTGCAGGCACTCACCACTGTTATCAGGCTGCATGAAAGCAGTGACAAATGTGTGGGGGAACAGGTTGGCTGAATCTCTCCGCATGCCGTTCATCAGCAGGGTGTTTCCCTGGAACACAGCTCCGTGTACGTCCGCTTCGCTGCCCAAGCCCAGGAGATGCCAGGACACTTTGTCTCCTTCACACATGTCCAGCCCAGGCAAGTTACCAAACATAAGTCCATTGATGGCTGGAAAGGAGAAAGTAATTAGCTCTCTGCAGGCAGGTGTCAGCCAAGAGATTTTGAGTGTACACTTTGTGAGACAGGCCTGCCAGTCAGAAGAAGGGTAACTTGTGTGTAACTCACCCCCGAACACACTGAGAGAACACTTATCCAGACAGCTGTGCTGCTTGTCCATGTCTCACCTGGTGCCTCCAGCCTGGCTTGACTCCAGGCCAACACTACACAGCCCTTCCAGCACCCAGCTCAGCCTTTAGGTGAACATCAGCCCATGCTTTGCAGGTTCATCCCTGCTGTCACAGAGCAGAATCCAACCATACCATGCATCCTGTTGGACTCCTCAAAGCCATCATCCTTTTCCACAGATGTCTCTTCCATCCTCAAGTAGTACTTGATGTTGGCATTTAAATACCAGCTGAGGTTCTCGTCAAACACGTTGAAGAGAAGATAAAATTCTTTGTCGATCCCTTTCTATAATTACAATGACGGCTGTTAACTTTTAAAATGCAACAATTAACTATCCTTAGAGTTAAAGCTGTTTTGCATGGCTCTTGTATTCCCCTTTATTTTAAAACATGGCTCATTGAGGGACAGGACTCTGTCCCTTTACTCATGTTGAACATTCCTTTTTTATTTCACAAAAGGCACCACTTGTGCATTTTCCATGATATTTCACATGAATAAAATGGACAAAACTCAGCCAAGGTCATGAAGTCAGTGCCCTCTTCCTCCCCCATGCCTAAGCTGTCTGTCCAAACCAGACCCAAGACCAGATCCCAGACACAAGGCAGGCTGATCACCACACCACACCCCTCCTGCCTCCTATCACAGGCCTGGATTGGGGATTTTCTAATTACCCTAAATCCTTGAGAGTGTTAATTCTCCTAAGAAATGCACTCCAAAGTGGGTGTTTTCCCACTAAAAGAACATTGTGATGGTGTCCAGACTCCCCCACTGGTGTCACAGTCCCCAGCAGCACACAGGCAGCCAGCCTGCTGAGAAGGTGAGCACTTCCCAGGCTGCAGCACACAGGTACAGCAGAGCAGCCATGCACATTCCACAATTAAGCATTCATTAAAGGTTTGCCTGAGATTGTGGAGCCAGAATTGCCGCTCCAGGTGATTTTTCCCTGTCTTACATTTACAAAGGTCTGTCTCTTTTGCTTACACCCTTCCAGTACCTGCCCATGTTTATTATTATCACAGCTCCTTCACCTCAAGGACTGTAAGTATTCGCAATCCTCTCTGCTCAGCAGATCCACATTTCTACCCTGGGCAGCACTTTGATTTCTTCTGCACTCCTGATTTAGTCACATGGTGCCCCCACTGAATGTGAGCTCCCCTAGGAAGGCTCTGAGGGTAGCAGTCCCCAGATCTGTCACTGCTCTCCTGGCCACACTGCAGGACAGCAGTGGGGGCCTGATTGCCATCTGCTATCTATCTTTCACAACAAGGCTCCGCTCCTCTGTCTGGTATCTCCCCAGGGATATCATTTTACTGTCTTCCCTAGATTTACTGCCAGGAATGGACTACTCCTGAGTGAAATTCCAAGAGGAAGTTCTGGCTGCCCTTCAGGTTTCATCTCTCCATCAAACACATAAGACTGACATGGATTTTCCCATGCTTTATTTGTAGCCAGCTCTGCTGGAAAATTAACTTCTCTGGCAAAATAAATGAGCCTCACCCAAACCTCAAAGCATTGTATCACCCAAACAGAACACCTGCAAGCAAAAATGTCTTTTCAGTGTTTCTGGGACTGCAAGAACTATTCCACGTGCCTCTCTGAAAGCAGCCTGCTACGCAAGCCTCAAGACAAGACTTATCTATAAGGTAACTGTTCCAAGGTACAGCTGTTCAGCCAGGTTGTCGCTGAATTAAAAGCAGAGCTCAGGAACTGTTTTGAGGGCAGCTCTTGAGAGCCCAGAACACTACTGGCCTTTCCCAGGCACCATCTGTACCAGCATCAACTTGGCCAACAACAAGGCTTTGATTTGATTCTCCTGGACTTACACTACTGCACATTTTTTTTTGTGTGTACAGCTCCCTAATGTTTTGCTGATGCTTCCTTTCTCTACATGAAAGCAAATATCTGGTAGGAACGGGGCAGGAAAACCCCTTTACCTGCTTGTTGTTGTCATCCAAAGTGCCTGACTTGCAGATGAGCAGAGGCCCCACCAAGCCTGAGCTGGAGTCTTTGACAGGATTTGCAGCTGAGCTGTACATCCAGGTGAGGCAGGGAGGGTCACTGGACGTGGGCCCCACGTGCCCTGGCACAGTCCAGCGGTAGGTGAAGTTGTGCAGAGGCGCCACAGAAACCCCACTCTGGGACAGGCCTTTAAAAGAGGGATTACAGGGTTATTCCTGAGTCCCTGCACAACCTCGTTACACCTTTCAGAGCAGGCTTTATTTCATTTGTATCAACCAAACACCCAGCACCTCTGAAGGGTGATGGGGGCGTACTCAAGAAAAGGGATCCACCAACCATCATGGTACCACATCCCTTCTGAGGCCTTCCCATAGGACACTCCATGTGGCTGGATGCTGAAGGGCCAGGAGGCTTTGTTAAAAAACGTCACCAGGATGGTGTCTCCCACTTCAGCTTTGATCACCGGACCTAGAACATAGCAGAGAGAGTACATCAGCAACAGAGCATTTCCCCAGGCCATCAGGGAAACCAAAGCACACAGGGCACCTTTCTCCAAGCTGCAGGGCCAAAGATGAGAGGCAGCAGATGGCCTGGCCTTGTTGCTGCTGAAGGGAGCTCAGTGGGAGCAGAGGCTGGCAAGGATTGTCTGAAAGCAATTTGGGTTCACAGGAGAACTCAGAGAGGCACCATGCCTTCACAGAGGGAAGTAAGAGAACAGCCAGATGGGCTGGAATGCCCTCAGGACAGGCCCATGTCTCCTCCCCACCTACGTAAGGTCCCCTCAGCCACCTAAAACATGTGCCTCAGAGGTGTGAGATGCTCCAAGCCCACCACAGTCTGTATGACCCAGCCAGCCAGAGAGGAGCTAGGAGCCTTTACCATGCCTGTCCCCGAGCACCCATCCAGGAGAGAAAGCTCTCTGTGAGAACACGGGGTTTGCAGCATGCCTTGAAGGGGCTCAGTCAAAAACACATAACCAGGAGCTACTGCTGTGACCTGTTTAGCTCTAGTCACACACTATACTGTGTCCTTCAGCCCTTAGCTCTGGAACACCTTCAGAATGACCCCTGAAGTGATTATGTCCGTTCTACCACCTTGCACCTTGGCCTGTTCCCTTTGCTCTCAGATGAGATTGCTGTGAAGCACCTCTTGTGCCCCTCCCTGCCCCTCAAAATGAGCAGGCAGGTACAGCCACCTGGCACTCCCAGCATCAGCATCCTTCTCACAGACACTGACAGAGGATTTGTGACCCTGGATAATTCTCACCAAGTATTCCAAGGTGTTTCTCTTCTTCTGATTGCTGCTTTTCCTCACGGAAGCTCTCATCAGTATACTCCACGTACTTTGCCTTCCAATAGACACCCCCAATTCGGTAGAGGCTACGCTTGAAATACTGCTCAGCAGGACTAAATGCAAAAAGCAAATGTCAGGCCATGTCATAGAAAAATCAGCCCCGTTCCCCTGCTCCCACTGGCATGGGATCCCATCAGCATCTCCAAATCAAGCAGTATTTCAGACAAGGGCAGCAGCTCTAGTTTGGAACAAGCACAGCTTTGACTCTGCAGAGCTTTTTTTGCCCTTACAGACTCATCCACCTGTGTGTTCAGGGAGCACCTGTAGCACACAGCCCTCTCCCAGGTGAACCTGCCAGGTGTGATCAGCATCACTACACAAGATGTGTGACAGAATGAACAAAACTGCAGTGCAGTCAATGGGAAGGCAGTGCTAGAACTCCAACCTCTTCAGAAGCTGAGGATAGCCCCAATCCCAACTAAAATAAACAGTTGTAAAGGTATTTATTTCCTCCACTACCGCCCTCACCAAATATAAGTAACAAGCCTTGCAGGAGAGGCAGTGCTCCCAAGGCCAGCTCACAGGTCTAAGGTCTGCAAGGCTTACTGCATGGCATTGGGTAAATAATTAACCACTCTGCATTTCCTCTTCTCTATCTGAATAAGGTATATCCTCTCCAACAGGTTACTAGGGAAGGGAAGTAATCTCTGTGGAAGGAGAAGAATGTCTTTTTCAGTTAGCCAAAGACTGAATGGGAAGTCTCTCAACTGCTATCCCAGGCACCTGACCATGGGATGGAGGGCTGCCATCCAAGTCCTTGCATCTAATTTCCTAGAAATTGCTTCCTGCAGCAACACCAGCCTGAGGCCCATCTGCAGGCCAGCTCTGCCACCCTGTGTCTGCTGCACCAGGGGCTTTTTGAATCATTCCTCAAATAGATCAATCTGTTCCTAGGTTAGGCACAGCAAGCAGAAATGAAGCCCAGAAACAAATGTGGCAGCTCACATTGTGTATCTGCTGGGACTTCTGCTGCTTGTGGGTATGGCTGTGCCACACAGCACTCTCAGGGGAAAGCCCCAAGAGGGAAGAGGCTGGCCACATCTGTCCTGTGGCCTCGGATTTTGAGTGTCTCTCCATGGAAGCAGGCTGTGTGAACATCAATTTCATTGCCCATCCCAAAGAGGTGCCATGCAACAGAATCCCCAGGACACATCTTCAACTCAGGTGCTCTTGGTGCAGTCCAGCTAGAGCAGCCTCCCTTTCTAGATGGGGCAATCACCTTCCTGGAAATGTACCCCATGCGAGCAGCAGGCATGTATTTTGAAAAGGAAGAAATTCCACATCTTCCTGAGCAGCCTTTCCTGACACAGGTCAGACTCCTCAAACAGTGCACGAGCCCAGCAGCCTCTCACTCACCTGCCTGTGTCACTGAGCTGCTTCCCAGTGATCTGGTCGAGCTCAGAGGGTCCGTAGTCCCACTGCACTTCCTTGGCAGCTATGAAGTATTTGCGGACTCTCCCTGGCAGGCTGGGTGCTGCAGCTTGCCGAGAGCAGGGCCGGACCTCATAGAGTGCTGCCATCCCAGCTGTCCAAAACATGAAGGTGGACACTCCCTGAGCCCCTCCAGCCAGCCTCATGGGCAGTCCCACCTTCCCTCTGCTGTCCCAAAAGGCACATGGATGGGAGAAGGCAAGTGACTCCACAGCAAGGAGTTTTGTGGGCAGAACTTCCAACCTCAGATACTGGATGCTATGGAAGTATGGACAGAGTTACAAGAGCCTTCTGCTGTCCTCAAATCTGTCATGCAAGTGCTCCTACAGGGACCAGAGCTCTTAAGGCACTGCTTCATTGCAGCCTTCAGCTGCACCAGGCATCAAACATCACACCACGGTACAAGTCACCCCCACCAAAGCTGCCCTGCATGTTAATGACCAGCCCACTCCAATTTTTACAAGACAAGGCATCACCCACTCATCTAGGGACACTTTTCATACCCAGGGCACTGTTCCCTACCACACTGTACATCATGTACATTAAAAACAGAGGACACGGAGTCCAGGACATATTCCACCCTCTGCCTTACCTTGTATGTGATCATTGACATGGCAGCTCAGCAGCCATCTCCCAGGGTTGCTGGGGATCATATCTGCTGTAACAAAAGTGGCTGGGAAGAGGCTGGCCACATCTGTCCTGTGGCCTCGGATTTTGAGTGTCTCTCCATGGAAGTAGGCTGTGTGAACATCAATTTCATTGCCCATCCCAAAGAGGTGCCATGCAACAGAATCCCCAGCACACATCTTCAACTCAGGGAGGTTGCCAAACACATAACCATTAATAGCTGCAAAACCAAGCAAACCAAAATTAGAGAGCAGAAAACGGGCCTTCAGAGCTCCTGCCAGCAGGTAACAGCACAGACACTATAGGAGGATGGACCTAAGCAGAACTCCTCCTCCTCTTCTGCTTTGGAGAGCCCACAGCTCACTCCTAAAACAAAGGATATAAAAGCTCACTCAAGCCAAAGATAAAACCAAAACAATACTTCCATTTTCTGGAGTCGATGCCTTGTCCCTGAAATACGATTTGCTAAGCACATGATCTCAGAGCAGATCCTGCAGCACTGACACTCCTGAGTGTCTCAACAGACACAGTGGCCTCACAGAGGTGACACTGACCATGCATTTTGTTGCTCTCCTGAAATTCCTCATCTTCTTTGTCTACAGAGCTAGGATCTGTGCAGAATGATGCAATGTTGTCATCCAGGTACCAGCTTAGGTTCTCATCCACCACACTGAACATCAGAAAGAAATCAACATCCACATCCCCGCGTCTTTGAGAGCTGCCTGTCAGCACGCCTGAGGTGAAAGGAGAGAGGAATGAATGCAGAAAATCACTCATGCAGAAAATCATACATCAGGCAAGAGATTAAAACAGAAGTAGCAGAGTAAGTCTTGTCACACGAGCTGTAGACAGATGCTTTCCCACCATCCTCACAGCTCATCACAGAGCAGCGAGCTCACCCTTTTCCTCTGCCAAAACAGTTCTCTCTCCCAAGCAGCTCTGCTGCTGCAGGCCTCAACTACAACACCTTCAGTCTTCTCACTCCTGCTGAAACCAACCAGTCACCATGTTTTTCATGCACAAACCACATCTTGGACAAGAGTCTTGCTCTTAACATGGATTCAAGCAGCTCTCTTGGATCTAGAGGCCTGCAAGCTCACCTGCCCAACCACTAAAGGATAATGACAATGCAATGACCAGAATCCAGCTAGAACCCAGGTAGTGTCCTCTCTAACCAAGCTGCATTTCCCCCTGAAGCTGGGAGCTGCACACCAGAGCATCTTCACATCCCATCCTTATTCATGTCACCACAAGACCTTTACGTTATGGAACTGCAGGCCTCAGCTGCTTTCTCTTGGTGATTTTACCTGATTTACATGTAAGTAAAGGCCCAATTAACCCAGATGCAATGTCCCTTGGTGCATCAATATGAGAGTGGTAGATCCAGGTCAAGCAGTTTGCATCATCATCAGTTGGACTGTGATCTTCAGGGACAGTCCAAGTATAGGTGTAATTCCTTCCTGGGAAAACAGCATCATCCTTCTTCTGATCCTGGGGGGACATATCAGGATACAGGGATCCTAGAACAATTGAGCAATCACAACATCCATTCAAGAAGAGCCAAGATGCCCACACATGTAACCTTATACTGAGCTGAGACTCACCATCCCAAGGCTGAAATAGAGTTTAATCATCACTTCCTCAAAGAGGCACTGAGGCACAGAGCTACTCTAAGGCAACTTGCCCAGTACACAGGCCAGCAGAGTCAGCAGGATTATTTCCATTCTGCCTACTGCTGCTTTGCATTCAATTCTGGACTGTGCCCCCACAGTCAGTCTCTCGACAATCTCTAGAGTTGATCAGTGTTTTGGAGGTTCTAAAATCAAAAAACCTGGGCCTACGTCAGGACTCCAGCCCCATGACCCTGCTAACCCAACACCTGGTATCTTCACCAAACACCCAAATGCAGTTGCTTTCCAGCTGGGGCTTTATGGACAGTTCTCCTCCATGCATACTCCTTAGTTCCCAGTGAGAAAAATCTGTCTCTATGATGGCAGTAGCTCATTTACCTTCAGAGTCCTTTTTGTAGAAGACACCGTGAGGATGGATTGTATACGGCCGAGCAGCAAAATTTTTTAGGTGTACTTGAATGGTATCCCCCACTTCTGCTCGGATGACAGGCCCAAGGAAACCCAGCCAGACAGGTTTGGGGATCTCAGTGGTGTACGTGGAGTCCGTGTACTGCTTATAGACAGATTTCTTGTACGTGCTTCCCACCCTGTCTTTCCCAGACTGCAAGTATTCTGAGGCCCTGCTGTTGAATTCAAAGGGAAAGACACTGTGAGTCATCATTACACACAACAGCTGGTCAATACTGCAGCAGATGATGGTGACACTCCACTTTCCAGGCTACAGCCAAAAGCTTTGGCATTAGAGGACCCTGGGATGCTCTAAGCCGCCCATGCATGGCCACAACCTCAACCCCAGCTCTTCACCAACAGACAAAGTGCACCCTGAACTGTGCCCTGCAAACAAGAAATGGGAAGGACGGTGCTTCCCAGACAATCCCACATGGGTGTCACAAGGAGAGCCCTTCTCATGCCTCCTTCAGCCTTCACTGAGCTCTCCAAAACTCACTGCAATTCCTTTGTGGCATTTCCAGCTAAATCACAAGGCAGGTAGAGAGGAGTCCCGAGCTCTCTGGCCAAAATTTGAAGTCTGAAAGATGATTTTCTACTTAACAGTTTCCGAATTCCTTCCAGAGTGGCAGACGAGTCAGGCAGGTACATACCCAGCATGTAACCAGCTTCCAGAGTTAAAACCTCATAATAAAGGTACTAAAGTTTAACTCACAAGCATATTTGCTCTTTATGGGTAATTCTTAATAGATAAGAGATGAATCACATTCCAGCTATTAGTGGAACCAGCCTAAACGAGAGCCAAGGTCACTCCCCTCACTTCTCCTTCGGATTGATCACCCACAGCAACAGAGCAGCCCTGGAAGGGAGCTAAACTCTAATGTGCATCCCAGAAAATGAACAGTAGAGACCCAGATATTAAGCACTAGCCTCATCATTCAAAAGCAGGCAAGCCTTGGCTCTGGCTCTACAATCCAGAGTTCAGCCCTTTGCCAAGTCATCCCTGCAGCCATTATCAGCAAAGAGTTTAAGATAATTCACACTTTGTTTTACAGATGTGCCTCTTTTCCCCCACACAGTCCATTTCTTCCAAAAAAAAAAAAAAACAACCCAAAAAAACCCCACAACTCCTTGAAATAATTTGCTACCTCTATCAATCATATCAACATCTCTTCCCTTTCTAATTGCCAGCAGTTTCATTTCTGCCATCATTGTACAAATAGCTCCCATTAACTAATTGTTTGCAGGGACGAGAGTTTTGAAATTGCTTTTAAGTTCAACGGCCCTGAATTTAATTTCCTTCTCTTCATGTATTATGAGAGAAACCAAACAAAATCCACTGCATTCATTATCACATTAGGAGTCAGTGGTAACATCTCTATTAACTCTGAATTTTGGGGTGTTTCCTGTGAACTTATTTACATCTACTCAGCATCTCCAGAGAACAGAGACTTTTCTATGCTAAACTGACAGACCTTGATGCTTCTGTTCCTGCTGTTCCTGTTGTGCTGTTTCTGAAGGAGGTGTCTGAACCTGAGTGTTAGTTATTATGGAGGAGTAAAGGGCTGAGAGCAGGTCAAAAAATACCAGCTATTTGCCACAGAAAATGAGGGCAAGGAAAAAAAGCACAAATGCCTCTAAAACGCTATGGAAACCTTTTAAAAAACAAAAGAAACCACACACACAAAAAACACCAACCAAAGAAAAAGGTTTGATGTTTTGAAAGCTAAACCCAAACCACTGTTTTTGTAGTAACTCGAACCAATTATTGCAGTTTCCAGAATTACTTTTGCAAGAAAAACAAAAATGTTTTTCAAACAGCCACCAAAATCCCATGCAGGAAGTCCCATTAAGTCTAAGGCTTGAAATTCCACTGAAAAAAAACAAGCTGGCTCTGTGAAGTCATTTATATAAAGATGAAAAGTCATCATGCTTCAGGATAAACAAGCTGATCACCAGATGGAACTCAGCAAAATGAAACTCCAGGGTAGAGCATTGCAAAATCTGGGCGATTTTAGAACAATCTGTTCTTTATCTGCTCTATTTTCTGTTCTGTGTTTGTTTTCCACACACTTCTCTCTAGTGTATGGGCTCTGGACTCTCCAGACTTACCATCCCTTTTCCCACCGACACAGGTTTTACCACACAGCAGCATAAAACAAGTTAAACATTAAGCTCATAAAGATCAGCATCTACGGGAGTGTGTCTCTTGCTTGCTGAGATGCCCCAAAATACTTGCATTAAACTACAATGACAGCTTAAAGCCAGCCCCAGACTAAATTCTGTTAGAAGCCAACGTACCGGTTGTGTGCAATGCTCTGGTTAGCGAGCACATTCCTCCCCGTTGGAGCATAGTTCCAGGCCACCTCATGGATCCCCAGGTAATAAACTCTGGTGACACCCCCAGCAAATGTGGGTGACAGGAGGGGCATGCAGAGCAGCAACCACCAGGCTGATCCCATCGCAGCCTGCAGGGAAGGCGTCTTTGGAAGCTACACCTATTTGGGAAACACGAAAAGAGTAAAATGGAATATGACCATTTGGTTTGAAGGTGCTGGACATTTTGAGAGAGCATGAAGAAACCAGGTGTTAAGTGCTATTTGGATGATTACTCAAATACAGAAGAAGGAAATCACTCTGTAACAAAATTGACACACAAGTGGATGGAGATCATGCCTGGGTAATGAGTTGCCAATTCCAAAGGTGCTGCTCTCACAGTAGTTTAATTAACCCTTTTTTCACTACTGCTCACATTTCAAATCACCTTACAGGTCCACATAAAAAGCTCAAGGAAATAGTCCTGAGCAAGTATCTGTACATCTTAAACTGTCACCAAGATCTCTCTATTCTAAGTCATCTGAGGAAGGAGAATTTAGTCACTACGAAGTACTTTTAAATTTTAACTTCTTTAAAGACAGCTCTTAGGGAGCAGCTATCTGTAATCCAGGAGAACATCTCAAATGGGCTGAACAAGGTTTTTCCTTTCTGTTCTTTATTTTCCCCATGATTTTGATCAGTAAGTAGCTTACTCATAAAACTTCCAATTGACACCAAGCTTGTTGGCAATAAGCATCAGAAATACTCTAAAGAGAGTTGGGAAAAAAGTTGGGGAAACTGTCTGAAATCATCAAAATACAGTTGTGTTAACACAGGCTTAAAGAACTGCCTGTAAGAAGGAGAAGCTGATGCAATATGGAGCCGTAGAATTACACCAAAAGATAACAAAGGATTAAACTGCATTTAAAAATCACATGAAAATGATTACAAAAGGTCTCACACAATGACAGCCTTAACAAAGCTGGATGTAGCCAACAAACAAACCACACTAAAACAAGATGTTGAGAGACAGCTCTTGAGACATGTAACAGCAACTCAGAATAGCAGAGAAACAGAAAGCAAGAGGAGAAACATGACCTAACAAGAAAACTCAGAAGAATCAGTTTTCCTTTTCATACAGAAAGGGATGGTGACACAGCACCATGGCAAAGGTTTTTCATAAAGAGAGTGTCTTATTTATTCTTACTGTCTTTGTAACAGGAACATGAATGAATAAAGTTTGTCTGCAGTAAAGCTGGATATTCTGTAAGCTTTCAGTCAGCACAGCGTCACACAGAGCTGACTGGAAATCTCTTCTAACGTCTGATACCCAACAGACACGATCCAACTCCTGCTCATGGCAATGGACTAAACTAAATGGACTGTAGACTAGACTAAATGGACTGTGCTGCTGTGTGGGCAGCACAGCTTCCAAAGCCTCACTTCTTGATTTCCAAACATGCTGTGCTATTCTCAGAAGCTAATGATAACCAAGTATTGCTGTATTCAAATAGTCATTAAATTGGACAAAGTTTGGAGACACCTTCTTTCTCTCCTTTCTCAGAAGGGAGCTGTAGGGATCTCTAAATCGGAGACGTTTTGGATCCATCAACACAGCACAGCTCTGCTCCAGTGGCTCCACCAGCCAGTCTCCTTCAGAAGCTCATGGTCATAACAGCTGATAAAACACAGATTCAGAACAGTCCCTTCAAAGCAGCTTCAGCAGTGTGAGAACAGCAGCAGCACACTGGCTCGTGCCCACCCCTGCCCACCACTCAGTCACTGACGAATTCCCTGCTGCTGTCCACAGGGAGGTAAAACACCTTTCTTGACTCACTCTGTGCTAAGGCGGACTCAAAGGAAGGAGTCTGGAAAGCCATACCTGTGCGGTTTCACACGGCAGACCAGCAAAAGGCAGTGGCGACAGCAGTGCGGAAGGAAACGGCAGCATCAACCCTCAGCCTGGAACCTGCCACCCCGCCAACACACACCCCGAGGGAAGGGCAGCGGGATGCTCCTGACTCAGCCCAAGCTACGGCCTTCGTGTGTCAGCTCAGGGCAAAGTTCGAGGCAGCTCCCGGCGCTCGGGGTGGCTCCTCAAGGCCCGGGAGCCGCCGAGCCCAGGCAGCCGGGGCAGGCCGCTCTTTGTGCGGGCAGAGCCGCGGCGCTCAAAGCCGGCTGTGAAAGCAGCCCCTGGAGCCAAACCCCTGCTCACCGCACCCAGCCCGCCAGGGCCGGCACGCACAAACAGCAGCCGAGGCATTCTGAGCGCTCCGTGCTCCGCTCTGCCACGGAGGAGTCAAGGACAAGTCTTTGGGACAGCCTTCCCCAGGCTTTCCAAGAGTCCCACCTGGACTCTGCCCGGAGTTTGACCACAACATCGCACACACCTCTGGGGTAATTCTAGGGAACAGCAAAAAATATCCCTGAGTGGAGAGGAGACGTACCCTTCACAGTAATTAATCACCACTTAGTTACTCGACTTGTGCAAGGTGAAAGTAGCGAAATTCGTTACAAAAGTTGTTGTTTCCAATTTTTCATTGATATCAATATTTGCCTTAAGAAAAAGAGGGAAAAAAAAAAAAGAAGGAAAACCAAAACCAACCCTAGTTTTATAGTACATCCATCCCTGAACCTTGTACTTAACAGCAGAATCCTCCCCCAGGACTGCCCTTTACCGGGTCCCCGACAGCACAGGAATCGCGAATGAACGGCAATCAGATTTCAGGCGGGCTGGTGGGATCCAACTCCCATTGATCCAGGCAGACGATGCAGGGACATTCCCCGACACCCGACTGCAGGGAAACCACAGCCCGAGAGCGAGGGGAAAGCACAGAAGGAAGGCAGGAGGACGGAGGGCTCATCCCTTACGTGCGGAGCGGGAGGCGGCGCGGCGGGGCTGCGGAGCGGGACGCGGGAGCGCCGGCGGGACCGGCCCGGACACCAGGGACAAAGGGGCGCTGCCTC
>VXBQ01009539.1:68211-104326 GCA_013400175.1 Phainopepla nitens
CCCGCCCGCGGCCCGCGGCGGCGGCGCTGGCGCAGCGGGACATCGCCGGGGCACGGTCCCGAATCCTCGGCCCGCAGCGGTGAGAGGACGCTATCTGTCAGGAGCCATTAACTGTCCATTTTCCTTCCGGAGCGGAGACAAATGCGCCCCGCGGGCACAGGCACGGACGCACCGACCAAACACGCGCTGTGTTTATTTTTGTTCCCTGCCGTTTTTAAATCAGTAGGATTTTTCTCCACTTTTTTCTAGCCGGTTGCCCTTTACGAAGGCACAGATGAAACGCAATGTTTTTGTTCTCTTCGTCAGCAACATAAAAGTGATGCAGAAAGCTCTTCCTGTTTCCAGGAAGTTAGATCTTGAGCTTATGATAAATCTGGCGCTGCTGGTGTCACACTTACCCCTGGTCACCGCTGGGTTGTGTTGTCTGAACTTTCAGTAACTCAGCAACGTTACGTGGTTATTTTTAGTGATGACATTGCACGCACAATGGAAGAATCTTGTCAGGAGCTGGGCAGACTGATGAAGGAAGATGAAATCTCTACAGTGGCATGAATTCCGTTGGGCTTGTGCAATATTTATGTTTCCTGGGGACAAAGGGAGCAGGTTTTTAGAGCAGTTTTGCTTTGGATTAGGATCAGTTGTGTCAGAGCTTTAAGAAAATTCCCTGTTCAATAGCAGTGTTCCATGTAATTGTGTCTTTGAATTCAAACTTTTTAGACCAGTCCCAAGTACTCAGCAGTGTTCCCACAGACAGTTCACTTGGTGAAATCCTTTGCCCTTCTCTGCTGACGGAACAGTCTCTGGTGATTTATGATCTTCACTTAAGAGCAGCACCTTAGAAAAGCTGCTCTTATTCACTAACTGTTTCTTCTGCTTATTCCCTAGAATGGCGAGAATTTCTGCATTCTGGATGAGCAGAGGTTTGCCAAGGAGCTGCTCCCCAAGTACTTCAAACACAACAACATCTCCAGCTTCATACGGCAGCTCAACATGTGTAAGCATCAGCGGTTCCTACACGCTCTGTCTGCCAAGTTCATAGCTACTTAGCTTTGGTTTGGCTTTCTTTAAACAAGCAAATGGACTTGGCAAGTCTTTCGTCCCTAAAAATCTGAGCCCTGGCCTTAAGTTTGCTTTGCAAAAGGAAAGACTGATGGTAGAGCTTGGTTTAGTGTTTGGTTTTTGTGTTTCAGCTCCAAGTCCTTTTGAGTGGCAGCTGTAAGAATATGTGCTGGTGCCTAAAAGTAGCGTGAGGTTCCCTGAGCTCCAGCATTGCTCTTGCAGCAAACCTGTGTGTACACCCATACACCTAGAGTGTGAAAAAAAAATTGCCTGGATTTTGGGGCTACCACTGCTCTTTCCTGCTTTGCTGTGTGGGAATCAGATCAGTCCTGCTGATGGGCCAAGCTGGACTACATTTCTCATTATGTTTTCTCTGCTCAGCTTGTGAGCCTCGTGTGGCAGCGTGGCCAGGCAGAGGGGTGCAGTGAGGGTGTGGCTCAGGGGCACAGTGCAGCATGCAGGGCTGCTGCAAGCAACAGGAATAACTGCAGGAGCTTCTGGGACCAGAGGAGGGACAAACAGCACAGGAGGTGCTGCCTTATTTAGAATTTCAGACTGATGGGGAGGAGCTCTCTGTCCTTGCCCAGCAGGTTTGCCTGATCTCTCTAGCTGATGCCTGTATAGGTTTTGTAACCTGTAACACAGACAGCACATCTGTTTATTCTCTGGACAGAGGGTAGATGCTTCTGTTCATGTCGTGTGCTTGTGTTTGTAAGATCCATCATTTCAGTGACAGAGGGTAGTCCAAAGAAACAATCATCTCTTCCCTAATAGCCAGGATAAATGAAAAAAAGCAAAGTATTCCTATGTAGATACACAACGTTATGGCAGCCTCCTTTTCCTGCTGGATCTATCGTGGCTTTCTAATAATAGTTGGAGTGCATTAATTTTATTAAAACCATGACTGAGGAGAGACATGGATTGGCCTGTCAGCTGAATCATGCATCTACCCTGTGGTGTTTGAGCAATGATGGAAATAGAACTGGCAATATCTTACTTTGTGCAGCCATTCTAGTGTGAAGAAAGTGCTCTGCTGCAGCTGTTTGCATAGGCAGGCAAGGAAGTGACTTCTCTGCCTTGCTTTATTCTGTAGAACATGGTGGTACATGACAGCATTTGTTTTGATGTGTAGTTGTCAGGGATAAAAGGGAAAGTGTACCATTCCTCTGCATCCAGTGGGAGATGATTCTATTCAACATGTCATAATAAATCTCATTTCTGACGAACTGTGGTGAAAGTTTGTACGTGGCTGTGATGGTTTGGCCATGGCTGTCTTGCCCAGGGACACACACTGGCCTCTGCTGTGCAGCTGTGTGTGCAGCCTGCCAAGGGCAGGCACTAGTCTGTGGACATATTCTCTGGCTGTGAAGATCAGAGCAATGAAATCATTGAGCACCAAGAAAGGCTGCCTTGGCTGTTTTTCACAGTTTCTGCTCCCAGTAACTAGTGCAGTGGGTATTTTGGTAGCACTGGACTTTTCTTAAGCTGTATGTATTCCAAGTCAGCTTTCAACTGGAAGAAATGGCTCTGTTGATTTCCTTTCCACAGATGGTTTCAGGAAGGTGATTGCTCTGGAGAATGGTATCATCACAGCAGAGAAAAGCTCAGTCATTGAGTTCCAGCACCCTTTCTTCAAGCAAGGGAAGGCACATTTACTGGAAAACATCAAGCGCAAGGTATAGTCTAAGCACATATTTACTTCACTTAGTTACCAAAAGTGGCTCAGCAGGAGCACGTAGGGGTGTTTCCAACGCAGCCAGCAAATACCATGGGAGCCAAGGTAACTCCCTCATGATGCCAGGCCAGTGCTTGGCTGGGCCTCCTTGTGCCAGTGCACGGCTCTTGGTCGTGAGCTGGGCTAGGACCATGTTCTGCATCATCATCAAACCACAGCCCTCCTCCACAGAGTTCATATCCCTGATTGCAGCTTGGCATGGTCTGCAGTTCTGTCAACTAATCTCCAACTCCGAGAAAGGCACAAAGTGAAAGAAGGAAAAGAAAATACATTTCCGCTTGGCACTCATTAAAAATTAGCAAGTTCATGAGTAACCAGTTCATTTGGATGAGTTTGCATGAATTATATTGCTCCTCCAAAATGGTATTGCCACTAAGCTACATCCTTATGGACACTTTTTGCTTTTCTTTTGTACATTCAGGCCTTGTCTGACCTGTTTCTGCACAGATATTTATCCTCTGTTGGCACATTACAACCCATAATATCCTGAGGAAGAGAGTATCATGATACATCACCTTGACATTTGAACAGCAGAATCTTTTCTTCAGGCTGTCGTCAGGTGTGGCTGCATTGCCCAGGGTAATAAAAGCCCAGGGTAGGCTGGAGAGCCACAATTACGTTTGGATTGATTCTTCACTGAGCTGCCCCTGCTTGGAGGCAGAATCGATTGAGTGGCTCTGGCTGGGCCTGTGCTCCCCCCTCTGCTGTGACCAGCGTGTCCCAGCGTGCAGCCTGGCAGGGCAGGTGCACGGTGACGTCACGTGTGGCACCATGTGTCCCAGGGGTGGTGCACTGGGTGGAGTGTTCTAGATGGAAAGACAAAAGCTCTGCTCAGTGCCAAGGACATTCGTGTGAAGTGTTGAATAGGTTGGTGAAAGATATTCTTTGTTGCACAGGAAGTGTTAGTGATATTTTTGAAAAGAGTCATTAGTTTTCTTGCTCTTTTACTGCCTGGAATGGGGCCATATTCCAGTATGGGCTGTAAACTGTATTTCAAGCCTCTGTCAGGAATGCAGGTTTGAGTGCAGGACTTACTCCCTTTCACTTTTAGCTCTGCTGGTGTGCAGATACCCTGTGTGTCTTCACAGAATACCAGAATGGTTTGAGTTGGAAGGCACCTCAGAGCTCATCTCACTCCACCCACTGCCATGGGCAGGGACACCTCTCACTAGACCAGGTTGCTCCAAGCCCCATCCAGCCAGGGATGGGACAGCCAGGTTTGCCTAGGCAGCCTGTGCCAGTGCCTCAGCACTCAAGGACTGGGCACCCTGATTAGCCAGCTGGGGACTCTGAAGAGCAGTTCTTTGTACTTGGGCAGAATTTTTATTTGCCCTTGTTTTTTTGGAGGCTAGCTGGCTGCATTTGGAATTTCCACCCACTTCCTGCAACTTTTGGTTGTCTTCCCACGGAGAGGTGGTGTGCTGAAGAGAAATCAGACAGCCTTGAATTCCATTTGGGATGCACCCTGTGTACATTAGCATACATTATTAGCTGCAGCAAACAGCAAAGCATCTAGACTGCAGACAGGGAGAAGAACTGTCAGACCCTTCAATCCATCCTTTGCACCATGGGAGTGTGTTCAGAAAGTAATTAGTCATGTCTGAGAAGTGATTGCACAACTGCTGTGTTCTGTTCCAGCACAAAGGGATGGGATGTTGGTTTATAACACCATAGGTTCATTTCTGACCATCCCACTCCTCTTTGGAAGATAAGATGTGTGAGCCAACCTGCACAGAAGTTATCTCACTCCTCAGCAGGCTAATACCATATTGGTGCTTTCACCTCCCCCTTGGAATCCACATGAGATGCTTTCACATCCTCCTTGGAATTTAGCAGAGCAAGAAAACTCCCAGCAGGCTGTAGGCTGGTAGGGACAGCTGGTACGACTCCATGTGCCTCAATTATAGTCACTATTTGGCAAGATAATGTTCAAAATGATGACCACAAAACCTGGATGTGTCATTCAGACGTGCATGTGATGCTCTATGGACCTGTCTTTTTCAAAATCTTGAATTGTGTTGCAGCCAACAATGCTTCTGCTGCAGAGAGGGTTGCTGAAGGAACTGGAAAATGTTTCTATAGAAATATAGGAAGGAGAGGGTGAACTTTTTGCTCTCTGATGGCTTTTCCACCATCGTTTGAAGTAGCAGCATTCATGGATTGTGCTGTGAGCAGAAGAGCAGTTTGGACTCTTCTTTGTGCAGACAAGTCTCCATAACTTTGGAATGTCACTGAGCAGAGAGGTAGTAGAGAAAACACCAATAGGGGAATCTGCAATTCAGATTGAGTAGGATGCATCTGACTAGACACTTCATCTCCCAGTAACTTACTGGAAATTTGTTACTCCTTTGCTGGCAGATTTACCCGCACCTAGAAGGAATATGATCATCTTGTTCTTCCACTGTCAGCTGTGGGGTTTTTTTGGCTGTTGCTCACTCGGTGACACTAGAGGGCAAACTGTCCCTAGGCCTAGCAGAGAACCCCCAGGGAAAGCCCTTTGCAGTCAGTGGTTTTTATTGTGAATTACAGTCATGAATCTACTGTCTCCAGGTACAAAGTGCTAATCTCTCTAATGTTTTCCATTGGCATGTTGTTTTTTCATACAGTGCAGCCTGTCTTAAGGATTATCCCCTGTAACAGTTGTGGTGTTTTGTGCCATGTAGGAATTGCAGCCTTACCTGGTCTTTTACTGGGGCTTGGTCCTGCCCTGCAGACTGACTGCACTCCCCTGCAGCAAGGAGTATGCACTGTTGGTAGTAAAGCATGTGTACCTGTTCCAGGTGTCTGCAGTGAGAACTGAGGATCTCAAGGTCTGCACAGAGGATTTGCACAAAGTCCTGTCTGAGGTTCAGGAGATGAGAGAGCAGCAGAACAACATGGATGTCAGGCTGGCTAACATGAAGAGGTAGACTCGGCTGTTTCGGGGCACTTATGTATTGAATGTTGCTTATATCTGATGGAGATTGGCTAAATATGTGTTTCATTTGAACTGGAAACAGGTGAAGCTGTATTTTCTCCTAAGAATGTCCATTCCACCCCACACAACATTCTGAATCTTCTTTGGTTTTGTAATTCAGTTACAGACTGGAGATTTAGACTGGGAGTTGGTTGGCTGCCTTGAGATTTCACTCTGGTTGCCAGCATCTGTAGTAGTTTTTTTAGGTAAATAAAAGAATTTAATTTTTTGAATACAACAGGGTTAGATGCAGTGAGGGACTATTGGTGTTTTGTTTTCTTTCTAACTGGAAGTGGACTTTGCACGTCCTCATCTCTGTTCTCTCAGATCCCCTTCATATAGGCACTGGTAATTCATTCAGGTCATTGGTATGCCAGCAGATACCAGCCAGAGTTGAGGAGATACCTTTCTCTCTGTTCCTTAAAAAAAAAAGGCAACCAAGCCCCTTGAACACCACCTTCAGATCTGTCCCAAGGCTGTCAGTGTTTGGAAACAGGCTGAGTGTAACACAAAGTTGTTATTGAACAGCTTTGAGGCTTTGAAGGAATACTTCAGATCAAGATTATTGGTGGAGCAGCAGAGGATGAGGGTGTCCTTATTAAGTGAGTGTTTGATGCTGCTGATGGAAAATGGAGTTAAGTTAACCCAGAGTTCATGCTAGTGGATCAAATTAACTGAGGGTTAGTTATCCACAGAGGGAATGTTGCCATTGGTTCTGCAAGGTACTCTAAAAGTTTGAAAGCTGTAAAACTAGAGCATATAAAGTAAACTCTGTTCATCCTCTGTCTTCTGATTTATTCTGCATTGCAGAGAAAATAAGGCCCTGTGGAAAGAAGTGGCAGTTCTAAGGCAGAAGCACAGTCAACAACAGAAGCTGCTGTCTAAGGTACCATTGCAGCATCTTCAGTGCTACCATCCTTATTCCTGCCTCTGTGATACTTCATGGCATTCTTTGCTTATGTAGAATGACAAATGACACAGAGCTGAACAGGCTGTATTAATACAGCATAAAGAAAATGTTCACAGTTCCTGAGTGTCCCAGAAGTAGCACAGTAAAGAACCACGAGCAAAGCACTAAGGAAAAGTCATAGTAGGATGTCAGTGTGTGGAGACAGTGCATGGTAACAGGAGCCCAGAACTTGAGAGATTGCAGGCACATGGAATGGAGTCTGTGAAAGATCTTGGACCAGGATACTCTTAGATCACTTGAGAAGTGAACTTGGAACGCAAACTGTAGGAACTTGCACGCTGGAAAAAATTTTCTCTGGTTTATTCCTCAGCTGTTTCTGGTCTGGAATCCTCTAGTGACTTGTGCTGTTATAATGCATTTAAAAAAAAAAAGCCAACTGTGCAAGTGGGCTAATTTTTCTATGCATTTGTAACTCTTGCTTTGTTCTTTAAGATACAATTGCAAATGGATTTTTAAAATACCTGTTAATTTCTGTCACTAACTATATCATTTTATAGTAAAATCTAAACTAAGAATTTAATGTTAATATTGCTGTGCTGACCACTTGCTTTTGGTTTTCTTTTGTTTTTCCTTTTTAGATTCTTCAGTTTATACTAAGTTTGATGCGAGGAAATTATATTGTTGGGGTCAAAAGAAAAAGGTAATTACTTAATAGGTCCCAGATCAGTGTGAGATGTGAATTGAAAGGATAAATCAGTTTCTCTTGTGTGAGAGGTATTTTTATCACTTGTATATTCAAACTTGAGAAAGCTGATGGAAGTTCAGTCAAGCACAAAATAAGTATTTCCTCCTTATCACCAAAACGGGTGGGAAGAGAATATTCTCTACATTTTCAGTTCCAAAGGGCAAAGTTATCAGAAGTGGTAAATCTCAAAACGTGAACATGTGACTGAATTCTTCCAAACCACAGCGTGTGTGGAGCACAGGCTGCCTGCAGTACCCTTCCTGACACACGTGCCCAAAAGCCAGGCTTCTTGGGAGGGCAGGAGTGGCTGCCCTTACTGCCTGTCCTTGGCACAGCTGCAGCTCTTGCCTCTGGCAGCCAGGATGTACTAAAGCTGTGCTTTGTCTCAGGTCTCTCACGGACGCTGCGGGGGCCTCACCCTCCAAGTACAGTCGTCAGTATGTCCGCATCCCTGTGGAGAGTGGCCAAGCTGTAAGTCTCCCCAGGGACAGAGGCAGTGGGTTGGACAGGATTATACACAGTGGTATCAGTCTTCCTTACAGCTACAAATACCCTAACCTGGTAATCAAATGCTCTCCCTTTTGTAATGGGCAGCTTTAGAGCAACAGTCTGGCTGTAAAATCGTGCAGATCAGTGCAACTGGTCACAGATGAGGTTTGAACAGGATGAATGCTGCAAGGAGAATGGGGCTTCAGTATGAGACAAGGTCAGAGCCTGTGGTTTACCCATTCTGTGCTGTATCTGCAGATGGCTTTTTCTGAACATAGTGCAAATGAAGAGGATGGAAATGGTACAGGTCTGATAATCCGAGATATCACTGACACCCTGGAGAATGCCACCAATGGCCTCCTTGCTGTGGCACATACAAGTGGCAGAGTCAGGTATGTCCAAAGTATATGAAGTGTTGATGCCTGGGTTGTTAACTGGGTAGTTATGTTACTGTTGGTGATCCATCTGGATTCTGGGAAACAGAATGTGTCTCTGAATGTCCATTTGTGCATGAGGCCTGTTGTAGGCTCTCCTTCTACAGCATGTGGCATTGGTCATTGTCTGAGCTCATGTCTCTTCAGGAGTCCCTGGAGGCCTGTCAGGCTGATGGGCATTGCAGGTTTAGTTTGCTGAGGCTTTTCTGTCTGTTCAACAAACGAATGCATACTTGACTTTTCAACTGAACAGGGACCTGAATGCATATATAGGTTTCTAATAATCCAAAATGTATATAGATTGCTAACAAATCAAGATGTATAGTTTTATCTCCAGTTTCAATACTGCTCTCACTAAGCATATCCTAGGAAAGGCATTCTTTGTGTGGCAACAGATTTTACTGAAAACCCATTTAGTTGTTAATACCCAGAGTGAAACATGGACTGATTTGGACTCTTTTCCTTCCAGAGTCTGTCTGTTAGGAGTTTCCCTCCTGCCTAATTCCTATATACTATATTGCTGCTTTTTGTCTGGGAAAAAGAGGTGTTTTGCTCTGATACATGGTCTCTGTGTAAGCTGTAGTAAGAGATTCTTCATCTGCAACTTCGCTGCTTTTTCTAAAGACCAGTTTGTTACTTGAATCCTTGACTGGCCTAATCTTATTAAGATTTGGGATACTAAACCCGAAATGAATAGTAATTCAGTTGATAAATTCTCCTGTGTGTTGTTTCTGTTTGGGTCACATTTTAGAGAGCCACAGGCAGCTCTAGATCCTGGCTTATCTCTTTGTCAAGTATCACAGCCAAGTGAGTTAAACTGTGCAGAACCTGTCCCATCAGTTCCTGTAAATGATGTCAGCAAATCCAGCGAAATAGGCACGGCTGCTGTGGAGCTGCACACTGCACAGCCAAATGCTCCAGAGGACCCCGTGTCAGTAATTGACTCCATCTTGAATGAGAACAGCTCTGGAAACCAAAATGATCCTTTGCTGGACAGGTACTAACTTGTTTCTGAAAAGTGTTATGCTGTTGTCACCTCGTGGGATCCTGTCAGAGTTTTGGAGGGTGTGTTGTTTGGCAGAACATAGGGAATTAAGCTGTCATTGATGAAGTGGATTCTTTGTTACCAAGGCTTGAAAAAGCCAAGTCTTGGCATCACACATTAAAAAAGGGCAAGTGTCCCTGTCACCTGTATGATAACACGTGTGCCTGATTGCTGGTGCATCTGTCAGTGTGTCCCATCAGCCCACTGCTGTCACTGCCAGGTGCTGCCCAGCAGCAGGTACAGGGCTGGCCCTGTGGGCACTTTGTTCCTGGGACCTGGATGTGGATTGTCCTGGTGGTTATCTCACTGTTCTTTCCTTCTCTGCCCCTCATTTGTACAAAGCTGTTTCCCGTGTGCCCTGTCAGATCACGTAGCCCACTGTGGCTGCAGGAGAGCTGTATCAAGGACGAGGCTTTAACCTTTCTCCTACAGCTCTTCTGCTGTGGTCAGCAGCAGGTGGGAGGCTCTGGGGTGGTGTCCAGCACTCACATGGTCTGAAGGCCCTGCTGTATCTTCCCTCCTGGGCACTGCAGGATGTGGGACAGTGCCCTAGAACTGCCCATTCCTCAGTGCTGGGAATTCAGTTCAGGAGCACCTCATGGCATAGCAGGACATGCAGCGTGGGCACTGTGCCTGCAGCTGCCTTCTCAGGTTCTTCACTGTCCCTCATGTCCTGCCCATTGTCCCTGGAAACACGTCCAGTTGGCAACAAGCAGATGTTTCAAAGTAGGTAGAACTTTCCTTCAGGCCCAGATTATTTCCAGCCCTTTGGATCATTTATTGTCCCAGGGCAAAGCCATCAGACCTTTGTTTAAACAGATATTGGTGTACAGGCTGGGTTCTGAGAACGTTCACCAGCTACTAAAATGAGGGAGGAAGTAGGTGTGGAAGGAGGAAGTGCTTTTTGACCTGACAGCTGCAGTTGTGCTTGCTGTTCAGGTCATCTTCCTTGTACCTGTACCTCAGAGAGCTGGAGTGAAAGGTGATCCCAGAATGCACTGTCATCCATTTGGCAACCTGCCCTGTGGGGCAAGAGAAGGCCCTGCCTGCCACCCATGCCTTACAGTGCTATGTAACTTTGTCTTTTTAGAGAGGAAATTCAGGATTTTCTGAACTGCATCGATGCCAGCCTTGAAGAGCTCCAAGCAATGCTGTCAGGGAAGCAGTACAACTTCGGTGCCGAAGCGTTCAGCGACGTGAGTGTCTTCTCACTATTTCTGATTTCTGAGAAACACTGCTCAGGTTGTGTCATGAAATGCTGCTGGTTTATTCTGTGTTGTAATGGGTAAAAGTCAGGAACATCTTGAAAAGCAAATAGTGACAAGTAGAATGATTTGTAGGTATTCACAGTGTACAAGGTAATACTGGGAGCCTTTCCCAGGTCATACAGGATTCTTGTTCTGCAGAACTGAAGGGAGAGAAAAAAACAGGAAAAAATTTGCCTCACTTCTCCTTCTCAAGCCTAATCACATACCATCACATCCTGACTGTGTATTTGATTCAGCTGGATGATGTGGAGTGAAACTTAGCTGTATTCCTGGAATCACTGGGAAATAGAGTAACCTTTGCTCCTCCTGTGACCTCAGTTTACTGCCACAGCTTGAAGCTCCCAGCTGAAGGCCCATGGAGGTGCCACTGTCCCCATGCTTCAGTGGAAAGAGCAGCACACTTGGTCCTGGAGTCCTTTCAGGAGCTCTCTGCAGTTTTATTCCAAAAACTTTATTAGTTGACATAATGGTCTGGTTTTATTTTCAGACATTTAATCCGGAGCTGCCAGCCCTGGATATGAGCTTGATGGAAACTCCCCCTGGTATTGAAAATGTAAGAGTAAGATTTACTTCTTTGGTGGGGAGGGCGAATGTGATGCTGGGAGTTGAGTCTTGCTTGATGCAACTCAAAGGTGGGAACAGGGTTGATGGCACAGGGTGACACTGCTGGTTCATCTCATCCAGCTGACTCCAGGGTTTCAATTATCAGTGTTGGCATGTCGGAATTTAAGAGGGATCGCAAGATAATTTCCAGTCCTACATTCCTTGTGCAGTCATACACTTGGAATGCCTGTCTGAAGACTGAAGGAGAAGTCCTAAATGAAAATTGAAATGCAGTAAGCTGTAGTTGTTCTTAACATGGCTCTATGGGATTTCCTCAGAAGATACACAGAAGTTCAGCAGAAACTTACTTCTCTTGGTCCAGTTCCTAAAATTGATTCATACTACTAAAAAAAAAAATACCTTTGCAAGTGTTATTTTTGTTGTAGTCCTGAAATAATATTTAAACTAGGATTTCCCAGTAAGAAGAACTTTGACTAGAACTGATGTAAAATGCAGCTGTGTTTAAGCAGCGCCTGCAAGATTCAATTACCTGATGAAATCATGTTTAACTGTTACCCCAACAAGACCCATTATAATAAAGCTTCTGGTTTGGAAGGTAAAACAAATATTTGCTAGTCAGAAGCTTGTTTTGTTTAGTAAGTTAAGTTTGTCTGTATTTCACTGTGCCTCCTTCTGAGAGCCCCTGTGTGCAGGCCTTCGTGTGCAACGACTGGCTCATTCCTCAGTAGCTCCATCTCTCTTCCCTCCTCTTTTCACATCTAATTCTGTCAACCAGTCAGTAAAGACTTGCATTTTGTTGTTGTTAAACATTCTGTCTTAACTGTCTTGTCTGCTTTGTTTCAGATGGCAAACTTGGCAGAGAGCACTGAAGGTCTGGGAGCAAGTGAGAGGGAAACAGCAGGAAGCAAAGGTGGGCAGGAAGGAACACTGAGCGCTGCAGCAGCTCCAGCTTTCAAACTCTGTATTGTTGTAGCCTATAATATCTCCTTCTTTTGTCTGGGCTTAAGCTTCTTGTGAAGACTGTGATGTTTCACTGGTCTTGAAGCTGTACCTCAGTCTTAAAAGACCCATCCTGTGCCTTGTGGTTTTTCACATAGAAAACATGGGTCCCATCCTGTGTCCCTTTTCACATGGAAACGTGACACGAGTGCCACGGTGGGGAGCAGACCTGCAAATGCCCTTGTGGCAGTATCTCCTGCACAGACTGTGATTCCCCGAAGGCAGAGCTGCTCTGGTTACCCCTGCAGTGCTGACATTGCATGCTGAGAGTCAGGGGCTTGGAGTGGGCTTCAGGCACTGGTGTTTCGAGGCACAGGGTATTGGCTTCACTCTGACAGCCATGGGTGTAGGTTTGTCCCAGCCCTGCTTGAGCTTTCCTCTATGCACCAAGTTGGAAGCAGCCTCTCCACATTTCCTTGCCTTGAATAAGGGTCTTCAGTTGGTGAAACACTTTGAACTGTTTTTTTTTTTCCCCCCAGATATGCAGCTGATCCAGTACAGGGCCAACCCTCTGCTTTCCTTATTTGAAGAGCTGCCTTCAGGTGAAGCTGCAGGGAAGGTGGACGATCCGAAAGACTTTCTGCTGCCTCCCCTGGAGGAGAAACCTGCTCTGCAGCCTCCATCAGCCAGTGGAACCGTTGTGCCACTTGCAGCTCCAGCAAGCCAGGCCGAGCCTCTGGACACTCTGGGAATGGGTGATCCACCTCTCCTCCCAGAAGATGGGAATGGAGAGTATAAACTGTTTCCACTCCTGCTTCTCAGTCCTGTTGCTAACTTCATAGATGAGGCCTCTGAGATAGAAATTTCTTGAACTCATAGAACATCTGTAATCGGCTTAATGCTATGGAATAACCACCAAAGGAGTGGAGCAGCAAAAAGTGTGAGCTTGGTCCTTCACCTGCTTCCTGGGGACCCTGCTCTGCACAGACAAATGGAAGTTCTCTTGCTGCAAGCAGGGAGCACATCTGGAGAACTGAACACGAGCTCAACAACAACAAGAGCTGGTGGAGTGAAAGCACCAGACAGAGGGGAAGACCTACAACCCTGTAAACATACCACAGTGTATTCCCTAACTTTTTATCCAATATTCTTATTGCAAGAGGAGATCTGTTTGTATCCTGTTTGTAAAGATTGGCTGGGTTTTTTTGTTTGGGGGGTGGTGTTTGTTTTTATTAGCTGGATAGTAATGTGGTGTGTAATATTTAAACCTGGGTTTTACTCTTTGGAGAGCCTGCTTCAATAGGTGGCTTGCCTACTGTTTGAAATTAAGTTGTTTTCAAGTTTTGTTTTTAATTTGAGATTTCTTTTTTGATAGTTACCGGCTACAATTGTTTGCGTCTGCTTAGATTACTTTCATACTCCTAGATTTGCTCCTAGGTATAGGGAACATTTTTCCTATGGAAAATGACATTTAACTGTGGAGTATTATTTTTAACATGCTAGCACACATCCATTGCCCTGGATTGTAGGAGTTGTGGTAGGAAGTGCTTGCCCCCCTGTGTAGCGCTGATTTCTCATGCACATTGCATGGCAGTTCCGGGGTAACCTGTCCCCAGTTCACAGGTCGTGTGTCCTTGGAGATGGTCAGTAGGACTGATTCATGTTTAGCAAAGGCCAGCAGCTGTCCCTGAAGTGAGAAGGGGAGCCCTGGGGTGCCTTGCACTGACACAGGGTGTCACATTAAGGTATCTCTGCTGGTAGCAGCCGTTGTTCCCTGCCCCCTGTATGGACACCAGGTTTCACGCTGCAATTTCTGCCCGTAGATCTTGAAGCCAAATTAACCAGATGCATCTGAGTCTTTTGACAATGAATTACATAAACTAGTGTCTACTTCACCAAAAAGTGTTTCCCCGAAGTTTCTTTTGGCACTGTTTCCCAGGTTCTCTGAGCAGCTGCACTGTGGAGCCCTGCTCTGGTGTCAGTGGAGCAGCAAGTTGTGTGCTAGTACCAAGCATGTTGCAGCTTCACCAGCTCACACAAACCTGCTACAGCAAACTGCTGGGGCTGCAAGAGGCCTGGATGCAGGTAGACACCCCCTTGGATAATGTCACCTGATAATTCCTATCAGCACAGTTACTTTAAATTTTTTTCCAGTTTTAGAAATTCAGGCTACCTGCAGGCTTTGTTCTCTCTAACGTTCCTGAGCTAATAAGTGCTGAGCTCTTTTATATTCAGGAATCCAAGGTAGATATTCTGAAGCCTGCTAGATAATGCATGTTACCTGTGGTGGCCCAACTTCACTGGATTTGTGCTTCACTGTCAAATCTCTGACTTGCAGAGGAAGGTCCTGCTCCTGAGTGTATAACACCTTCAGTGTCATTTTATTTCTGTGCTTCTGTACCTGTTCTTACCTCGTGACCCTTCTTGTTTCCATCTTTTGAATTGCCTTTTGTCAAGTTTGTCTTTCTCAAGCCTTCACAGTATTTCTTTCTCTGACTTGCTGAGGCCAAGGGCTGAATAGTCTCAAGTTCTCATGAACTGAAGGGAGAGGGAGAGGTGAGCATGTTGCATCTGTCCTAGGTCAGGTTTGGTTTGTTAATTCCTTCCCAAAGGCCACAGTTTTGCCAAGAGTGAATCAGTGAAAACCAGGCTTTTCTGCTGTGCTGTTTGACAGCACCATACAGACAACAGAGATCTTTGGGAGGTTGATCTGCACCTCTGACTCCCTGCACTGGTTGGACTGTAATTTCTGTCATGGATTAGTGTCATGTTCCTGTGTCTCAGAGTCCTCTCCCCTCAGCACAGCTCACTGTCAGATACTGGGTCTGAGTGCATCATGGGTTTTTAATACACTTTCTCTCTTAGGAAGTTAAGAAACCAAGGCTTAAGAAAATTGAAAAAAAAAGTTTGTGCATCTGTGTGTCTGGTTTATGTACAGGTCTGGGAAAAGTATTTGTGCAACTTTTCTTAAGACAGATTGCAATGGAAAGGAGAAGATCGAATAACAAGAAAACCACATGCTGAAGTAATTAAACTCAAAAATTGCAAAAATATGACTGTGTTTCTTGTACATTCTTTGTGTGTGTTCCTGTCTGTGCCAATGTTTCCCAAACCTGTTTACTGATTTTTTTCCAGAATTAAGAGCTTTCGTGCTCCTGGGGTGTGGTCTCATGATGCAGCTGCTGTTGGTTCAGGAATAACCAGGGTGATGAGGAAAGCCCAGTGTCTGTTTCCAGAGCTGGGAGAACAGTGCCTGGCACTGATTTTTCAAAAGGGTTGATGTGAAAGGTCAAAATACTGTGTGGGCTGAAAAATAGACCAGATGTAGTGCACATGTGCACATGTTCTCCAGTAGGAAGGCCCTCAGCTCCATAAGGTATGGATGAAAATATTCACTGGAGATAACAGAAGGAAATGGAACAGCCCAGATCATCTGTAGCATCAGACAGACCCCAGATCCAGCACCCCTGCCCAGGCTCTGCCGGTGGACATTGCAGTATTTGTGGGATTTTCCTACAAGTAAGGAATTGTTCATCATTTCCACAGCCAAGAAAAAGGATCTTTCTGCAGAACATGCTGCTCTTCGGGGTAAGGACAAGGACACGGCAGTGGAGTTGGCACGTGGAGCTATAGACAGCCTCCTCTGCTGTCACAAGCTGGCTGAACCTGCAGCCCAGGGCACCTCCAGCCCAGCCTGTGCCCGAGGGCCAGTGGCCAGGCAGTGTGTCACCACCCTCCATGTGCCAGCCTGGGTGGGGGCACTGCCCCACTGCAGCCTGATGCGTCACCAGTTTGTTCCCTGTGACCGCAGGGGCCGTGTTGCTGCAGCAGCAGCTTCCTTCCTGCTCCAGCACCGGGGCATGTGGCTGCTGCTGGCTCCTTGGCTTTATCACTCTGTGTCTGGGGGGGAAAGATTGCTCTCCCTTATCGTTCACGCACTGGGAATCCACAGAACACTCCCAGGCGTGGCGAGTGCACGCTGAGAAGGTGCCAAGTGCCCCTTGCATGCTCCTTTCAGATCTACTTTTGCACTGTTCCAGCCCAGCCCTCCACACACCGACCATGGGAGCCTTGCTATCGGTTCATATTTCCTGTGTGCTTGCTAACAGAGCTTTCCAGAATACAAGAAAAACTGATTTTTGCTCTGTATCTCCTGGGCTGTGTGATGCCACCTCATCCATCCATGCTCAGAATGTTTTGCTGTCCCCTAAAACAAGATTCTTGTTTTGAAAAGCAGCATCATGGTATGACAGATGCCCAAAGCAGAAGCAAGGGGTTGCTGCCACTGTCACCTTAGGTACAGGTGCCTGGTGCTGGTGCATTGTACAAAGGACAAGACTTTGCCTGCCACTTTACCCCAGCCAACAGGGTAAATGTAAATGCATGAATAAATACCTACACCATTTTAAGTCACACAGTTCTGAGTTTCAGCTTCCTAGTTGGTCCAGATCCTGCCAGTGATCAAGCCCCATGCAGCCACTCGCTCACTCTCCCACCAGTGAGACTGTGGAGAGAACTGGACAGGTAAAAGCTGGAAAACTCTTGGGGTGAGATAAAGCCAGATTAATAGTGAAAGCAAAAGCTGGCACACAAGCAAGGAAAAGCCAAAGATTCATTCACTGCTTCCCAGGGGCACACAGGTGTTCAGCCACCTCCAGGAGAGCAGAGCCAAATCCCATGTGATGGTGACTTGGGAAGACAAACAGCATCACTCCAAATGTCCCCCCTCCTTCTTCCCCCCAGCTTTATATACTGAGCGTGATGTCACATGGTGTGGTCACCTGGGGTCACCTGTCCTGGCTGTGTCCCCTCTCCATCTCCCACGTGGCCCCAGCCCCTCACCAGCGTGGCTGTACAAAAAACAGAAAAGGCCTTGGCTCTATGTAAACATTGATCAGCAATAACTAAAACATCTCTATACTGTCAACCTTGTGTTCAGCACAAATGCAAAACATAACCCCATACTAGCCACTGTGAAGACAATTCATTCTACCCCAGCCAAACCATTGTCTTTGACTTAGTTCAAGACAATGTAGGCTTCTGCCCTCCTCCAGCAAGCTCTGTTCCCTGCAAAGGAGTTCCAATGATTTAACCTTAACCTTTCCTTCCTTGAGCCAAGAAGTACATGAACTCTGCAGCCCACAGCAGCTTTTCCTGCTTCTCCCTGCCTCAGTGGCTGCAGGCTGGAGTGGCATCTCATGGCAAATTTCTGCTGAAGGAGTACAGGCCACAAGGGAGGATCCCACTGTGCCACTGCAGACCCAAACCATGTCTCACTATCACTACAGGAGGGCTGTGTCCAGACCAGGGACTGGGATTTGGTTGGCTGCATTGAATTACTCAGATTACTTGTATTTGAGGAGAGGATGTTGAATTTGGGTGTAACAACAGCAAAGGCTCATTTCAGTGCAGCTGAATGCAATGAAACAGAAAAGATTCTTTTACTGGAGCAGAAGAAAAACTGAGAGCTGTAGAAAACAGCAAAAGGCAGTAAAATCCCTTGAAAGGGATATTTCAGTAGAAAACAGATACTTCTCTTAGACAGGGCTAGTGCTCAATTACTGAATTATAGAGATTAACTATAACATTTAATGAATAGTAATATATTATTGCAGCTAAGAAACCATGGTTTCATGGTCTCAAAAGTTTTGTACTTTGACAAGTTCCTCTTTTTCTTTCTGAGCATCTCCATGTTCACCTGTTACCCAAGTAGTCTGAAGGCACTGGAGGGATGTATGGCCTCAATCAGGGCTTGTAATTGAAAACAATTAATCAATTAAACCAAGCAGCTAAATTGCTCTGTGAGAAGGGGGATCCATCTGTGAGATGCAGTGAGATTGGTGGTTGAGGTGCCTGCAGCTCTTGAGAAATTTTTGGCTTTAGAGTGGTATACCTGAATTCCTCCTCTCTTAAACAGAGTAGATATAGAATATTTCAGTTGGAAGAGGCCTACAACAATCATCTGTCTTGCACTGGTAATGTGAAGACTTAAGGGGTTTCATGAACCTTAACTTAAAGCACAGTGGTGGGTGTCACAGAAGCTGGTGAGAAAGTGAATTGAGACCACCTAGATGGTTCAGCTCCTTATGAGCTCTCTCTCAGACCTGAGTGTGTGTAATAGCATGTAAATGTTTATTTGTCAGCAAGCAACACAAGGAGGAAAAGAGGAAGAAATGGTTGCCTAGGAATCAAAAGAAATAAATGAAAGGAACTTAAAAAACAGAAGGGGGGAAAAAACATACTCAGCAGGAAATATGAAATAACGTAGAAGTAATTTTTAAACTTTCTTCTTTGCATCCTTCCTTAGGGTTTCTGCTCTGCCCACGCCTCTGACAGTGGTCACAGAGACACTTGTTTTCTGATAAAGAGGAAGAAAAAACCACCAGCCCTTGCCCCGGACACTCAGTAACAGAGTGAGCCCGGGCAGGGAAGTGTTCCTGATTTAGCCCAGCTTGGGGAAAGCGGGTCAGTGTGGCTGGAGAGGGAGCAGCCGTGCCCCCAGGAAGGATGGGACTGGTGCTGCGAGCAGCCGTGCTCCTGAGTTCCCTTCTCCTCTGCAGCGGTGAGTCTGGGCTGGGCTCCGGTTCCTGCCCGGGGCAGCCCCTGCCCTGCGGGGTCTGTGTGTGCGTGCCAGGGGCGGCTCTGTTTTGGGATGAGCTCTGATTCAGTCCTCAGAGTGAGAGAAGTGTGCTGGGACAAAAGCAATGGTCCTCATTCTTACAGGAAAAAGAGTTTTAAGTTTCTTTACCCAGTGGTTTAAGTTTCTCATGTTAGGCTTAGGCTGAGAGAGTGGTGTGTTTCAGAAAAACAAATAGGCAGTGGAGGAGGGAAATCTTTGCTGTTCCTCAGAAGCCCCATGGGTGATGTCTGGAGCAGACACTGGCTGAGACCAGGGAGCTGCAACTTGGACTTTAGACCAACTCCTTCCCTCAAGCCTAAGTTATCCAATAACTCCGACCCTGTGCTCTACTCAGTGCTGGTGGTGGCAGGAAAGCACCAGGCAGAGCGGGCTGCACACGAGGCAGGAGGCAGTGCCCCTGGCCATCATCCACCTCCCATCCCCTGCCTCATGCCACTCTGATTTCTGGTTAACCCAGCCCTGAGCAGCCCAACCATCACACTCCTCACCAGCTGCTTGTGTTTCTCATCTGGTGCATTCTCTTTGCCAAAGCTCTTGCCATGGCTTCACCACCTGGGAGTTGTCTTCACCCTGGCTGCTCTGTGGCTTAGTTTTCATCCTCCTTTCTTCCAGCTTTTCTGGACCTGAGTGGCCCCAGTGAGATCAAAGGTGTCTGGAAGGACTCTACCACTCTGCCTTGTGCCTATGTGCCTGTGGAGGACCTTGTGCAGCAAACCCTCACCTGGACTGTGGTACATGACAAGGGTTCAGGCACCATCGTTCGGAGGGATGGCACCGGTGACCACGTTCTCCTGTCTGAGTACAGGGACAGAGTCAGCATCCCAAAGGATGCCCCAGGAAATGTGTCTCTCCTCATCCTGAACCTGGAGATCTCTGACAGAGGAACCTACACTTGCCAGGTCACCTGGAGAGACAGCAACAACAGCCTGATAGCGAAGGAGATCACCACCAAATTGGAGGTCGTTAAAGGTAAATCCAGGAAGGAGGCTGTTCGGGAGGGAAAGGCTTGGCTCGGGTAGGCTTTGGGGAATTAGAGCAGGTAGGCAGTGACTGTGTGCTTCCATGCAGAAGCATTTTGCTGATCCGTGTCAGCCTCCAGCAAGAAGCAGTAAATAGATCAGAGAGAAAATCTGTCCAGTACACAGCACCCTGCAGCTTGGGGAGGACCTGTGGCTCCTGAAGTACCAGTTCATCCCTGGGTCTATCTGTAGCCAAAGGCTCAGTGTTTTCCAGGGGCATGCAGCAGTGGGGAAGTCCCAGGGACAGAGTATGGCTGTTCTTTGACTAAATTTCACCAGCACGAGTGCTTGCCCTCCCTCTGCCCAGCATGGGGGGTTTATAGAGGCTCAGAGGCTGCAGGACCCCACGTGTGGCACAGCATTGCTCATCCTGTGCAGGGAGGTGATGTGAGAGCTGAGCTCCCTCCTCCCGGCAAGGCACCGACAGCAAGGGCCAGAACTGCTGTGCCAGGGGCACCGTCCCCACCGCAGCCAGGGCTCCCTGACCTGGGCCCCTCTGCTTTGTGTTCCAGTGGCAGCCACCAAGCCCATCATCAGAGCTGGCCAGCTGGGGCTGACGGTGCCGGCCGGAGCCAGCAGCAGCCTGACCTGCGAGGCCGGCGGCTCCCCTCCCATCAGCTACCGCTGGTTCCGGAGATCCCCGCAGGGCAAAGCCGTGCTCCTGAGCAGCGGGGCCGAGCTGGCGTGGCCCAGCCTGAGACCCTCGGACAGCGGGACGTACTTCTGCGAGGCAGAGAACAGGGCCGGGGCCGGCGCCGTGCAGCGCAGCGATGCTGTGCAGCTGACAGTCACAGGTGAGTGCCCGCAGCCACAGCTGCCAGGAGAACGAGAACATCCGTCTGCACTGCAAAGGAACAGCATCCTACTTCCCTGCCCGAAAAGTAGGAAATGCCAAACGCCTTCGGCACTCTGACACACCCCTCCCCGCTGCCTCTAGTCCGTGTCCTTCTTTATTGCCTGGATTCAATTTCCTCCTGTTTGGGGAACTGCTCTTTTCTGATGCAAAAGAGGGTTTCTTCTTCAAACATTTATTTATTCCTCTGTGGGTTTTTTCAAGTTCTCCCTGGCTGCCCACTGCAGTTCAGCAAGTTTGGACAAAGAGTCCAAGCTTTATTTTGAGAACAAGGAACAAGTGAGTGGCCAAACAAACCAAACTGGCCTTTGCTCCCCACCACCAGCTGTGTGTCTCAGGGACACCCATTGCCCTTCACACACACCAGGCTCTGACACCTCCAGGCTCTGCAGCACAGTGTGGGACAGGTTGCACCCAATGGCCTCACAGGCCTTTTGCAATCTAAACAATTCCATGATGGGTGCCTGGTGGAAAACTTGCAGCTCTCCTTGGCTGTTACTCCATCAGCAGAGCTGTGCAGCCCCTGATGGCAGAGCCAAGCACAGGTACCACACAGTGGCCTGGGAAAGAGGCAGAGCCTGCTGAGCTGCCAGGCACAAAGCTTTGGCTGAAGGCCCCTGCTGCTTTTCACAGCAGTCACTCCCTGCAGGGAACAGCACGGGCACAGGGCTCAGTGCTGCAGCTCCTGGCTAACACTGCTGCCACAGCATCCCCCTCCTGTCAGCTGGGAGGGGGCTGCTTCCTCCTGCTCCTCTCCCAGCTGTGGGCAATTCTGTATCACAGCAGCATCACCAACATGGTCAAACCCCTGTGTAAGCCTCTCCCTCTCCTCCCCTTGCAGATCTGCCCACAACAACAGCGGCCTTGCGGAGGAATGAGGGAACCACGGGGGCACAGCACTCAACCACAGGTCAGGGTGACAGAGGTGACAGCTGATGGCAAGAATGGGGTGTTGGGGCAGTATGACACCAGTGCTTGGCAGTGGTTTCATTGCTGGAGAACAGAGTCTTGATGGTATTGAACTTCAGCCCATAGCCTCAGTTTTTAACTCAGATGTTTCTGAAAGTAGATCTTCCTTCCCTCAGTTTCCAGCCCACAGAGGGCTAATAGGTTGTCTGTGTGGGAGAGACTGAACGTGTCTTAGGACTGCTGAAAATGGCATTTCTTAAGTTGCAGAGCATATGGGATGGGGTGTTCTGGGCTTGGTTCTTTTGTAAAGGGTTTCTTTTGCTTGTTATCCTGAATGGAAGCTGCTGAGGGGAGGCATATCTGGTGTCTCCAGTGGCAGACACATGGGATGCAAAAGCTTCCTCAGACCCAACTGAAAACATGTGCTTGACCAGGGATGGCAGTTTTGAGGGAGGGCTTGTGATTTCCTATTTGTTTTTGTGAGATGTGGGAACTTAGTCCTAGACTAGAGCAGGTCTTCTTGTGGAAACTTTCTGTGGCTGGATTATGTGTAATTTGGATTTATGGTGCCCCAGCAATCATGTAGGGATTGTGGAAGTTGGTGTCGGTCACAGGAAGCTGAGGGAAGATGTTGAGCGGTGTTGATTGTTCTTGCAGAAAAAACTCAAACTGAGCTGGTGTCTGGAGGTACCTTGGGAATCTCCTGGACTCCATGGGGGCCCACCACTGCTGCAGGTGTGTGTGTGTGTGTATAGACATCCAAATACACCAGAGGTATCTGGTGTGTGCATATGTAGTTTGTGTATACATATACAGTGTATATATACTGTATATAGTATCCATCCAGAGACTACATGTACTCTCTCTGCAGTATAGTCTATACATAGTGCTCATTTCTGCAGCTTGCCTCTTTTTCACTGCCTTGTAAAGGGGATGGAGGCATTCTCTTCTGATCCTACAGCTCTAATCCCAGATCTCCTGGTGCTAAAATGAGGGCTGGAAATGCACTGTCAAACTCACGTTTGCTTTACAGATCTGCCCATAACAGCAACGACTTCTGAGAGTGGTGTGGGATATCCAGGGAAGAATGAAACAATTCATGGTAAGAGCAAAACCAAGCTGGGAGGAAGATTAATGATCCAAACCACATGCTCTGTAGTCAAGAACTTCAGCCTCAAAATTAGTATTCTGCCTTTTTAGCTGCAAATTGCATTAACAGCTGTACTCAAAGGACCCAGACAATTCATGGTGACTCTTTAAAAGGCTCTGGATGCTTTTATGTAAGAATGAAAAAAAAAAAAAGTTGATATATGGGGCACACAGAGTTGCTGTACTCCTGAGCAGTCAGTCCATTTTTATCTTGGACTGTCAAAGCTGGAACAGCAGAAAAGCCTCAATGTATGCCTCGAGCAGATCTACACATCCTCCAACTTTGCAGCATTGTGACAGGTTTAGACACTTTCCAAACCAAACTGAGCAGCACCCTTGAATGGAAAGCTTTATTTCATGATGTGCAGTGCAATCATCCTGCCCAGCTTGCATCCCTAGCCACCTGAGCATGAGATGGACATTGTCTGTACAGCTGTGGCCTCTTGGTGAGGGGCCCACAGTGCTGGGTCACACGACACTCACTCAGAGCCGCCAAGGCTCTGTGGGGACATGGCTCTGCAGGGACACAGCCCCATGTGCTCAGGCAGGGCTGGCTGTTGCTGTCCTCAGGAACATGGTAAATGTCATGTACCTGCTGCTGCTGCTGCCACCACCCAGGAGGGCTCCCCTGTCTGAAAATCCTCTCTTGTATTGCTTTAGATTTCCAGAGGGCTGGCTTGCCCCTGTACCTGGTCATCCTGATTGCTGTGGTGTGTGGTGCTGTGGTTTTCCTTGTCCTGTCTCTTATCCTTTGCATTAGAAAGACCAAAGATGGTGAGTAGAATGCTCTGGAACACCTGAATGTTTTACACATGCCCAGCATGGTTGTACCTTTGATGGGTTCTGGGGCCTGGAGCAGTGCTTGCAGCCACCAGCTGCAGCTCTGGCACCTGCCTCATGCAGGCAGCAGATGCCACGGGTGGGTTGACACAGATGGTGGGAGATCCAGAGAAGTCCTTGCAGCCAGGAGGGTCTTCCAGGCACCAGCTGGGGAGTTGGGGCAGCAGTGGTCCTGGTGCTCCTGAGCTGCCCCTCCCATCCCTGCACTGGCCCCAGGGCAGCTCAGTCCCTGCCCTGCAGCCCATCCCAAAGTGTGTGGCTTGCTCTGCCACAGAGCCTTGGGATGGTTGTTTCTCCCTGCTCCTCACAGACATCCCAGGGCTCAGACTCACCTGCTTGCCTGGGCTCATCATTCCAAATCTTTAGGATCTCTGGCAGAGGGTTCATCCTGTCCTGCTGCTGGGAAGTGCCTTTGGCACCAGCTGCTACTCAGTAGTTCCCATAGCTGGCACCCAGAGGGAAGAGGTGATTGCCAATTCTCCCTATTCCACATGAATTTGTTTCCTCTCTGGTCTTTAGTCACAGGATCCATTCACTGAATGCCTCTGTCTCTCCTGCACTGCCACCAGAAATCCCCTTGACCAGATGTCCCTTGGAGCCCCCTCCTCACCAGCTGTGCTTGGCTGTGCAGAGAGCACACAGGTGTGCTTTGGGGTTTGAGATCCCACAGACTTCATTTTCTCCTTTGTTTCTCTAATGATCTTCCCATAACTCCATGATACCAATTAATAATAAAATTGTCAGATATTTCTTTTTCAATTTTTCTTATATTTATCTTTTCTTTTTTAAAAAAGGAATGCAGAATAGCCACTTTGAAAACTGTTCTTTATTGAACTTCTAATGAGTAGGGAAACTGTGGACTTCTAGTTTCTAACCTCAACTTTATCTTTGACATAGGGCTGGTTATTTTGACCCAGTTGTTTGATAGCAGGATTGTTTTTATTTTCTTGGACTGAATCTTGGGAAACTAAGTCCTTATCCACTTGACATGATATCCAAGACTGTTATTTTTGTTCTGTCTTCAGAGGTCATTTTCTTAAACCAAGAAGATAAACAAAGAAATCCTGGGGGTTTTTTTTTGGTTTTTTTTTTTTTTTAGAATGTAAATGCAAATTATTTACACAAATTCTGATTCTTCTTTTCCAGCTCAAGCCTATGATGTAAAATTGTGAGTATAACCCTTTATCTGGTGCGTTGATGAGTCCTGGGGGGCTGTATCAGAGCAGAAATAAAAAGTACTGCTATTAGCTGTCATAATGAAAAGCCCCTTAAGCAGTCTGGGTGAAGAGGTTCACAGTTAGCTCAACAGCACATTGTAGGATGGCTTGTGGGCTGTCCACAGCCCCACAGAATGTGGGGAAAAAACATCTTTTTCATGGCAATATCAGAATTGTAGAAGTGAGCAAGAGCTGCTTTTTTACTCCTAAGTGCAGGGAGGGCTACTGAGTATGATTACCAAGGCTAAATTCCCAGTGCTTTCTCCAATGCAAAGGAAAGGAACCCCCCTCCTGGAGACCACTGGTTATACTCTGATTTATCCTCAAAACATCCCTGGCTGAATTTGCTTCTTTTAACCATAGCTGTGGCAGGAAGTTATGGCTATTTCTAAACTTGGGTTTCACATCCTGATCTACTTGGAACCTGTGGAAGTTTTACTGAAAAGCCAGATAATCCACTCAAAACAAGGAGAACCACTTCTCTAGGTATTAAGTGCTGCTGACTTGAGTATTACAGTGAGATGTGGCAGCATTCCAGTGTTAGGCTTCCCCAGCAGTGTGTAGGGCAGCAGTTTGAGTAACAGTTGAACCCTGAGCAATGGAAGAAATGCTGTGATGACATTTCTCCTTAGAGGATCTATCTTCATTTAAAAAATATTAGATAGCATAAGCCAGACAGTAGATGTGGGCTGCTTTCTGTTCTCAATTTACCCTTCCTCCAATATTTTTTATAAATATTTATTTCTCCACAGCAATTATCTGATTGTACCAGTGCAAGAAATGGTGGTAATCCTTTCATTGCTTGCACGCCCCTTGCTGCCTCTCCCTGGAAACTTTCTTAGGGTTGGAAGGGATGCTGCAACAATGCCCAAATTTTTTCTGCTACCAAAAAGCAATGGACAAAATTCTCTCCTTTAGAACATTGCCATACTCCAGTGGCCTAGGTTTACACAGGTTTGAGTCAGACCACAATACTGGTCAAAATCTTGATGGGTGGGAGGTGCTTTGTTTACTCTCGTTGTTACTCTTCCTGCTTTTTGATTTCAGCCATAACTTGAGAGGAGCAGCAGCTTCTTCAAGCACAGGTTACTATGAGGAACCCATCTCTTTCACTGAAAACAACTATGTGATGGATGTCAGGGAAAACAAAATCTCTGAAGAAGTAAATAAGAATGTGTCTGACTGTGCTGCAAACCCCCAGGAATCTGAGTATGAAGTAGGAGAGACTTCCTGAGAACCAACAATGCCCTGCAGATACCAGTCCTGAGGAGCACCTTCACCCAGACAAAAGACACACTTCTTTTCACTTTTGCCCCTGACAAATAGGTTGGACAAGCAGTGGTTGCTCTCCCTTCACAACCCCTGCAGTGAAAATGTATACCTCATCAGGAACTTCAGTTCCTGCTGTACAGAACTTATGATTCTATTTTCCTTGATTCCCTCTCACCACCTCTATCTAAGAAAGCCCTTTGGATGCTGCAGCATGCAGGTCCCAGGCTAGGAGCACTGTACTGAACTTACTGCTTTATCTGGCCCAAAGGAGCAGTGTTTCCAGGATTTGTGTGGTGGGAGGAGAGCCAGCACTGAGGGTGAGCAGGGCAGGATGCAGCTGGCTTGGGAATTGATGGTTCTCCTGGCCACCTGATGCTGCACAGATTTAATATTAGAGAGACCTTCTAGAAACACTGAATGGCAGATAAAGGCCAAGAGAAGCTCAGGAAACTGCCACACTAGGAGAAGCAGTGCAGGAACGTGCTTGTGCTGCCCTTGATCCCCCTCCACAGCACAGCAGCGAGGTGGAGGCACACTGGCCACAGCTCTGGGTGCTTCTGATACTGCAACTCTAAATCCATGATGGATACTTGGAAAAAATTAGATACTTTTCCATAAGTTTGGGGTAGGATTGTATACACATGCCTCACATATTTTGCTGTGTGCATTTCTGCACAATTGGCTCATTTTGGAATGCCAGCAAGCCACTCACAGCCCCTCTCTAGATACTCAAGAAGTATTTTCCTCCCAGCTTAAAAGGCCTGAAGGGTAAGTTATGCATAATTTCTACTGCCCTGAGTAAATCTATCATGCAGAGTTATGGAAGAACCTTTTTGTAATGAACAGGGCAATCCTGTGTCCCATTAAAAGCTATCATGGGTTTAGCAGAGCAAGAAAAGTTACTGAGAAAGATTGTAAAGAATAATTATTGGTATAAAACCACATCTCTGTAAACAATATCTTGGGGAAAAAAAGAGAGGAAGAAACAAATGAACAAGTGTGCCCATGGGTGTCAGGGCTGGGAAGGTGAAGGGGCTGTTTGTTTCCCACTTCTCTGAAAAGGATGCAGAAATTAGTGATTATTGTCTGGTATCACTTTCAAAGAGCAAGGAAAAGTACTTCTTTGTATGCAACACAGAAATAAATGTGAAACACCATGCTGGTCACCTGGGGCTGAGAGCCAGACTTCTAATGGGAAATTAGAGGAATTAATTACATAAAAGTTCATCAGAATGCACAAACTATCAGGCACACTTTCCAGGCACTTAGCAGCAACCTTATACTTTCTCCTGTGCTACAAGTTTTATTTCTCTTTGTTAAGAATGTACTTAAAGAGCAAGGGCTGGGACATCTTGATTTCTGAATGAAAAGGGAATAGATGGCAGCTGCTGGTGCTGTCATGGAGAAAACTGCCAACATGTACATGCAGCTTATTGCAGATCTGGAGAAAATAGGTGTGTGTGTTTCTGCAAGTGTGAGGTCTGAGGAGGCGGGAAGAAAATGTGGCAGGTGCTGGAGCACAGCTCATCCATCTGAGCTCAGCCTCACTGCTGTGGCTACTGAATGGGGAATAGGGCTCTGGCCACCTGAGATGACCTGCAGTGCTTTTCATCTGAGGGCTCATGATGAGGTCAGAGCTCCAGCTGGAGGAGGAGGGAGCACTGAGGGAAGGCAGAGCTGCAGAGATGAAGGGTGTACCACTGAGGGACAGGGTGATCAGTCACACTGTGCTCTGAGCCCTCAATGCTGAAACCCCATGGGTTGTGGCTGCCAGGAATCCCACAGCTTGCCCCAAAATCACCCAATTCCAACTGCACTGCAAAGCCACGGGCAGTGCAGCCCTACCAATGTGGTTAAATAGCAGTGTTGTCCTGGCTGGACAGCCAGCACCAGGAGCTGATGATAATAAATACAGCTGTTGTAAGGCAAGCTCATGAAACTGAAAATAAATCCGTGAATTATGGTCTCCACGTGTTTTGTGTCTGAATGCACTGTGGGATTGGGCTGGGGTGTACCCTGGGCAGGGGCAGAGGCAGCCCAGAGGATGAGCCAAAGTCACAGCAGATCATCCCAGACCAGCAGCTTTGTTTACCAAACCCAGAGCTCAGCCAACCTCTGCAGAGCACTGGGAGGAGGAACTGAGCAGCCCAAAAAAAGCCAGCATCAGAGAGTGCTGAGGCTCCAGAGAGCACCAGCAGCTGGAGGGTGTGGACCTGCAGGTAAGGGGACACCTGGGCTGTTCTGATGGCTGGGGGCATGCAGCCCATCTGCAGCACCAGGAAAGAAAGGAGAATTCAGAAGACACCTTACGTGGGGGTCACTTTCTCAGAATCAGGAGCTGTTTGCAAGAATTTGGCCAAGCTAATAGCAGCCCAGAGCTAATGTCATTGACCTGGGAATTCCTGGGAAGGGAAGTGAATTTTTTCAGAAAGAGCACTTGTACATCATGTTTCACAAGCTTTAACAGGAAATGCTAATTTACACTAATTTCTGTTTCCTTAAGTGGAACGAGTTTATGTTTTGACGGCTGACTGTATGATTATCTGATGTGACAGAACTGGGGTGTGAATGGCTGGGGGAGATCACACAATCAGCATCTGTGGGACATCCAAAAAGTACTTAGTAAAACATACTCTGTAGAGTCAGATCTGTGAGTTAGCTATGGCTGGACTAAACAAGAAACTCTTAAGTAAAAATTGCTTATTTTTTGAGTGCATATGGTTGAAAAAGAGCACTTTGAGACCTTTCTTCTTCGGTTATCTACTTTTTGATGATTTGTTCATAGTTGGGTACTGAATTTCATCTCCTTAAACGCTAAGGATCTTATTTATTACCAGAAAAATGGTAGCAAACTTCTCTGGCCACTGGCAAACTTTGTCAGAACATGACTGCAAGATGTAGGCTCAGCAGAGCTGGTCCCTATGAACAGTGTCTGAGTGACCATCTGTGCTCAGGTTTGGGGACATGAGGACTTGACTGTGTCACCGGTAGTTAGCCCAAGATGAGCAGCAGAAATGGCAGAACAAAGGGTGCCTGAGCTGTGGTACTTGAAGAAATGACACTTGAAAGTGTCCTGTCCTGTGTGTGGGAGGAAGGTGGGTACCTGGGGGCACAACAGGCTGCAGAGTGCCTCACTGCATGGCAGAGAGAAGCAAGTTCAAACCAGAGCAGAGCCACTGGAATAAAATACTGCATTTTAATAAACCAACATGTCAGGGACTTTGAAAGCTTTTTCTTCTTGTATTCAGACTCAAAACTGAGGAGTCCTTTCAGTAAGGAAGAAATGGGCTGACTGTGTGACTCAAGGAGCTATGTTTGTATCCAGGGAGAGAAAGATGTCATGTACATCACATTTGGGGAACTACAGTTATTCATGTCTGCTTTAGTTAAATAGTCTTTTTTTTTTTTTTTTTAATCCTGTATAATTAGAGCCTCAGGAAGTCTTGCATGTCCAGTTCAAAAAAACAATTGTATCAGCAGTTTTAGCTTGGGTTTTCAACTTCTTCCAGGGCATGTTCCCCAAAACCCAGCTTCTCTTAAACTGTTTTGTGTAGGAGACTGTTGGTTTCGGACAAGGTTCTACTGCCAATCATGCACCAGGATGTGCAAAAGGTTGGGTTTAAATATCTCTATGAAAGTGGACACATTTCCCTCTTTGAGTGACACAGCTAGCAACTTTAACAAGCGCTTTTTTGTTTGTTCGCTTGCTTTTAGGCAGGATTCAATGCTAAAATCTCAGAGGCAGCATAGGCAGATGGATACAGGCCATGTGCTCTGGTACCCCACTGGCAGCTGCAGCAAAGATGTCAGGAAGAAAAGTCAGCAAAAATCAAGTTTCCATGTCTGACATAGACATGCTTTGTAAGAACAGGTGCTGCTGCCCCCATCATCTTCCTCAGCAAGGTGGCAGCTCTCAGTCTGGAGCCTTGGAAGATTTTGTTACACCAGGTCCAGGTCCTGCAGCACAACAGTTAACTTTTTGCTTCAGACAAGTTCCACCACAGAGTTCAGCAGGGTGGAACTTGGAATTATAGTCAGGAAGAGCCCCACAGGTGAAACCTGGGACTGAAATGAGATCCATGCAGTTCTCATTACTGGCTCTGGGAAAATGTAGATTGTCTCCAGCTCTCATTACCTTAAGAGAGAGGGAATAAGCTGTCACTGACATGGAGCAACACTTCCAGAGATGGGTTCAGCTGCAAGGTAAATGTCTCAGCCCAAGCAGATTTGTTGTGATGGGATGAGGCTGTGGCAAAACCCTCCCATTTACCTTTCTCTCCCAGCTCCAGTAGAAACCTGTCCCTCAGACACATCTGCCTCCTGCTCAAAGATACTGTTTTCCTGGTGAGGCTGTTAGAACCATATGCTAAGGCATGGCTATTGAATAAATCCCAAAAAGCTCCTCTACTGACTATTAAACACCTATAACAGAATTCACTAGGTCAGTCAATTTGCTTTTATACGTGTTTCTTATCTTTCCAAAAGTCCTTCTCCTTCTGACAATAATTAGTAAGCACAGATCCGTCCTGCATATCACACCTAGATAATTCTTGGAAGCACTTTTAAAGATATCTTACAGAGCACACTCAGGATGTCTCTAGGCTTCCAGTCAGAAGTCACCTCCTTGGCAAGCACAGTGTGTCCTTTCAGAGCATGACTTTTGCCTATGAACTGGACTATTGCAGCAGAAATGTGAGCTGGGAGAGTCTGTGATGCTCAACATGGCCTGGCAATGGGCACTTGCAGCTCAGAAAGGCAGCTGGGTCCTGGGCTGCATCAAGAGAAGTGGATGGGGACAGAGAATGGGACTGGAAAGATCCATACAGCCTTTCTCCTTCCTTCACCCTTCACCTAACTCAGCAGGGAAATGGACTCGTGATGTTTCAGAAAGAGGATCCTAGATGACAAAGGACAGAATAAAGGGAAGTGTTCTTCACTTGCAGTCTGGTCCCAGGAGGGTGGGGGTCTCTTGGGGAAAGGAGGACAGACCTGCACTTCTGGGAGAATGGGAGAAGTTGAGTGGACAGTGGTGTTTGTGATGACTTTCCTCAGCTGCAACGGTGAGTAAATGCTTCAATGTGTAAGGAAAAATCAAAGTACTGAGGGTGGGGAAAATCTTTCGATTTATGGCTTTTTTTTTTAATTGACAAGTCAATTAGAAAGTTTTTAGCTTATTGCATTAACTACAGAGCCTGAGAATTCATGAGAGCCTCCTTTGGCATCAGATACAACGAGGTGCTTTCAAGAGTGCAGCAAATGGGGCAGTATTGGGCAAGTCAGCTTCCCTGCCTCAAGGCAAGAGCAGAATACAGTATTTTGGGACCCCTGGACTGTGGTGTCCAGCTCTCAAAACAGTCTTGTTGAAGCTGGAATATTGCATTCTAAATTTAATAACTCATCCTTATTGTTCTGTTGGCATGGTCCTGGGAAGAAGAAGAGCTGTGAGACCAGGTGCCGGCACATTTGATTCCCCTTGGTCTCTCCTACCTAGTGACTCTCTGGTTGCATCAGGAAAGCTGGGACTGGAACCTTGGCTTCAGTTCCTATGCCCCCGACTGAATATACCCTTTCTCATGGCATGTATGACACTGGAAGCAGCAGAGGATAGTTTTGGGAAATAGAAGAAAAGTGATCTTACAAGTTATATACAAAAGCACAGGAGTGCTCCTGACATTTAGAAAATTGGGTTGAAATATATTCCCCATTTTGTCATAAAAAACCCAGCTTTGCAGATTACTGGGATCTGCCTCTCAAGCAACTTCTTGTGAGTTAAAGCTGCTGAATATAACCAGTGTCTTTCTGGGGAGGGGAAAGGGGAGAAGAATAAGGGGCATGGGGAGAGATGAGCCAAGTCAAATGAAATTCAGGTGATTTGCTACTTACAAGAGGCACTTCCCAGAGGAGACGTGGGATCCATGGGCAGGCAGCTGGAGAAACTGGGAGAACGTGTGGAGAAAATCTGCCCACTCTTCTCCTGTGCCTGCCTTGGCAGGTGCTGATCTGGGTCAGGTGCTGAAGTTTTCCAAGGCTAAAGCAAAAGGATCAGTTTTGGTCCACCATTCCTATTGCAGGTCCAGTACTGCAGGGAATTTCCCTAAATGCTCCTGCCCACAAGGAGCCCCTCTGTATCGAGAAAGAATTAAGAATTGGCAAGTGCCCAGAGAGAGACACAATAAAAATAGACATGAGGTCAAGGCAGCTGGTCACTTCCCTATGCTTGATGATGTGGCCTGGTTTAGTGCTGTGGTCTGCAGCCCATCTGAGACCTGGCCACAGGCTTGCATCTACTGCCTGGTGAGTCCCGTCTGTCCAGAGGACATTTCCCTCTTCTGCTGCATTCTGATTTCTCCCCTTCCACTGCTGTTTCCTGCAGCCCTCCTGGATCTGTCTGGTGTGCACCAGGTCACGGGCACATGGATGGGATCCACCACTGTACCGTGTACCTACGTGCCTTCAGAAGGTTTCACACTGCAAACGCTCAGCTGGAGTTTGGAGCGGGACTCCAGCACCTCCACCATCTTCCGGAGGGATGATTTTGGTGACCACATCTTGCTGTCTAAATACAGAGGCCGAGTCAGCGTCCCAAAGCACAACCCAGGGGATGCCTCACTCCTCATTGAGAACCTTGAAATGCCTGACAGTGGACACTACACCTGTCAAGTCACCTGGAGGTCGACAGATAGCAGCTTTATAACAAGAGAGGTGACCACTATACTTAAAGTTGTCAAAGGTAAATTCAGCAGTAAAGCTCAGCTCTTGTGCAGCCAGGTTAAACCAGAAGAAGATAGAGGGACCAACATTGGTGGAAATAGTCTTTCACACCACACTGTCTGGCTCATCTAAGTCGGGGATTGAAGCACCTGCCTCCCTTGCTCTGTTGGTTAATCTTCTCAACACATAGAGGTGTAGGAATGAACTGGGGAAAGGAGACAGTTAGTGTACAGCCCAAGCTGGATCTACTGGTGGGCCAGTGGAACCCATGATATTTGAGATAATATCCAGGTCTGGTTCTGTACAGGCAGCCAATATCTCTGGGGTTCTTTAGGAAGTGAGTGCTGTGTGAGCCAAGTATGCCCTCTCCCCTTCCTGAGCAGCATCAATGTGTGGCAGAAAAAAGTCTTTTTGCAAGGAGACCAACTACCAGGTGCCAGGGGCACCGTCCCCACCACAGCCAGGGCTCCCTGACCTGGGCCCCTCTGCTTTGTGTTCCAGTGGCAGCCACCAAGCCCATCATCAGAGCTGGCCAGCTGGGGCTGACGGTGCCGGCCGGAGCCAGCAGCAGCCTGACCTGCGAGGCCGGCGGCTCCCCTCCCATCAGCTACCGCTGGTTCCGGAGATCCCCGCAGGGCAAAGCCGTGCTCCTGAGCAGCGGGGCCGAGCTGGCGTGGCCCAGCCTGAGACCCTCGGACAGCGGGACGTACTTCTGCGAGGCAGAGAACAGGGCCGGCGCCGGCGCCGTGCAGCGCAGCGATGCTGTGCAGCTGACGGTCACAGGTGAGTGCCCGCAGCCACAGCTGCCAGGAGAACGAGAACATCCGTCTGCACTGCAAAGGAACAGCATCCTACTTCCCTGCCCGAAAAGAAGGAAATGCCAAACGCCTTCGGCACTCTGACACACCCCTCCCTGCTGCCTCTAGTCCGTGTCCTTCTTTATTGCCTGGATTCAATTTCCTCCTCTTTGGGGAACTGCTCTTTTCTGATGCAAAAGAGGGTTTCTTCTTCAAACATTTATTTATTCCTCTGTGGGTTTTTTCAAGTTCTCCCTGGCTGCCCACTGCAGTTCAGCAAGTTTGGACAAGGAGTCCAGGCTTTCTTTTGAGAACAAGGAACAAGTGAGTGGCCAAACAAACCAAACTGGCCTTTGCTCCCCACCACCAGCTGTGTGTCTCAGGGACACCCATTGCCCTTCACACACACCAGGCTCTGACACCTCCAGGCTCTGCAGCACAGTGTGGGACAGGTTGCACCCAATGGCCTCACAGGCCTTTTGCAATCTAAACAATTCCATGATGGGTGCCTGGTGGAAAACTTGCAGCTCTCCTTGGCTGTTACTCCATCAGCAGAGCTGTGCAGCCCCTGATGGCAGAGCCAAGCACAGGTACCACACAGTGGCCTGGGAAAGAGGCAGAGCCTGCTGAGCTGCCAGGCACAAAGCTTTGGCTGAAGGCCCCTGCTGCTTTTCACAGCAGTCACTCCCTGCAGGGAACAGCACGGGCACAGGGCTCAGTGCTGCAGCTCCTGGCTAACACTGCTGCCACAGCATCCCCCTCCTGTCAGCTGGGAGGGGGCTGCTTCCTCCTGCTCCTCTCCCAGCTGTGGGCAATTCTGTATCACAGCAGCATCACCAACATGGTCAAACCCCTGTGTAAGCCTCTCCCTCTCCTCCCCTTGCAGATCTGCCCACAACAACAGCGGCCTTGCGGAGGAATGAGGGAACCACGGGGGCACAGCACTCAACCACAGGTCAAGGAGAGAGTAGTGACACGGCACACACAGTGACAGGTGAGTGCCCAAGCCAGGGTTATTCATCTCTATGGCAGGAGAAGACTGAGGCAGGGAGCTTGCTCTTCCCTAGCCATATCAGACACCTATGCTGAATATGAACTGTCTCCTGATTGTTACCCAGAGAGGCAACATCAGAGGCCTGCACCCTCCCTGCTTGAGAATGTGCCTGATGATGGGAGGGGACAAGAAGATGTCATCTGTTCCCTCTGGGTCCAGAACTCTTGAGGCTACAGAGCTTCAGAGAGAGGTCACCTGGGGCAAGAGACCTGGCACAGGCCTCCACACCTCTGGGATTTCATGGTACAGATGATGGCAAAGCCCCCCAGGCTAGCCAGGGAGTCACCACTGGAGAGAAGGAGTGAAGGTGTCCTCTGGAAATCTAGGGAAGTGCCAGCAGGACAAAGCCAAAGCATTCCCAGGCCATGCTGTAGCCAGGCATGATGCATCATATCAGCCAGGGCTGCCAGGAACCTGTGGGTCAGGGAGGGGGAACATGAGTGCCAAATGCTGCCCTAGACCTGCTGGCAAGACACACACAGGATAAGAGGTGAGTCTAGGCTGGCAGAGCAGAATCCATTTTCCTGATGCCCAGGGCAGTTCCCAGTGGAGCTGCAATGCATCCACCGTTCTCCACTGACAGATCCAGTCACAACGACACGGGTCTCCAGGATGGATACTGCTCCAGTGGGGCCTTTCACTGACACAAGTGAGTGGAGTCTCATGCTGGAAAACACCAGATTTGCACTGGCAAGGGCAGGGTGGCAAACATCATCCCAGACCAGCTCCACATCTGGCTGCTGTGCTTGTGGCAGATACGGCTGCAGGGAACAAACCGTGGCATGCCAAATACCGGGCATTATCCAGGCAGGAGCTGCGCTCCTGACTCCCGCCCACACGCCTGTCGGTGGGGCTGTGTGCAGCCTGAAGTTTGCTGTTTGCCTCCACGCGGGGATGCCCCATCCCTGGAAGTGTTCAAGGCCAGGTTGGACGGGGCTCGGAGCATCCTCGTTGGTGGAAGGTTTCCCTGCCCACGGCAGGGCGTGGAACGAGATGGGCTTTAAGATCCCTTCCAAACCAAACCACCCTGGCGTTCTGTGACCGCCGGGAAGTGGCTGAACCCCAAGTGGGTAACCCCAGTTAGGATTGAAAGGCCGTCCAAAGCAGCGGAGGACTGCCGGCTCCCGGCTGCGCGGCGGGGCCGGCCCCGGCTGCCCCGGCCGCGGTGACAGCGCTGTGTCCCCGCAGGTTCCCCGCGGGTGGCTCCGTCCCCGCTGCTCTACGGGCTCGCGGCCGCGCTGGGCGGCGCCGCGCTGGGNCGGGCGGTGGGGGCGGCCCCGGGAGGAGGGGACGGGGCGGGCGTGAGGGCGGTGGAGGGCCCGGTCCGAGGTGACGGTCCCATCCCCATCACTCCCATCCCCAGCTGATCCCTCCCATCCCCAGCTGATCCCTCCCATGGAGAGGCCTCTGGGAGGGTTATTCCCAAAACATGGGAATACCTGGAAGCTGGGTTTTGTTCTGTGACACATAAAACAAGCCGATGCATATCTTAGATTCTCTCTCTTTTTTT
>VXBQ01009539.1:104335-138304 GCA_013400175.1 Phainopepla nitens
TTTTTTCCAGTGCCTCTCTATGAAGTTGCTTTGTGAGTGCAATTTTCTACTTGAGACATTAAGACTGAGGGCGCTGTACTGGTATCTGCTCCTAAAAAGCCTCCTTTCTCAGTGAAAAGCAAAGATTTTTTTGCCTTACAGGGGGAGGGTTTGGACACCTTGGCAGTTTAGTTAACAACATGAGGACTTAACACGTGATCACAGGAGATAGCCAGACTGTTCTTTGATATGGTAGAAAAACAGAAGGATACTCTGGGTGCTTTGCCTGTCACATGCCATGGGAAACCTATTCTCTGTGGGAAATTCTCACCATCATTTAGCAAAGCAAAGGACAGAAATTCTCAGCTCTTCCTTTAAGTTCCCTCTACACTTCCCTTTCTCAATAAGAAACATGTCTTAGTGCTTGGCCAAGTATTACTTTGCAGAGTTCCTATTAGCATATGATTATACAAACACATCTGCCCTATCCTCATCTCAAACACCTTCATACTGCTTTCCTACTCAGAGATACAGCTGTAGCAATTTTTCCCAATTATTCCTGATATTTATTTTCCAAAGGCTAGACTGTCTGCTGGTAACTTTAGAGTATAACTTGATAATGCCATGAGAGTTTATAGTACCAGTATTAACCAGTGCTTCTTTCTGTGTAATTCTTTTAACATCACTTTCTAGTGTCTTTCAGATCCCCCCAGGCCTTCACTAGAATAATATGAATTTTGCTATTCCACAGATTATGTGGTAGATCTTGTCTCTGACACGTAAGTGAAGTGCCACCTGCTTTACTCATCTCTCTCACTCCTGTCTCTCCTGTCCCAGCCGCAGCACTGCAGATGTCGCCCTGCTGCACCCTGAGGTGGAAGTCCCTGTAAAGTGCCTACAGGAGGAAACGTGCTCTAACACTGAAAAGACCACTGTGAAAGACAGGAAAAGTCCTGAGTATGAGAACCTTATGACTGCAATGGAATCACAACATGAAATAGAAGGAATTTAGCAGAGTACCAGCTTTTCCACATAAGCAGCCATGCAGGGCTGCACATACTGAATAGTGAACTTCACAGAAGGAAACTGTTCGTACTGTTGTCCCTCTGTTCTGCTCTCACTGCTTGCTTTAACCCAGAGGAGCTGCATAACCTTTTGGTCTTTGGCAGGCCAGGCCCTGCCTGCAGGAGCAGAAACCCCCAGTCAACTGCTTATCTACCCGCTTCTATAGAGCAAGTTGTTTCTGAGCAGCCTGAAGGACAGAGAGCAGGAAGAGAGGATCTGAAGGAGTGAGAACATTAAATTCTTTAGCCTGTAAATCCAGGAGTAGTTGTGCAATGCTGCCAGTCTGTAACATTAGCAAGGAGTTCTCTCCAATGTGTGTTCCTATTAAGACACCCCAGGCTGCAAGGAACCAGGATTGTGCTGGAAATTGAGATGCTCTAGGTTTTGCAGCTCAGCAAATACTGGTTGTGTATCCTGCATGTCCTTGAGTCTTTTTTTGTTGTAGCACGGTAAAGGGACCACAGAGGGAGGTTGATGTCCCAGGAATGTCATTTTTGCTATCAGACTGGAGCTCAGTGCTCAGAGAGAGAGGGAATGAGTCTCTGGAACTGTCACCCCCTGGTTTTCTCCTGGAAAACCAGAACTGATGTTGAAGGAAATGCTGGCATTTGATTTTTACAGTATGGGGACCAGAGGCATGATAAAATAGAGAGCAATTTAAGGCATTTGGTTAATGATTGAATAAGGGACCTCTCATAATACAACAGACTGACACCAATTTACTCTGTGGGATGTAAATCAGTGTGGTTATTAATGCTGACCTGTGGTACAACAGGGATGCAGTTCCTGCCTTCAGCTGCAGTGCATTCCCTACAGTAACTGCCACTCAGCAGCCTGATTTGCCTCATCATTGTTAATTGCTTGCATCTTGCCTGAATTGCAGTGCTGCTGTCAGCTCTGTCCTCCCTGTGTGTGCCTCCAGCCAGCATCCCTTTGTTCTCCAGGCTTGGCAGGGAGGAGGAAAGCTTCTAGGCTTTAGCAAACCAAATTTGTAACAGTTACTGGCTTTTTTAAAATAAGTGTCTGCAGCCATGGAAGCAGCTGAGCTCGAGTGACACACAGCCTCCTGCTTGGTCCTGACTCCACCCACAAGGCTGGTCGCTACTGCCATGGATTGTCCCTTCTTGGGCCAGCAGCCTAACAGCAGGGTCACACTGCTGTTTGTGGCCTGAGTGCTGTGTAGAGCCACGCCTTTACCTTTACAGCTCTGAATTGCAGTGATGCTTCTTCTACAGGACATGAGGTGGGCGAGATCAGAGAAAAAAAAATCTCCTGCCTATATTGTGAGGGCTTCACAAACACTGTGACTGCCATGCAGGGAGGGCTGTGCTGGGTGTCAGGCTGCACTCCAGGGAGGCAGACAGGATCCAGTCTGTCCCTGTGGGACCCATGGCAGCCAGCCCTGAAGGCCCCGTGCTGCAGAAGCTGCTGGCATCAGCAGTTCCAGGGGTGCTGCAGAACAAAGGAGCTGAGGGGAAGGGAGAGCTGCAGCCACTCTCACACAGGGCAGTAGCATATGGTGCAAGGTCAATACTGAGTGGGAAGGGAACTGAAAGATTCTCAGCTTCCCCATCCTTACCTCAGCAGATCTAGGCCCAAAACACATGACATGGCACTCTTCCTCCCAGATATCATCCTCATTCACTTGCAATTAGCTTGGTGTTTTGTGCACGTTTTCCTGCTGTTATACGCTCTGAGCTCCAGGTTCACTCACTGACTATGTAACACCATGGTTTTTCCACCTTGTGATGCCTCCCAGCACTGATCTGCTCTGATGAGGTCTGGACACCTTCTTCAGAAGACATGAAGCCTAGGAGAAGCTACAGAGGAAGAAGGCAACAGGAGTTAAGAAAGGGAGAGCAGGTGCCCCGGATGGATCAGCCTCCATGTAGTCCATGTTGTCACTGCCTCTAGTTAGGGCAGCAAAAGGACTTTGGTCACAAGTAGGAGAACAGTGGAAACATTAGAAACCTGTCTCCAGTGCTGAGGCATTTTTCCCTGGGCAACAAGCGCATGATTATTTCTTTATTTTACTTTTGGCATGTTTTCCATGTTTCTAGTAAAACCTGTTGGCAACAGAACATTTTTCTTCTGAAAGCCACAGAGGGTTTTGCTGTGTTGCACCACCATCGAACCAGAAAACTTCTCCTTTCCTTGCAAACCAGAAAACTTCTCCTTCCTGGTCACTCATCCAGTGCTCATCTGCTGAGCTCTGCTCCAGAAGAGAAGGAAAAGCTCAGCTTCTGCCCTGAAAGGACACTGCCTCCCAAAAACACACTATCTCCAGTGGCCAGTGCAGTGTCATCAGACTTGTGGTTCCCCTTGCAGTGCCTGTCCCGTGGAGGGGACCTGCTGGCTTTTACACCTGCTGGGTTTGTACTATACTTCAGAGCAGGGAGGTGGGAGATGAAGTCCCAGAGAAATTTGTCCCACTGTAATTTGGTGCTTGTTCTTGGAAGAGAGGGAGGGGTTTACTTTCTTCCTGTTCACCCCAGTCATCTGGAGGGATCTGGGAGCTGAAGGGGAGAGTTACCTAAAAAGCAGAGGGCAAACTATTGAAAGTGAAAATTAGAAATGCATAAACAAACACTTGACCAGCTGTGGTGCAAAGGAGGTTGGGTCTGTTGAAACCTCGAGGTCTGAGTGACAGCAGGGCTTGGGGCTGACATGGCTTTGTGCTTCATGGAGGATCCACTGGGGACAAAGCAAAGCCTGAAGTCATAGACCTTGCTCTCTTTAGAAGCTAAGCTCAGTGATAAAGATCAGGATGATGTCTGTGAGTCATGAGGAGGTGCTTGAGAGAGACCATGGGAGTGTGAGTCATATGGAGTAGGGCCATTTCTGGACTACTTGTGGACCATGTTTGTCCAGAAGTGCACAAGCTATTCAAAAAGCAGAACACAATTTGCTTAGGCAATGATATACATTCATGTCATTGCCAGCTTTGTACAAACTCCAGCTTCTTCAAAATACTTACTAAGAAATAGTTGCAAAAAAATGCCCAAAAGCATAGTATTCCAGTTTATTGATACTCTCAAATATTGCAAAATTTGCTGGTGGTGCTGTCCTAAAACTAGTCAATAGGGTCTTGGGATTTTTTTATTTTTGAGTTTTCCATGTCAAATGCTTTCAGAGAGTTTGATTTGTCAAACTGGGCTGGATGCTGCCCCTGTCATTCCCCTACCCTGACATATCTGAAATGCTACAAGTCAGTTACTGAAAACACTTATCAATCATTACATCTTCAAGTGGGATAATTTAGAGGGAATTACTTCAATTAAAGAGCAGAAGAGGCAACTTTGCTGCAAGTGCTGACTAGGAATAACCATCCAAAGACAAGAAGTTTTCTTCAAACAGCAAGGCTCCCAGGAGGGGCAGTGGACTCCATGGCCTAATTTAAAACAGATTGAGCAAACATGCATTTTTCACAGGCTAATGGGCCAGAGGGAAGTTAATGTGCAGCATCATTAGTTTGTACTCCATATAAAAAAGATTACTACGTGTGCAAAGGAAAGATCCTTTATTATGGATAATGGTGCCTTTACCCATGATGTTGTGATTATAGTTCCAGGATCCTTGTTAACTGAGCTTAATTTACAGCTGGGTAGTTAATGCTGTGTAAGAGAACAGCATTGTATTTGGATGCAAAGAACAAGGACCCAGGGCACAATTCCCTGTTTTCACAGTGCAAAGAAGCTGCACCAGCACCACTTTCTGCTCTGATTTACTGGATACCCTGACAGACACTTCCAAAACCGGGGTGGAAGGGAAAGCTGGCAGCACAGGATCAGTCAGGTCCTGGAACAATGGGATGGGCTGTTGAGTACCTCGGTGGGTTTCTGGAGAGGAAAGGGCTGGGTCCTGGGCGTCGCGTTGCTCAGCAGTGCCTCACTTGGGGTATTTGACAAACTGACACTCTGCACACCGAGTGTCGGACTCAGCTTGTCAAATACACGCAGTGCCACACTGCAGCTCCCGGGGTCACCGTGTCCTCGCTGGATGCCAACCTGGGCACACAGAGAGAAAGCAGCAGCTGTTGTTAACCTCAGAGGCTTTTTCCAGTTAGCAAAAAGCATCATTAGTCCTCCTATATTTCCCCCTCCTGCACTCTTTTTTGGGTGAGAGAGAACCACACCAGCAGACACTGCCTTCTGCTGAGGAAAATATCCACTATATTAATTCAAAAGTCAGAAAAAGAAGTACAGCTCTGCCCCTGAACATGTACATAGGGGTTCATCACTGACTGTTGGAGGCTCCTCCATTTGGCAGTATAGATTATGATGCTGAAAGAAAACCAAGCTCCACATAGGGAAACAATGAACTTCTTCAGAAGTGAAGTGAAACTTTCTCTTCCGTTGACAAACTAACCCCCCTCTGCTTCATTTCTAGCAAACAGAAAAAGCCTTTCCTGCAATAAGTGGAGCTTTCCACCTCCAAAGGCTGGCATAATCCAGCCTTTAAAAGTGAACATCATATTCACACACTTCTTGCACAAATACAAAAGATACTGTTATACCCTTTTTCTTTAACAGGATTGTGCAGGAAATGCAGAAATGCACCTAAAGAAAACTAAATAACAAAATCCATAAGTGGCACCTAAGTCACACACCCATTCTGCACGACACTGTTTATGTGGTTCATACTCTTTGTGGACATGTCCAGATATAGCTGAGTTTTTAGCATGGTGTTTTAGCTTCCTTACCAGTCCATGGATTTTAATTTCACATGACCAGGATCACCAGTTTGTGAGAAAGTAGGCATGCTATTTTTAGTATCAAAATGAAAACTGAAATGTTTTTAATTATATTTTAAGGTAGACCATTAAAGACACTAAAGTAGAACTAGATTAAGTCTATTAACAGAATTATAAACCATTTCTACCTCTAACTTCTGTGACTCTATTTTACACAGAATAGGACTCCATCTCATATCATATACAGAAACACACCTGGAAAGAAAAAGGTTTTTTCAGGTGAAAGCATAGCAAATACCTGTTCTGCAAACCCAGAAGAGAGTGGAGTAAGACTTGAAGCAAGATAACAGCTACAGCTTTAAAGGTAAAATCTGTTTCTAGGCTGAGTCACTACCCAGGCTTTGCAATTCTGGGATTCCCATCTCCTCCTTCGCCTTGGGTGCAGTGTAGATAGTGACCAGTTCTGTGCTCTGGCTCCACATTCCAAATGCAGTTCAGCCGTGGCAGATAAAACTATGTGGCAATGGATAAAAGCAGCATGTGCATTTCATGGAGATAAGAAAACAGTGTAAATAAGCTGATCTAAAATCAGCCTACTGGAGTACATGTGAACCTGTGATCCCCAAAGGACTCTAAGCCATACCAAAATGTGGGAAAGCCACTAGAGAAAGACTAAGCAGGCTCTTCCACAGGTATCAGTGACCAGATTGCCTTCAGCTTCAGAGCTGAAGCTAACAGGGGCAGATCTGGCCTTGGAGGGGGAAGAAGAAAACAAGGCAGTGCTGCTTCTGCAATTGAAGCTTAAAATAATCCCCCATTGTGGCTTTCTGAGGGGAAAAACAGCCACTTAAAATGTTGCTGTGAGGGACAGATAAGGGGTGGGGACACAATGGAGATAATTCTATCAGCAGATGGGAATGGAACTTGCAACTCTACCCGTAGAGACCGTATCTGATGTGAATGGATTTGTCATTGTCAGAGCTTCTGGTTTCAAGCTAAAGTGGGTATTTCCAGTAAAAGTTCAGTGTTATAAAACTGAGCAATCTACTGCATACTCTGAAGGCAAAATAGAAAGAATTTTTCTTCCTGCATTCTTGAGTCAGTCCCTTACCAAATTCACAAAAAGTCCCCTCCAGGCTGCACATCATCGCTCAGGTATTTTTACAGGACTGCAAGACTGTTCTGCAACTTGTAGTGAAAATAAATGAAAAGTAAGATTATTGGACAGATGCAACTCTAAACCAGCATGCATGGAAGTGGGGCTGTGTGGTTTTCACATGCTGAGTAGTAGAGCTCTAGGATGTAGGCTGCAGCCATTTCAAGGCATGCATTCATTATGCAGGATTTGAACTGGAATCAAGGTCATCTCTGTTCTCCACTTGGTGAAACACAAATCACAGCCTGAATTGAAAAGCAAGAGTCCCCACAGGTCTGTGACAATAGGGTCTGCTGAACCCCTGGCCAACTGAAACCTTGAGCTGTGCTCCTCCTAAGAGCTGAAAGCCTTTGTCATAACAGAACAAACAAGGCTTTGCTCGTGGCAGGCTTCCACTGGATGCTGTCCTGCTCCATATATGACCTTCCTTATGCCCCCAGCCCTGCAGTAGGAGCTCTGCCAGACAAACACTGGCTTACTTCAAAGCCCCCAGGAAGGCCCTGATAATCCCTCCATTACCTTCAGGTCACGAGCCTCAATGCTCCCCCATCCCCTGCACTCCCCTGACCCCACAGCCCCCATCCCTGCACATGGACTCTGTCCCCATGGCTGCTCATGCCCCAGACACCCGAACAGGGGAAGAGGGTAAGTGCAGTAAACTTTCATCTGCTCTACTGAAACCATGGGGACGGTGAGAAATGGAGCTGAAGAGCACACTTGCACACAGCTGGGGCAGGGTCTCTCCCTGGTTACACCCTCCTCCAGCCCACACCCTCCCCTGTTCATTGTGAGCTGCCTCATCTAGGACTAATTTAGATCGAAATCTCCCATGGCCAGCAGCTCACAGGCAGCATGTGTGAGCCTGTGAGCTGAGGGAGCACACACTCATGTAGCCTGGTGCTGAGTAGGGCTACATATCACTGCTAGTCATAATTCATCTTCATCAAGGAGCCGTGGGCCAGAGCGCAGTGCTCCCCAGCTGGGACCTGTGCCATTCCGTCCCTGAGCCTGCCCTCCCCAAGCACACCCAGCCAAATGCTACCTCATCCCTGAAAGGAGGCACCAAAAAGCCCCACACAGCCCCCAGCACCGAAGGGAGGCAACCCAAACCCAAGCAGGATTAAGATCCCCCAAAGCTCGAGGTGAAACATAGGGTGGGAGGACAGCTTTCTTCATTGCTAGGAACACGGACACCCCACACCTTTCTGTGTCCCCGAACCTTTCCGTTCTGGGCCTTTGAGATCTCCTGAGGGAGAAACAGGAGATAAACCCCAAAGGACACATCCTCCCCTGTCCCCAGCCACCCCTTCCGCGGGCAGGACGGGGACCTGGCACCTACCATAGCCGGGCCATCCTGACCCGCAGCAGGCAGGGCCGGCAGCGCGGGCCGCAGCGGGGGTCGTGCAGGAGCGCGGTGGGGGCACAGCCCGGGCACACAGCTCGGTTTTGAAGGGGCTGCTCCTCCTTCAAGAGGAAGCTGCGAATGGGGAAGATAAGGCTGAGGTTAGATAACAGGAAATGTCTGGATGTGAGTGACAACACATCCAGGTTGTGAAAGCAGCTCTCCCCATCCTGCTGCGGGGCACGAGGCTCACGAGCGGGGTGAGGGCGAGTACCTCGGCCTTTGCCCAGGGCAGCCACGACGCCTCGGTGGGCCGGGCACGCAGGGCCCGCGGCCGGCCCAGCCGCTGGCAGCACGGGCAAAGCCGCCCGGGAAGCTGTGAGCAGCCACACCGAGTGTCCCAAGGGCGGCCACCTTCGGGCCATCCATCTCACAGTGGTCAGGCTGCGCTGCCCTGGCTGCTGAGGAGCCAAGCAGAGGGCTGTGAAGGCACAGACAGCCAGAAGGGCCTTGGTTCTGGGAGACGGGCTCATGCCTAGGCTAGGCACAGAAGGATGGATCTCTCACCCTGAGAGGAGTCTGAGTGAGGTGCAGGGAAGCAGAGTTCTGTTCTCAGGGCTGGGCTGACGCTTCAGCCATTGCAGGAGGTTTTGTTCCAAAAGCTGCCCTGCAAGGCTCACCTCACTTTTGAATTCACAGTCATGCCTCAGTTCTTCTCTTCCCTCACACTCACATAAGCAGGCAGGTTTGGCTTTCCCAGTTGCAACACCCAACCAAGGAGCTGGCCCTGCTTCTGTGCCCCTGCTGGTCCCTCCACACACCCTCTGGTGTCCCGAGGTCCTCGTCTCTGTCTCTGGAGCATCCAAAATGCCTGCACAGAAAAGGAAACACCAGTGTTTAGTTTAGAGTTGTAACCAAAGCAAGACCCACAGTTTCTCCTCTCCTGTCCCTTCCCTGTACCACCCTCAGTATGAGGCAGCCTCAGGTGGCACCTAGAATCCGTGCTGTTTTCATCCAGCCTGGCTGGGTCCCCAACTGGCCAGCACAGCTGTGGGGACAGAGACCAGCAAGCTGCATTTGCCCAGGCCAGCAGCACAGCTGGCCATGCAAGAGCAAAATTAATTCAAGCAAACCCCTGAATTTTAGAGATTCCTTATCTTTCTAGGTCAGTATGATACACAGTATATTTAATAAGGCCAGGATTCATTAAAAATTTATTGCTCTGTGTCTGCAGTATCCCAAGCAGGTTTGCCATCAGCTAGCCCTGACAGTGTGATGGACACTTGAGGACATCCCCTTTGTAGGATTGGTTTTCCCATCCCAGCATTCAGCTGCAGCCCTTCCTTTCCAGTTTTGCCTCCCCACTGCTGTCTGGCTCTTCAGCCAAACCCCACAGACACCCTCCAGTGCTGGTGGCTGGGGCCTGCCCTCGTTCAGCAGCTTTCAGTTACGTTATCAGCAAGCCAGGACTGCAACCACAGACTTCATATTTCTGCAGCTCTGACCAAATCCCTAATCTGGAAAGCACTTACTTATGCCTCCAAGTAACTGAGCCCCCTGGAAGCACTCACAAGGTACTCCTGAGGCTGTGTGCAGACACAGTAAGACCAGTAAGATCCTGCTAACAGTCAAACCCATTCCCTGTGCCCAAGCAAGAGTTAGATAATGAGGAATACAGTTACTGTCCAGTTCCTCTTTCATTTGCCTGTGTTTTAAAATATACAGTAAAAGAGGAATGGACAGGTCTGGGTGGTTTTGTTCTGTTTTTACTTTGGTTTTAGCTGGGGGAAAGAAGTAGGCCTGTTCATGTAGTCTATGTATTTTTGTATGCAAGCCAACATGAGTTTCAGTCCATGAAGGCTTTCAAGCCAACACACCACCAGAAACCTGAAACTCATCAGCTGGGGCAGTGGGAGATCAAGCATCCTCCCCCAGCCAGGACACTCTGCTTTGCCTGCACCTGACCCCAGCCCAGTCCTGTGAGCCCATAGTAATGTCCAAGGTGAAAGGCTCTCAGAGAAGCTGATTTCCTCTATACTTGGCAGATGTCACCACACTGCCCTACTCTGTGCAACAGCCTTGAAATCACCTCAGCATTTCCCAATGAAAGGAGTGTTTTCAGTGCACGTGCAGTGCACACAGCTCTGTAGCTTGCTCTGGGAAGAGGAAGAAAGGAGGTAGAGAAGCTGTGGGTATCACAGACTGCCATCAAATAATGTTTCAGAGGCCTCTTCAGCATACTGCTCCCCAAATTTTCTTGGAAAATCACTCAAAAAAAGTGCATCTATTTGATGATTAGTGTGCAGCAAATTCTCTCACACTGCAGTCTCAAATTCTTTATACCTGCCATAAAGTAGGACATGAAGGATTAGCAGGTTTGTACTGGACATGGAAAAACTGGGACTCATTTAATACTGATGCTGCTTTCTGCAGATCAATCCATGCAGACAAAAAAAAAAAAAGACATAGAACTCCTGGAGCAAGTCCAGAGCAGATCCACAATGTTGATAAGAGGACTGAAGCACCTCCCCCAACAAAGACAGGGAAAAAACAAATACAGCAAATTCAAAAATACCACTCTTCTGAAGTTTCTCCTCCCAGGTGAAGAATACTATTGTTTACTCCTGCATTGGCTAACTGTTCAAATTATTTTCCTTCATCCTTAGTTCTTGAAGAGCTTTCAGACTAAATCTCAGAGAGCCAGTTGCTAGCAGACTTTCTCCTGAGAAAGTCTGTGAGAACAGCAGGCACCGCCTTGCCCTGCAGTGAGGTGTTAATGACCTAGGCTCTAACAAAGCCTGCAGTGACCCTTCCACCAGACAGCTCTAACACCACCCTTTTCAGTTTGTCCAGATGTGGGTGAGCTTTGACACATCTCAGCATTACAGGTGCTGCTTGGGAGAAGCTGTGAGGCCCAGTGAGAACCCAGCATGAATGCATGTGGGGGAAAGAGTGAAAAGAAGGGTGTTTATGTGAGAAACCACAGCGGCCATGTGAGTGAGGAGGGGAGGAAAGGGGAGACCAGGAGCAGCCCTGAGCTGCCACTGCAGCACTTCCCTGTGCCTCTGGAAGCACTCACAGCGCTGGATTCCCCAGGGAGCAAGATGGGGTGCGTGTTTTCACAGTTCCTTCCCTCCAGAAGATGGCTGATTATGACAACTTAGCTCCTCCAGGCACTAAAACAGCCTGCAACAGTGCAGAAAAATATCACAACTATTCCTTGAAGGCCAAGCTGTGCATGATGGAGGAACTCACTTGGGAGGTCTTTAATACCTGAATCTGGGCAGCAAGGTTAGAGACATTTCATCCTCAGCACTAGCCTGCCTCTCAGAACAAGACTTCTCAATTGCCACGTCTTGCCAGCAAAACTCACTTAGCTGAACCCTGCCTCACTGGCCAGCCTGAGCTTTGAGTTGTGTGAACATCTTGTTCCCATTTCCATTCTTCCCCTTGTTCAGGTGATTTGAAAACAGATCAACACACCACGTGGATCTCCAAGTTTTGCTGTCAGTGCCATCCTCCCTTCCTGCCCTCTTTTCTAGCAGGTGCACAGCAACAAGACTCAGAGGCTGGGCTCCAGCAAACAGAGGATATTCCTGTTCATGGCTGATTATGTGTTTGGCACATTTATTTTAGACCTCTGGTTAAGGCGGGGGAAAATATGAGAAAGAGAGACAGAGAGAGAGAGAGAGAGGGGAAAAAAAAAGCAGACACCAACCAGGAGGTTCAAAGCTGTTTTTCAGATGGACATTGAGAGATAAGAAAACCCCACTAACTGTCACAGCTACTGAGTGACCCAGAAGACATCCTGTACCTCATACACTGTTAAGAATAGCATTCAGAGAACAGTAGTTGTGTTGATACTTAATCCTAAAGAAGTAGCAAAATAGCACCAACCAGAGGTCAAGCAAGTTCAGGTAGCTTCAATTTATTCTTATTTAATTTTAATGAGTAAACTTGGATTTTTATATGAGTGGAGGAAAATCAGACTTCCTTTTTTTTCCCACATCTAACATACCTGTTCAGTTGAGACCAGTTCTCTGTTCATAGGTGCTAAGTAACCTTGTCTAGAGATTTTGCTTCAAAATAAGATTGTATTGTAGCCACCTATCTCCTTAATTCCAGTGCATCATTGAAAAATAAAGCTATATTTTCCCATATTTGATCCTTCAAAGGACTATCTTTTTACTTGCAGTAATATTAGTACATGGCTAGACAAATAGTAAAGTCTTACTCTAGGTGTGAAAGATTGATAGACTTTATTTCTTAAAGAAATCATGAGCTATGGAGCTGCTTTATTCACTGCTGGTATCAATACAGTTACTTCTGAGAACAGAATCCAACCCTGGAATTCTAGGAAGACAACTGTGGATCCATATATATTTCTTTTTTCATAAAAAAACATTAACAAGCATTTAAGTTGTCAAAGACAGGATTGTGCCAATTCTTTTTCACAGATAATGAAGGCAGAGAGCAACTGTGCTTCTGACACTCATCATTGTCTTTTACTGAACATGCATCAACTAATTTTTTTTTTCTCTCCATATCACTTTCAGAAACCACACACTAGCCAAGTTTCTCTGCTGCCACTTTCTGGAGATCCTACCAAATGAATATCCTGGGTACAAAGCACTGGTGATGGCTACAGGGCATAGCAGGCAAAGGCCTGTGGTGAATCTGCACACTCCTGCTCAGCAGCTACAGTCTCTGTGCCATGCCAGGCTTTCTCCCACATGGGAATACAGCAGGAAAAGCAGCTTTGCAGTGCTGCTCTCAGACCACCCCCCCATTGCTCAAGGGGCCAGTGCTGGAAAAAGCAATTGGCAGTCAGGAAAGAAAACCACATCAGGCCTTCCATGTTTGGAGATACCACTTCTAAAGGCTCCTAAGTCACAGATAACTGGAAACCAGGACTGCAGCTAGAGAGATACCAGTTTCCCGGTTCTTCCATTCTTCCTTTAGCATCTGCTGCTGGTGAACCCAAGTGATAGGGTGCTGGGTCAGCCAGCCCCTCGTCTGATCCTGGGCAGATGTTCTGCCCTTCAGTTAAGCCTCAGAAATGACTGCAGGAACAGCATGGGACCAACATACCAGGAACACCTAAATGCCAAGTTGATGTGTTTATCAGTCCTGCACTCCACAGGCATCTGCTGCAGTGTCACAGAGATGTCCCTCGAGCATTGGCCACGCTCAGACCCTTCACTTTGGGCTGCCAGGAGGAGGCAGATGTGCAGTTATCACTCTCCCCCTTTTAGAACACAGCGGGCATTTCGACACCGCTGCAGAGTCACTGTCAAAGGGAAGTACGTGACCGCGGGGCTCTGGCTCGCTGCTTGCCTGCTGTGTTGCTCAACGCTGACAGTTGGGTTTACATCAGCCAGCCTTCTCTGTGGCAATGAAGTGCTTCCCCAAGACCATTGTAACAGAACAAAAGGGGTTTCTGTACAACACACCTCTGTCTCTCAGTACATGGGGCAGCATGCTGCTAGGCCACCCCATAATCATTACATCAAACCTCCCTGTTTGGGACACAGAAGATGTTCACAGACATTATGAAAAAACATCTGTCACAGCAGGATCACCTGCTTCCTCAGACCTCTTCAGAGTGGCACCAGAAAAGCCAAAACAGAATTGTGTGGGTTGCTACAACTGCCAACGAGTTTGCAAAAGCAGGAGCCCTGGTTTTCATAAGCATTGCCTTGGCTGCTGCAAGGCTTCTCACCCTTCCCAAGAGGAAAACTGTAATTTGAGAGAAGGCCACAGACCTTATAACTTGGGCAGCCTTTTCTTTTCTTTTGGACTCTTAAGAGATTATTCATTAAGTCATACGTCTTCACACTATAGCTGAACTGGGACAGATACACCAAACAGACCAGAATCTCTCCAACACCCATTATCCATTTCCATCACATCTCCCCTCTTGTACTGGAGCTTTTGAGACATTCCAGGGTGTTTTCTAGTCCAGTGAAATTCTATCAGCACACCTCTTGCCTCTGAAGTGCCTCATGTGACAGCCTAGAGCAGCAATGCAGGCTGAAAGGCCAGCCTGTAGCAATTGGGGATTTCTCCCCCTTCCCAAAGCAGCTGAGTTGCTTCACATCCTTTACTCGGTCAGGTATGAATCAGAGATCCCTTCAGGCAAGAGCATGGAAACACATGGAAGGAAAGAGGTTTTATTGACCCTGATGGCTTAATCTTATCCCAGGATGCGAATGAGCTTTAAAAAAGCTCAGACTGAAAAGTTCAAATGTAGAAACAAATGTCTCTTTCCAAAGCAGCTTACGGAACATTGCACAAATCCAACAAGGCACATAAAGTCTATTTTAAGCAGCACCCCAGCCTTATCCAGACAGTGAACTTACACTTGGCACCAAGAAAGACAAGAAATTGCTCATCAGAGCACACGGCCCGAGTGAGGTGTTAGTGTCAGAGTACTGATTATCCGCTGAAATGCCCACAGGCAAGGAGTCAGGCCATCCGGCTGCCTGCAGGGCTGGTCGGAAGGGCTGGCAGGGACACAGCCATTCTCGTGGCTCTCTGTCCCAGGCTGAGCAAATGTGAATGTTGAATCTTAAACCTGGTGCAGAGACGCTAACTCGAGACAGGGCCACTTCTCTGAGCAGGTAAATAAATAGCAGGCTGGGCAGGGATACAGCTGTCCCAGTGGTGTCCTGCCAGGATAGCCTCAGCCTGGAATTCGGCAGGCCACAAAGACCAGTGTTGTTTATAAACTGTCCTGCTGTGTATTCTGCAGTACGTGTTATATTAACGATCTGAAACTGTTTAATAGATACAAAGTCAAATTTAGCGTGACTAGTGCAAGGAAGAGGGGAGAGTCACAGAGGGAGAGACGCTGTGCTCCCGAAGTCACCAGCACACCGGGAAGAGCGGCGCAGTCTCTGGAGGCTGCAGAGGAGAATGAGCTGCCCTGGCCTCGCAGAGCCACCTCTCGGGACCGGACCGGGCCGGGCCGGGCCGGGCTCCCCCAGCACAGAGCGGCTCTAGCTCGGGGCAGGGCCCGGAGCTGCTGAGGGCCCGGCCGGGCTCCCCCAGCACAGAGCGGCTCTAGCTCGGGGCAGGGCCCGGAGCTGCTGAGGGCCCGGCCGGGCTCCCCCAGCACAGAGCGGCTCTAGCTCGGGGCAGGGCCCGGAGCTGCTGAGGGCCCGGCCGGGCTCCCCCAGCACAGAGCGGCTCTAGCTCGGGGCAGGGCCCGGAGCTGCTGAGGGCCCGGCCGGGCTCCCCCAGCACAGAGCGGCTCTAGCTCGGGGCAGGGCCCGGAGCTGCTGAGGGCCCGGCCGGGCCGGCGCTGGGGCGGAGCGGAGCGGCCCCGCTGCCTCCCGCGGCCGTCAGGTGGCGCTGCCGCGCCGCTCCCCGCCCGGCCCCGCTCCGGCCCCGGGCCCGGCCCCGCTCCAGCCCCGGGTGTTGCCGTGGAAGCTGTGTGGGAACATTCTTGGCGGTCCTGGGCTCACGGCCTCTCCAGGGAGAGGACTGCTGGTCAGAAAGGGACAAGGACGACTTTCATGCCGGGGGGGAGGGTTTTATTTTTAAAATCCGTTCAAAAATACTGCAAATAAAGCCCAAGCCGGCTGATGGGCCCGGAGGCTCATTGGCAGTCAGCGCCGGGCAGTCTCGCTCAGTAACTGCGGAAAGCTGCAGCCCTGAAGAATTCCTTGTCCTGGGAATTGCCTTCCTGACAGCCCTGCTGTGGCCCGTGATATCACTGTGTCAGCCACAGCTTTCTGCTGGGACCCAGTTGAAAAAGAAAACTACAAGGGCCTGCCATTGTCAGTAATGGCAGCAACCTGGTTCTTGTCAGCCCCAAACCATAATCAAAACTCACACTGCTCTGCTGGCCATCTCCATCCCTGTCCCAGCACTGCTGGCAAGCTCAGTGTGTGCTCAGGGACTGTCCCTGAGCGTTTCTGGGTACTGTGTGCGCACAGCTGATGGCAAACAGCTGCCATGGACCTGATTCCTGGGCACAGGGCACCTCGTGCATCTGCACAGGATTGCAATGACCATTTTTCCCCCACTGGCCTAACTTTGCATCCTTCAGCCTGACCCAGCGAAGTTCCTTGCTATCTGGCAGTTACAGTCCCTCAGGTTTTGCAGGTGTTTCCAGTTGGGATGAGCAGTGTAATGAGTTTCATGCTACTAATGCCTTGAGAGAGGGGAAACTTGAGGAACAAAAGGGATGAGTGAGTGACAGACCGCGTTACACAGCCGGCACTGGGTGTGTGGATGTGGCATTGGTCAGGGTGCAAGTGACTACTCACCCCTGGAATGTCCTGCAGGAAAGGGGCCTGTGCCAGGCCTGAGAGGATGCGAAATGAGATGAGGAACTGAGCTGACCCACAGGCAGCTCACATCCTCAGAAAGGGGAAGCAGCCTCAGGGAGAGCAGCGACAGCGGGTTTGGCTGTGCTGGGAAGAGTGATGGCAATTGCAAACCACAGTGGAGCAGGGGCAAAAAAGGAGGCGTTATTACTCCTCAAGGACACCTGAGTTGAATCATCAGGAGTACCTGCACTTTGCAATGGGAATTGGAGTTCTTATGACCATGTGGTGGGGAGAGCCAAGGCCAATGCAGACAAAATATCAGTGCCTGCTCTCTAGCTGTGTGGCCGTGCCAGTGTGGCTCACTCCTGCAGCAGACCCAGAGCTCCCTGTGCATCTCTGCAGGGCTCTGGCTCCCATCCCTGGGGTCCCACAAGCATTCCTGCTCACAGCTACTCAGAGGTCGTTCATCCCCTTTGAGCAGCTCCCAAGTCACACTGTTACTGGTGCAGTTTGTTGATGAAAATGTGGTTTGCAGTGTCATTTTCTTAGGGAATTAAATATTTTGTCCCTCTACTCAGGGACACATTTTTTCACTTTAATCAATCAGGTGCCAATTTCGCTTGGCACCTCTTCCAAGCCTTGCATCTGGAGTGGCAATATTTGTATGCATGGAAAGGTACTTTGGCCTAGAGAAATTGGTTCCCTGCAGCACATTCCTGAGCTGCAGACTGAGCCCAGACTAACATGATTTAAATGGCAGGGCTTCCAGCCCCTCACACTGGGAAGTGCTGCCAAGGTTTGCAAATCTTGCTGTTAGGCCATTTTTCTTACTAGGTTTCAATCTTAAGTATCCTTTTGTACAGTTGCATCCCACTAGTTTCAGATACAAGCTAAAATGAAAAAGAATTACATGAAATGAAGCCAAGGGAAATGAATTAAGTGATGTTTGCAGAGTATATTGATAGAAGGGGACAAAATGTCCTTGGGAGAACAAAGAAGTTGACTGTTAATAACACATTTCATGATGCAGACACCAAAGAAGTTTTATAACTGCTATGAAGTCCCCATGTGTTAACCTCAGAGTGCAGACCTGCAAAGTGGTCAGGGTAGCTCAGGGTAGGGGATTGCATGGTGTGTGTTTGGATCTCCTGAGTTACCAAGCAGCCCTGTGCCTGCCCCCACACAGCTGGGTCATCTCCAGTGCTGGCATCTCCACAGGAATCTTCTGGACCTGTTGGATTGGGGAATGCACAGGCAAGTGGGTAGCCTCTAGGAGCAAACTCAAGAAAAGTGCATTAATCTGACTTTAAGTACCTGACAAACTTTGTATGAGAGCTAAGCAGCACAGAGGGAGTTTTAGTGATGCCTGCACTGCAAATGGATTGCTAGCCTAAACTCTGAGCAGAAGATCCAAGCCCAGCAACCTCTGACAGTAGCTGTGATTGGTCCACACATATTTGGCAAACAAAAGAGAGTTTTAAACTGGTTTAATCTTCCCAGCTTTTTCTAATAATCAAGTTGAGAGCCATGCTGTGGACAGAAGAAAGTTCAGCAGGCCCCCAGTATCTGTCAGGTGAGAGAATTAAGATGGATAAAGAGGAGAGATTTGACGAGGGTGATGGGAAAAAGGACAAGAAAAAGTTAATATCGAAACTCAATAATGACAAATTGAACAAAGTGAGGATTTCTCAGTGAGTGGAGCAGCACCGAAACAAAGTCTAAACATGCGGGGACATTGGACTGGTCCTGATACCTAAATCCAAATCACTGCCAGCAGTTTTCTTTTTACAGCTACCAGGGGAAAAGAACTGGGCAGCAATTGCAGAGGAGGAGACCCAGAGAACCTCAGAAGCAGGTACAGCACAGATGGCTGTGAGCTCTGTGTCTTTTAGGTGATGTATTGGAGTTCTCATGGCAGCAACATGTATAACAAATGAGGTCACCAGACTAATATTATTACAGCAAGTTCCACATGAATTAATCATGTTTGAGCCATGATAACAGAGAGTTGGTTAGTGTATTATCTCTGAGGCTCCCATCTCTCTGGTACTTGCTCTTAAGCCAGTTGCCTTGGGATGGGGCATGGACTGTTTTCTTTCAAAAGAAAGCAAGCATTTCTTTCAAAAGCAGGCTCAATTATTCTGAGTTTTATTCTTGAGTAGATCAAGCTTTGGTAGTGGAAGCAATCCCAAAACTGCAATGTGGTACTGTTTGTAAGGTTTCACGTTGTGTTTTTCCCTCCTTTCTGGGCAAGATACTGTAAGGCCCTGGGAAAGTTTCCCCCATCAGGCTTCTGGTTTTGAGATAAATGTAATCTCTTTATAAAAACACACACTCACATAGCTTACAGCAGCCTTGTGCTGGATGTGGTGTTCACCATAAATCACATCACCTCACTGCCAAACCAAGTCTAAAACAAAACAAAAGAAACTTCTTAGGGAATGTCCAGCTTTATTTCTGTCCTCAACAGCAGGAAACTCACGTGAAACGTTTTTACTAGTCCATGCACCAAAAAAACCCGGTTTGAGAGATCTCCAGATAAAGTTTTTCCTGAATTAATACACACATAAACAATAAATAGAAACTCTTATGACCATGAGAGGGAAAACCCATGCAGGTGTGGAGCTGCTTGGGTGCCTCTGTGTGAAATCAAGGTCACGGCACTGGCTTCCAGTGTGACCATCCTCCCTGATGCTGGGTGGCTGCCAGGCTGTTACCAAAGGAATGAGAAAATAAAGAGAATGAGAACTTTGACCTGGCAATCAGAGCAGTTGTTAGTTGACTTGCACCTCACAACAAAAGTTGAAGTCAGGTTAATGGCAGTGGGTTATCCATGGGCTATTTTTCTCAGTCTGGTCATCCCAGAATCACTGCTGTGCTTTACTTTGCAATACAAAAGATGTCTCTGTGGCTCACATGTAGCAAGCAGGAAACCAGCAGGAAAGAGTGAAGATTCCACAAAAATTCCACCTTTTCCTGTATTACTGACTGTGCTGATGCTTTCTCTGTTCAGTTCTTGTTTGGCTCCTGGGCACTCACCCAGACTCACCCTCCGGCAGAGACAAAAAGTGCCATTCATGGACTGAAATTTGGGGCTTTGGTTCTGGGTAACCATTTGGCTGACAGATGTTTCTGCTTGCCTGTCTCTGTCATCATTTTTTCTCCAACTAATTCCTATCCTAGGAAGTGTGTGGCACTAGTGCAAAGAAGGAAGGGGGGAAACCCACAAAAAATTAAAAACATTTTCAAAGCCTTGGGGTGTGAATTTCCGAGCTGTTAGCCAATGATATCGGGAGGGTACACCTGCACCTCCAGGTGTGGGTGGGAGCCTGACTGCAGTGGATATTTCATGTAAGTCACAGGCACAAGTTACACAACATCTCCCAACTCGTGTTTCACAGGTCAGGAAGGGCCAGCAGTCCAACAGCTCAGAGAAATGCTGTCTGACAAAATGTGCAGAGTTGAGCCCTGCTCCTACAAGGGTGAGGGGCACCTCTGTCCATGTGGAGCTGTCACCTGTGTCCAGGCCTTCGAGCTAAGACCAGAATCTTAATGAGAGCTGTGGTAAAGCAGGAGGTTGGTAGAGTACTGTGTAAAGCTCAGGAGGAATTCCACTTTCTTCATTTCTTGGGCAGATCAGATCTCATCTTATTTTTGCCCCCTTCAATGAGTCCCTGATAGATTAAACTGGCCCTTAGAAAGGAGGCACAAAGCTCAGTATATTTTGTCTTTTGAAACCTTCAAATATATCCTCACAAAGCTGTCTTACCCCCTGACAGCTCCTTCCTGCTGGAAGAGGGCCTGGATGTGGCTCTCACTGTGCTTGTAGACATTGTTGAGAGCAGAAGCAGAGAGCTGGGTCCAGCAGCAATGTGCAGTTCCTCACCTGCACTCCCCCAACACCATCCTGCTCACACCTGCTCACCACCACCCCCTGCTCCTGCCGTTCTCCCATCAGTGTTTCCTTCCCGTGTTCCCCAGAAACTCCTCAGTCAATACTGGCCCTTCCCAGCCTTGTAGGCAGTCTTGGCTGCCAGAGTGAGCCAAAGGATGAGCTTTAAAGAGCAGAAGAGAATAAAAATTGCTTCTCCTCAGCAGTTTCCCCTTTCCCCAGTGTCCACACACCCCCACACTTGCTGTCGTCAGATGTCTTTCTTCTGACACAGACTGAGATTTTCAGAGAGACCCTCACATCACCTTGTCCCTTTGGCCAGCCTTGCTCCTGACAGAGCTCCTGGGCTCTGCTGTCCCCTCCTTGCCATTTCTTCCCAAGAATTCTGTGTGAGCTCTCTTTGCCAAGGTGATGAGCATCTCCGGCCAAAGTCCTAAAGGCCAAACAGAAGCCAAAGTCCCTGGAGTTTTTTTCTCTTTTCTCCTCTGTTTTCCTCCTTTATCAGCAAGTAACAGTTGAAGATGAGCAGAAAGAATCAGAAATATTGAGCAAATTGGAAACATTTGTTTAGACCAAATGCCCCCAATATTTCCAGCAACCAAAGCCCCCTGTACCAAATTTATTTGTCCAGAAAACCTGAAAAATGTGAGAAGTCAAAAGACAGTAGCTTTATATGTTTTAATAGTTTAATTTCAAGCTACCCAAGGTTAATTGAAAAAAAATAGAAAAAGAAACATACAATAGGTTTCATTTGCTTGTTTTTAACTGTTTGGTTTGGTTTCATTTTGTTTCATTTCTGAAATGTTTTGGCCTTTGTGCAGAAAAGTAAGAAAACAGAAAAAAATGCATTACTTTCTCTGTTCATGTGTCATGAGAGTCACAAAAATCCATTTCTGAGATTGTTTTATTCCTAACTTATGTCTATTAACTGTACAATGTCTCACAGTGATGCCATAAAATCCTCGGGAATGTGGACAGCAGAGGAGCTGCTCCTTCTATCCAAATGCCAGTGTGATGAGGAGGGTGTCACATCTCTGTCACATCACCAGCTCCTTGAGGTGGCTCACAAGCCTCATCCTCTGACCCATCTCATGCACAAGGACTCACACAACGACGGGCTTTTATTGCCCATCATTGAGGCTGATGGGCCTCCCTGTTCAAGGAGAGATGATGGAAAGCTTTTGTATATGGGCATTGCTGCATCTTAGTAGAAATATTTTGAGGATTTCTGACTTCCTGGAGAGCTCTCTGAGCTGCTCCGCCTTTGGAAGCACAGGACAATGGTGTCAGAGAGTAAGATTAAAATCTTGGAACTCTCACATGCACTTTTTCAGAATGAGTGAGGTCACAGCCAAGCTACTGAGTTGTTGGAAGGAGACTGAGCCTGTTTCTAAACATTTGTCATTTTCCTACAAGGGATTTTTACCACCTCAATAAGCAGCTGTCCAAGGCAGGAGGCAGTTGAGAGAAACACTTTGATGACACTTTGGCTGATCTGGTCCTGGAGATGCTTCTAAGGGCGAGACAGTTTTGCAAAGCTCCTCCACCCAATTCAGAGCACTGTGACTAACTCTCCTGCATACAGCCCATTTCCTCAGAACAGCAATCACAGGCTGCAGACAGCAGCCTGGTCCTGCCCCAGTGATGTCCTAAGAACAGCCAGCGCAGTCCAGCATGTCTGAGGGAGCCTTAACATGGGTGTGATACCCTGCCCAGGAATTCCAGTGTTACAAAGTAATTATTTATAATAACTCAGAGTAACAATTTCCATATGTGGGACTCAAAAACAAGCACTACAGGTTAGGAGATAGATACAGCTTGTTAGATGAGAGCAGGATTTCCATGTCCTTTAAAATAAGATCTGTCCTGTTTTCTGTTTTGGTCTCCATCACCCCACCAAAATAAAATCAGCTGCAAACAGATGTGTCAGTGAGCAGAGCCAGAATTATTGCTAGAGGTGTGAGGTGGGGAGGGTTTGACATGGACTGAACTCTCAACACCACGATCATACTTCACTGATTAAAGAGCCTCAACAGATGCATCTTTCACTTCCAGTTTAGCTTAAAAATTTGACTATCTCCTCCAGGTCAGCAAGTTTGGTGTTCAGGCTCTTTCAAGACTGTCCAGAATGTGGAAATTCATAAACAGAGTGAGGGAGACACAAGAGACAGACACAAACCGAGGTCTCTCTAAAAACTTCCATGCAATGAAGCCTGTGCATGTAGGAAGGGGATCTTCCTTTGCTCATCCCTCAGAGAATTCCTTTGTCCAGCTGGGCAGAAAAGGCCAGGAAGGTGAAGGTTAATGCCTCCTTAAAGGAGGTTATTTAGCTTGAATGGCGGCTTTTTTTTCCTCCTCCACCCCCCATTCCAACAGGCACACACACAAACACACACACACACAGGGTCTGGCACACGCACATCCTGGAGCAAGGAAAGGAATTCCCTGCAGGACGGCAGGACACAGGCCAGGACCTCGGATGATACCGGCAGCTGTGCGTCCCTGCCCTCACCCCGCAGAACCTGCAGCCCTCCCGAGTGCTCAGAGCTGGCTCGGCAGCCCCACGCACAGACCCTGCTCTGTTCCTCGGCACAGCATCACCCTGGCTGCGGCCAGCACAAATCCTCTGGCCCCCCGCCAGCCCACGGGGTTCCTTTCCCCCTTTCTCTGCCAAAGCAAATTGACTTGTGACACCTTCCCTTATGTTTTCATCCTTTAAAGGGTGGAAAGCTGAAAGCCTGGTTTCACTGCGTTCACTTCCATGCCTGCTTTGTGCTCTCCCACCTAGATGTTAAATAAGCTCTTTCAGGGAGGACTGGCCACTGGAGTGCCTGTGGGCAGGCAGGGCACACGTGTGCTGCCCCCAGTGCCAAGCACAGCCCAGGGTGCCCTCCCCACAGCCCAGGGGGAACAGTGCTACCCCAGGAGTGAGTCCTGGCTCCTTTTGCTCCCACTTCCCAGCATTTCAGCTCCCTGGGCCTTGGCCATCCTGCCCATTTCATTTCATTTCATTTCATTTCATTTCATTTCATTTCATTTCATTTCATTTCATTTCATAACCTAGTTCATCCCTTCTCTGACATAAAACACGTTGCAGGTTTTGACTGAAAGACAAATAAGAATTTTTGTGCCCTGTAGATCATGGATCTTGTTGTCCTCTTAAAAAAAAAAAAATTATAACTTCACCATCTCAGACAAGACCTTGTGCTGACAAGTGGATACTTTCTTCTACTTCCTGCACATTAGCAGAAACCTAGTCCACATGTACAAGCTCACCTTCTTGATCATACATAGTTTGCAGCATTTTTCCCAAACAGAATGAGAAAAGGCATGTCCATGAACTGAATGAACTCTGACTCTCCTACTCCTGACTCTTCTATTGACTCTTCTACTCCTCTCCTTGCATGAGATTATGAGGGACCACCTTGTGACGTGTGCTTGTGTAAAATATAATAGTGAGGTCTTATAACAATCCAGTCAATAATAAACTGTTTAATGCTAAATCTGATGCCAAAAACCAAGTGGGGTCATCTGACAATTTGTTTTGCTAACAAAGGCACAAAGGACCAAGTCCAAGGCCCAGTGGAATCACCTGTGCACTGAGATGCAGTCCAATGAACTTGGGTGCAGCCAACACATCCATTACCTGTGCTGTGGCAGTGGCCAAGGTGCATGGCACCAGATCTTCTGCACAGGTGATGAGGGCACCTTCTGCCAAGATTAGTGCAGGAAAAATGCCTTGCCAGGATCTCCTTTGCCTTTTGTCTGGTGCAACTTGCTCTATTATCACCACGGTCACCAATAAGAAGTTTCTTAGCTGCATGGTGCCTTGGTGAGGGCATCTCAGCTCTGTTTATAACAAATTCAGAGCCTAGAGGTAAAAGAGCCACAAGACACCAGAATGTGTCATCTGGCCTTGGAAACTGGGAAACAAAGAGCTTATAAATATGCAGGAACCTCCCTGTGTTCCTGGGACCACATAGCAAGAAGACAGAAAAGCTCAAACATATACGGAGAGGAATGTCTAGCCTCCTCCCTTTCCATGTGCTTCAGCCAGGATGTCTGTGCAAGAGGAAAGCCAGCTGAACAATAAAACCCACATGTCAGATGCGGAAGGGAGGTCTGGAATCCAACACAACAAAAGAAAAGATTGACGTGAGTTCATCCTCATGATAAGGTTCCCCTCTCTATAAGGATGCATCTTTAGTAGAGGGCCAAACTGATAATTGCAGCAGTGTGGTACGTGGCACTTTGAACTTTTCACCCAGGAATTGTGAAGCACTTTACAATTAAACCTAAATATATCTTTATATGAGGTGAGAGGGGCAGTAAAGAGATAGCTTTTCATATTTTGAGCATGAAAAACACATAATTCCATTACAACACAAACCAGAAGGCTCTAATTCACCTGGACATAGCGTTTTTAATGAATTTTTATGGAATTATGCCCAGTCAGACTACAAAGCCAGAGGACTTGCATGTCTTCATGCTTAGAAAGTGTTCTTGTCACCTTTTGTAGTCACATTTTTAGGAGTAGAAATTATATAAAACAATGGAACACAAGAGTCCTCGCTTAAATAGGCATTATTAACACCTCGAAACATGGAGTGGGAATGAAAGTATTGTGAACCAAGTCTGGAAGGCCATAAGATGAAGTGAAGTCTAGGCACTGGGAGTACTTACATCTGAGTACTTGCAAATTTTCACCAAATTCTCATCAGATTCATTAGTTTTGGTTGGAAAAATGTTGGCCTCTCATCTGTGTGTGTGGCAAAAGTCCTTGCAACAGAGTTTCCTTTTACTTGTAACACAAAAGTAATTAAGCTTCTAAGGGAGAAATGGATTATATGGGAAGGGTCCTGCTTATGATCTTACTTCTGGTGGGGTTTTTTTGTCACCTACTTCTACTAAGATTTAGCTTTTAGGGTCAGTTCCTTGGCATGCACAAGCTGGTGTTATTTCTCTGACTGCACTGAAGCTGTTCTGCCTGTGACTTGTGTGATAAAAACTGGTGCTCTCAGATGATCATCCACTGGTCCTTTTGCCATCACCCTCGACAAGGAGATCAAGTGCTTTACCTCTCATACAGACATTGCCATGTCATTCTGGTCCCCATCATGCTCACACATTTTTGCAGACCAGGTGGATGTCCTAGGAAAGCATCTGTTGGAGAACTCCTTGTTGAAGCTGCCTGTGCCAGGTTTGTTCTCGCAGAGCAGAGCACAGAGGGGCTTTGCAAACATCCTCACAGCCTTTGAGCAGCACAGGGCATCTCACCACCACATATTCCAAGCCTGAGTTAGCCTCTTCCTCTGGGACCACAGGCAGGAAGCAGAAGTCTACAAGCAGAAGGAATTTGGGGTGAAGACAGCTCTCCTGTGATGTCTGTGTGGCTGCTCTGAGCAGAACTACTTCCACTCTAAATGTGTTATTGCAGGGAGCTGGGTGGGGCTGCAGGGGCTGCATGGACAATAAAAGGAAATGCCTCTGCTCTGCATATGGTCTGGAGAGGGAGGGTGCTAGTGCCAGGCAGGAGGGGATGTTGTGCAAGACAGGGTCCAGAGGGGAGGCATCTGCATGAAAACCAGAGCAGAAGAAAGTATTTGAGCGAGAGTGGATGTGTGGGTGGGTGGGTGGTGTGAAGGGAGGGGAACCAGACAAAAGAGGCTGTGTATGGCTGTGTGAGAGAGGATTGCAACGAGAGATGAGAGGCAGAATGTCTGTGGGTGGCACGGAGAGGGATGCAGCGCCTGCTCTGCGCTGCCAAACAGAACACTCCATCCCAGATGCTCTGACCACCTTTTCAAGTCCATCAACTACACCCTTATTTTACCCTGTTAACCCTCTATATCCAATGTCCTTGTCTGAAGAAAAATTGTGGTGTAAGAGTCTGGGTAGGGTGCCAAGGTTCAGCAAGAGCTGTCCATCCCTTCAAGCAAACAAACAGCATCTTTTCAAAGCTCCCTTGAGCACACAGAGATGCTTCAGAGCTGCTGTAGTGTTGAGTCTGAGGGTCGTTAGAGAACAACCTCTCCAGAAATGCTTCTCCTGATTTTTGAGTCACTGAGCCATCTTCTTACAAGAAGTATTTACACAAATCAGTGTTACCACAGGGAAAACAAAAGCTTCATCCTTCATTGCAGTTGCCTTCCAACTACACTCCTCCCTACAACTTGTACATTTTGCAGTTCAAGTTTTTGCTGCTTCTGCTTAAAAAAAAAAAAAAATTGGCTTCATTTGGAGACTGCCTGACCCACATGGCTTAGACCAAGATACAGCTGACCTCCAACACCCTGGGGTGCTAACAAGTGACATTTGAAATCAGACCACTCTCTAAGCCAGGTTCCTGAAAAGCAGTCGGCATGGGCCAAAGAGGTTGAAAAATAAAATTAACAGGTTTGAAGACAAAGTAGAGGGGAAAAAAAAAAATCAAGCTTGTTCATAAATATCCTTCAGAAAGTGAAAACATAGAAATAGTGACCTGGTGGGAGGCTCTGCTCAAAATTCCAGAGGATCATGGTAATCTGATATGTACACTGACTTCATGAGTTTGGAGCCCTTCTGAAGAATCAGACCACAGCAACACACACTTTGTCTTAGCCCCTGCATGCCATCTCCATGCCCTGCTGTTACAGCTCTGGTTTGTAAAGGGTTTCAGTTTGTTCCTTTGGTGGATTCTAACTGCCCTGGATTGGCTTCAGATAGGAGAAAAAAATGTTGAAATAAAAAAAAAAGACAAAAGGAGCCTTCAGAGGTCCTGAGCACTGTGCCTAGGTGGTGATCTCATGGCAGCAATGACCTCAGAGGTGTGTTTGGCTTGGTTCAGATTCACAGAACTGCCTCTTGCCAAGGATATTTTAAGTGGGCCTAAAACATCTGTAAACACAGCCATCCAAAAACACATGCTGTGGCCGTGCAGTTACAAACACACATCGTGTGTCTCACGTTAACTCCTATGTGCTCCTCTTGGAAGATGTGGGATCTGCAGCCACGGTCAACCTGTTGGTGCTGTTTGTCTCACAGCTCAGCTTATCTCACAGGTCAGTTTATCTCACAGCTCAGATGCCCCAGCCCACAGCTCACAGGTGAGTGAACTCAGCCCATCAGCTGTAACCTGTGCCATCCAGGACAGATGTCTCCTGTGGAGTTCCTGATCCTGGATCCCAGATTGTGGAGACTATTCCCAGGTCTTATTTCTCTTATTTCAGGTTAAAATAATTTCAGGGGAAGCCATCTGAACTTTGCTGTTCTCCTCATAACTAATCCATTTGAAACAGGAAGGAAGGTGCTCCTGGGGGTCCAGTTTTCCAGGACGAACAGTGTGCTCCTCACAGCCCTGGCTGTTTGAAGGTTGTTGCTCAGAGCTGCTCTCAGCAATGACTGCCAAGAGCTGTGGGTTGCCCCTGCAGAGCCCTCAGTGCTCTGTCTGCTGACATTCTTAGTGCTCAACACATGCACTAGATCATTTTCACAAGCTGCTGTGCATTCCTCTCCAAACACACGTGGGATGCACTGATTACCTCCTTTTCCAAAGGCTAAATCACGTACACAGGACTAAGGCTGGCAAGGAGAACAATCCTGTCTGCATAGGCAGAGTGCTTCCATGGCAAAAACTCACACTCTCAAAAGCACATATTTTTCCATAAATGGCCAGTCACAAAGAACCAGCAGCCACTAGCTGATGTGGGCATAGGGAGGAGTTCTGATGTCCATTAATGATGAGGAGCAGCTCTGTGACATGATTGAACTGCAGGATAAAATTGTGGGTGACTTCACAGCCAGTCAATGCCCACTGATGCTACTTGGGGCCCTCAGCCAGCACGTGGGGCTTGGGACTTTTACCTGCCCCAGCCCTTGGGGGACACAGAGCAACAAAAGCCCCTTTTTAGCACACTCTGATTTTTAGCAGCTGCTGAACATCCAGAGCAAGCAGCACACATCTCTGACTCTAGCCTCTCTTGGGCACTGACAGCATCTGACAGGATCTCCTGAGCTAAACAAACTGCCTTTGAGGAGATAGAGTGTACTCTAACAACCACAGCAACTCCTTTTAAACTATTTTAGAAAGTACACAGCTTTAATCACCTGTTTAAACTATATTTCAAAAGCTTTGTCACATAGGGCCAGAGAAAAGGGTCTCTGAGCCTGACAAAATTTAGAGTATTTTCTCTTGAAATGATCCTGTTTCAGTGTACTGTTACAGCAGATACCACCACCAAGGTCAGGTCACACTGTAACATTTGCTGTCATCCTGAGTTTGCTTCCATTGAGTATTTGACCTCATATTTCCTATGTTTGGTGCCTCTTAAGAAAGGTCATTTTGTTGGTATATAATCCCAACAGGTATTTTTAAGTTCAAGGAAAGTGAAAAGAAACAAACCCAAGCCCCCACTGTGCAATCCTCCCCTCTGTACCAATCCAGATGCTGTGCTTTTTTTCCACAGGCCTCTATCGAGGAGAGATGAAAGGCAGAGTTCAGGACCAGGTCTGAAACCTGGACTTCATCCAACACCACTAAATCTCTGGCTGCAATGATGTTACATTGCAGTGAGACAGAAGGGTGGAACCTGGAGGGAAATTATTACCAGTGCTTGAAAGTTTCCCCTGAGTGTGCTTTGGGGCCTCTGCTGGAGTTCTGTAATGGATCTTAGCAAGGCTTATTCTCTGTCACTGTATGGGACAAGCCACTTCTGCTTCAGTGTTTCTGCTGGGGTAGTTTGCATGAAGAAGGCTTCAACATCAGCTTCACAAAGCAGAATTGTCTGGTGACCTGGCCTTTGTTCAGGAGAAGAAGGAAGTCACAGGTCTCCCAGCATGCAGGGAACTCCTGCCTTTCAGCTGCCTCAACAAGACCCAGTGTATGAGAGCAGAGCTGGGAAGGTGCTCTTTGCATCAAGCCTTGAGTTCTAATCTTCTATTCTACCTACGATTAAGCAGTCCCGATGCAAATAGACATTCCTGCCCTTTCAAACCAGCTTTGTGTCAAACTGTTTCCAGGCAGGCAATGACAAGAACAGGCACGGGAAGAGAGCCTTCCTCATGCCATGACTATTAAAGATCTAAAGACCTGTTCTCCAGCTCTTTCCCTTTCCGGTCCCTCCCACATCTCTGCAAAACTGTTTAGAAAATACAGCTTTGCTAATCCAGAGGCTTTCTCCTCTGAGTCTGCAGGACTCTGAAACAAAAGCAAGGCAAAACCTAATTATCACATTGATTAAATCATGGCCCAGTTTCAGTGGGTTTACTCATGTGATTAAGTTTCATTGAAACAGGAGAACAGGGGGCAACCAAGGAGTTATCCCACCAATTTCAGCGGGTTGTTGATTTTTGCATGGGTATTTACAACTAAATGATGGTTTAACCCCACTGGAACTGTCTAGTCTTTTGTGTGTGGAAATGCAAAAGATGAGATCACAAAAGCTGCAACACTTTGGCCAAATAACTTTGGCCAGAACAGGAGTGAGGTGTTTTCTAATCCTGCAGCAAGACACGCTGTGTGTTTGTACTGCAAAGAGGAGCACAGCCCCGAGCTTGGTGGGGAGAGGAAGGGTGTACCTGTGGGAGAACCTGCTCATGTTGTAAATACATTTTTTGCCTGACCTAGCAGCAAAACTATGTGTCACCCCACGCTAATGAATAGTAGGCAGGCAGTGAGGGAACATATTGGTAATTGGGAAAAAAATTTTGCAAAAAGCAGCAAATGAGCCATGAGAGGGAAGGGTCCTCAGGCTGAGGGTAAGAAAGGACGAGTGGCAACAGTGGCATGGGAAATGCATACCTGATGTGGGGTTTCAGGGGACTGTGGCAAGAAATCCTGTTATAAAACTGACTTTTTGCCCTGAAGGAGGAAAGAAAAAGGAGTATCTGCCATTTAGAAGCATATTCCTTTCAGTAACCTTCAAGCTCTTCAGACATGCCCAATCCTTTTGTAGAAACCCTGATGGTATTTTCAGCCCAGAATGAAGCTACAACACACAAAGGAACCAGGCAAACAGGATGCCAGCAAGCCTTGCTAAAGGAAACACCATGTAAATCAGGGAGAGGAGGTCACAATGACTATAGGATGTATTGCTTCTATAGCAGGGGCCAGCTCAGCCTTTGGCTTGAGAGCAAGATTAAGTCTGGGCAACTGTGTTAAATGGCATTGTGTAAGGAGGATGTCGTGGGCTGGCCTTCATACATCAAAGGTTACCATCCAAGTCATGGCACAGGAACACTGATTTTATTTATAGATCTGACCCATGCCCCAGCTAACCCCATCTCCTGCTCTCAGATGCAGCCCATGACTTGGTGCTTGAAGTTTTAGGGTTAGGTTTAGGGTTAGGGTTAGAAAAGGAGGCTCCTCCCTGGTTTCAGCTCACTGATAGTGCAAGGCCAGACTTGATGAAGTGTCTTAACTAGTTCCCACATTTGTTCATCTAATTAGGGCCACTGGACATCAGAGCATTACATGCACAGGTAGCAGTGTCAGCAGCATGGCAAACCCTGAGTCACGCTACGAGTTTGCAGCACTAGTTTGTTTTCTATACTTGTAGTATAGAAAACAAACACAAGAGCATGGTGGGATTATTTGTTGTTCCTGTGTGTTGGTAGACTCTTTCAAATAGTTTCTCTTCACTATCAAGTAATAACTCCAGAAAATAAAACAAGATATTCCTATTGGATGATAATTTTTTTCCTTCTGTTCAGCCCTGGTCTGTGTGAGTGGCTCTGTCAGACAGAGACCTCATCGCTGCTGCTCCACAACAGCGTCATGGAGACCTGACAGCAGCAAAGTTTCCAGCCCTGTGCCATGGACAAGCAGAGTTTTCCAAACCCTTTCCTGCTTGCACTATGCTCTGAAACAAATCCATAACCAGCAAAGGAAACAAATGTGTTGGAGAGGAATCCCTTGGCTTATTCTTCATTTTCTAATGTAGATGGAGGCAGAGGTGTGGAACCGGGTCCCTCTATGATGCCTCCCTTGGGACAATGCACAGGTTGCATTTCTCCAAAGCCAGTTATTTGGAATAACAGTTGTCAAAGACTTTATTTTGAATGGCCTTTTGAAAACAAATTCCAGACTGTTGGGGTTTTATTTTTTGGAGGGTGCTGAGTCCTTTTATTAATAAGATTTTTTAACCCTAAGAGCTACAGTTGTAACAAATTGGTTTTGATCTGTTTTCTGATGGGGTTATCTGCTAGAAAAGGCTGTTTCAGTGGAGCAGTGGCATTCAGGGCCCCTTTGAAAGACACCAGGGACCTAAAGACCATCGATGCTGTCAGATTTCCAAGACTGAATTCCTCCCTATAACATCCAGGCTTGCAGCCAATTTAGCTGGCTTGGAGCAGTTGTAGCTTTAAAACATGCTTGATGCGTATTCAGATTTCAAAAAGGAAAAAAAAAAAAAAAAACAAACCCAGCATTGCAGTGATTCAGAAAGATACACAGATGATGGAGTGGAGCAACAAAGTCACAGGCAAAGCCAACACAAGCAGAGATGACCTTTCTAAATTCCACAGCACTAATTCTGCTCCCTGGAAAGAGTGCCTGAGCATTTGTACCCCAGCTCGATACAACTATTTCCTTTCTCCATATCTGATTCCCTACATGGCTGCTGTGATACCATAAAAAAACTAGTTTGAAAACACAGTGGGCTATTTATGATTCTTTTTTTTTATGAAGACTCACTGCTCTTCAGAAACTGATCATTCATGGATGTTTCTTGGGCAGGAGGCAAAGAGGAGGGAAGATGATTCTCTGTTTAAGTTTGCTCAAAAATTTAGGAGAAATGCTCCCATTGCTCCTGACACATTTTTCTGACCTATGGCACACAGATATCCTGAATTCCCTTGCCCATGCAGTGGAGATAAAGGAACACAGGTGAAGTCCACCCAGCTACCAGTGAGCGTCAGCTTAAAGGCTCTAAAGCATTTTTATTTACTATAATGAGGGTTGTTAAACTCAGAATTCAGAGGAACTCGCAACAGCAGAGGAAACCTTTTCTGCTCAAAGATTAGGAAAAAGGTACTTTGGAAAGAAAAGATCAAGAAATTTTATCCGTGGGAATCCTTTGGAAAAGGCTGTGCCATTTTAATTGTTGCATTGTTGCTACAACAGTAAGCAGAACCATATTGAGACTGTGGACACTAGACATGGAAAAATACGGATGAAAAGCACAAACAAGGTCTAGTCTTGACTGCAGCCTTAAATTAGTCTGTCCCAGTGGTACCTTTTTGCTTGCAGGAAATGCCTCCTGAGGTATTTCCCAGGAGAAGGAGAGCTGATGGGGAGGGACTGCATAGTTTGGAATACTCCATGAATGTGTGTGGGGAGGTGAGGGGGGGCAGAGAGGAGGCGGGAAGGAGGAAGGGAAGGAGGGACTGGCTGCTTTATTTTGTCTTTTTAAAGGCAAATCACATTAATGGGGGCGAGGGGGCTGCTCTTTCATTTTCTGAAAATGTCTCTTATATATCTTACATTCAAAAGTACTTGTAAGGGCTGTTTAGAGACAGAGGAGATGTCACTCCCAAAATTTCACAACTTGTCAAATCTTTTATGCAGAGAGAAAACAAAGATCAGACCACAAAGCATCAGATGGCAAATACAGTATTCCTCATATTTCTTCATAGTTTTTAAAAATATTTTGACCTCCCAAGACAGTCCGTGTGGCTGAGATGTGCTGCACTCTTGTTTTCTAAACACTTGCATTTATTTAACACTTTAAGTAGTTGTTTGCAGGACTGAACCTGTGACATGAAGGAGATCAAAATAGCTTAGTGTGCATTAGAGTACATTATTCTCATGTAATAGATCCCTTTCAGCACATCTCCAGAGAGGGTTTTATAGCACAGATATTTCTCAAAGTGACAGAACTGTGAAAGTGTGTGCCCTTGGTATGTGTTTACCTTGGAATAGTCTCTCAAGAGGCTTCTTTCTCAACACAAACAGACTTCTCCATAGACACAAAATTTCCCGGCAGTGCAGATAGAAACCTTTCTAAAGGTAACTTCCTACACAGCAACAACTAAACCCACAAATGGGTGTGGGGGAGGACGAGGGGGAGAAGGAGAATGCACTTGGGCCCCTATTGCTTCTCCTGCCTTCTCTATGACAACTGGTACTAGACAGCCCCGAGCAGCCCCACTGCAGGCAGCACCAGAAATGGAGCGCAGCAGGAGCTCGGGCCAAGCTCTGAGGGCTGTTACACCCCACTCTGCTCTCTCTGGTATGGCAAAAATCCCCAAGAGAGGAGCCTGAAGAGTCTTGGAGTGGAAAACAGAGTGCTCAGGTGCCCTGGCGTGCAGGAAGAGCGGCTTTCCAGAGCACACGTGCCCGGCTCTCCCGGCTCCTGTCACTTCTCGCCTCTCCCACCGCGTTCGCCCAGAAAATCGATCTCGCAGCGTCACTTTCTGGGTCGCCCTTTCTCCGTACCAGCTCCGGGCTCCTGGGCAGCGCCCACCGCGGCCACCGCCAGCCGGGGCAGAGGCAGCTCCGGGCCGGCCTCGGAGCCCTTCCCCGTGCCCGAAGGGGCTCCCGCGGGCCCCGGGGCTCGCCCGTCCGGCCGTCGGGGCCGCGCTCGG
>VXBQ01009539.1:141294-223456 GCA_013400175.1 Phainopepla nitens
GGCTCAGGGGACACCCCACAGCTCCTGCCTGGAGCTGGCTCAGGGGACACCCCACAGCTCCTGCCTGGGAGCCAGCATGCAGAGGTCACCCAGGGGCCGTGCTGAAGTATGATGCTGTGGTGCACACTGAGCCACATGGATGTTTTCTCCATCCATATAGCTCGTGTAGGAAATTTCCTTTCCTTTCCTAAGTCAGGAAATCTGCCCTGGCAGCTCCCCACCCCTCTGTGTGCTGCTGGTGAGGGACTGGCATCTCCTCAAGGCAGTGTCAGCACTGTGGGTGCTGACATCTAACAGAGCAAACAGAAAGTCTCCTTAACAGCACCTTCTCCACTTCATCCAGAGGCTGGAAGTAACAGCGTGGTTTAAAAAAAGGCTAAAAACCAATAAACCCCACTTCTTCTATCTTCCACTTCTCTGCATTTCCTCCTGGGGTGTCTTAGAGCTGTGGGAAGAGGCACTGGCACAGGGATGGGTGCTCAGTGCCCATGCACAAGGGATCAGCCTTTCTATGCTTGTGCACAGTGCTGCCCTCCTCATGCTCCCACAGAGCAAATGGCAGGACAGATAAGGACATGAAAGTTTCCAAAACCAGGCACCCAGAGTTAGCCCCTTGGAAAACAGCAAGGGTGGAGCCCAGTTTGTGGCATGTGAGAGGGAAACTGAAGCAAAACAGGATGTTTTTGTGATTTAAAACTTATTTTTCATAATTCCTATTTAAGGGCTTGGTTTGGTTTTGAAGTTGTCTGCTACATTTATTGGGAAATTTATAACCCAAAGAGCTTTGTGTGTGTATTATGTGTGTATGCAGCTGTGTATGGGCACATGTCCTTGTGTAGGGATTTCTCATGAAGAGGCTACTACTCAACCTGAGGAAAACTTTCCTCCTGAAAATTAGTAAAACTAGTAGGTACTGACAGCTAAGTAATGGCAAATATAACTTTTATGCTCCTCTTCTGTAAATCTTGCTGGATAATTGCTTTTTGCTCTGAACACCTCAATATCGGAAAGATTATGTCCAATTACAAAGTGTTGACCAAAGACCCATGAAAATACTCATGACTAGACATATTAGTTTATGCAAAAACATGTTAAGCCTAAGAAATGGGAAATGAGGCATAAGAGGCAGATCAGGGAGCCTTTGGGGTGATCTGTACCCCACAGTGTATCCTGTGTTTAGCCTAGTTTCAGCTGATACACTTTTTGCACTGTAGATGTTAAGGCAAAAGTGAAAAAGAAATACTGTGAGAAATTAAAGCGGGAAATAATATATTAATAGAGTAACTGTCTTTAAATTGAATGTTTCTTGGAGTTTTCCATTGCCTGCCCCTTCAGGCTCCACTGGAAATGGAGGCACAGAGAACAACCTCTCCAAAAAGCCCCATGGCCACTCTCCAGGTGCTCCTGGGCCAGGTGAACCTCCATGCCTCTGTGCCTCCGTGCTGCCCCTCTGTCACACAGATCCAACCCCCACAACCCCAGCCTGTGCCCTTGCATGGGGCATGAGGGGTCATTACTCTGCTTTAGCCTTCCTCTGGTTGCCAGGGGATGATTTACCCACTCTCAGCAAACCCATCCCCTGCACAACACTGGTATTTTATTACTGCCTTCAAGGGGACAAGATTTTCTGCCTTTGTAGTTTTTTTTTCTTTGGCTCATCTCTGAGTTTCTGCAGTGGCTTGCAAGCAGTTGCTCCTGTGGAATAATTATAACAGCCTTGTGTAAGGAACTTTATGTGCATAGTAGTGATTCCACTGTTTGTATTTTTCCACCTCTCATGCCATCAAAGAATGGCAAGTGTTCTTTAAGGTCACAGAGCCTGACTTGCATTGGTTCATAGCATTCTTTTTAGTAAAAGAATGTGCACATTTCTTTGCTAGCTTTGGCAAGCTCTCCCATGGTCTCCAGGTTATTTGATTTTCAAGCTCCTCACCAACTCGGATCATCTTCTGTCCTTCCCTTTCTTAGCCCACTGGCAGCTCTTCAGGCTCTGTTTTCAAACCTCTCCTTTGCACCTTCTGTTTCACATGGGCTCAGCTCACACAACGCTGCTCCCTCCTGCCTTCCCTTTCTTGACCTTTTCTCAGCTGCTGAGCAATGTCTCTCTCTTGGCCTCTATCACTGCTCAACCCTTAATGCCTTCCTGCAACTCCAAAAACTGGCAAAAAAGCGTGATTGTTTAAGCCAAAATCTACTTTTATTTGCCCAGCTCATGTAACTTTAGACTCACAGCTCCACTGAAATTCAGCTCCACTGATGTTTGGATCCTCATTTGAGGCTAGGATGTCTATTTTTCATTTCAATCAACTGTAGAATTCTGTGGAATTAAATCCTGCAATTCAGCACAAACCTATCCTGGAGTTTGAGAAGTAGTTTGACAGTAAATGCTACTACGAGTGTGCCCACACTGATGCTGACAGGGAGATGAGCCAGCAGCAGAAGGAGGAAAATGCCTTTCATGGTGTGAGTGCTAGCAGAGATGCTGTTGATTAACCCATTTTTCAGCCAGCCAGCTCTGCAAATGCCATTTAACAACCGCCAGGTCTGAATAATGCTAACGGGATGCTTATAAGGCATAAAGGGATTAGCATTCAGCTCTAATGAAATCCAGATGCACAGAGCTGCCTCTTCTCAAAGTCCTTTCTCTGGCCAAGCTGCAAATAAAATGATTTAATCATTGTAAATAGATGAGAAGCACCATCACTCAACATGAAGCAACACACACTTTAGCTCACAGGCACCGAAGGCTGCTGGCAGTGGCCTGGTGGAGGGCCCGGGGTCACCCACTGACCCTCTGCCTGCAGCAGCATCAGTCATGTGGGGCAACTTGGGGCCTTCCTTGGGGTGCACAGTTCGTGCAAGTTTGCAGTAGGGCTGGGGGAAGCTGGCTTGGAAAGCAGCCTCCTTCTATCCCCGAGCAGAGTCCGAGGCAGTTCTGAGGGTGGTGAGTCTCAGGTCACTCTCCCAGGGGTGTTGTGGCCCACTGGCGCCTTGGCCTTGCCCTGGGTGTGTGTCTGGGACAGGTGAGGGTTTGAACCAGCGTCATGTGGAGCTGCACTGTCTGCTCAGGAGACCTGGAGTATTTCTGCCTCGTGAACTGTTTGTGGTTTGCACTTTCTCTTCCTTGCACGGTTTATATTTTCCTTTGTCGCACACCAAACCTGGGTAGTCTGCATTTCAAGCACTGGGAGTTAATCTGGGCCCTAGCAGGGTCTTGACCACCATACTCATGCTCAGAAGCCCTGCATGGAAAGGCTGAACTAATTCTGCAACTGAGCAGACCCAGCTGTCTATGAGTTTTTAATTTTTAATATGGCAGGAGGAGGGGTTTTGAACCAAGAGGCAGGGGGAAAAGGAGTTATTTTAAAGACACTAGGAATGTGTTACATTTTTCTGTTCCTCAGGTTTGGCCGCTCTGCAAGTTTTTCATTTTGCCAAAGCTCAATTCAGTGGACTGTTTATTTGCATTTTTAAAGAAAGAACATGATTCTTAATTTACTTTGGCCTCATTGATGAATTTTTATACTGTGAAACCCAGCAAGTTCCTTTCCAGTGTTATGTATATACAACTTCACAACAGAAACTTCTACCCCACAGTACCGACCTAAATTAAATGGTCCAAAAGGTTTTATAAAAGTATGCCCTGTCTGATTTCCCATGTGAGTCGTATCTGTAGTTGCCTTTTAATCACTGATCTCATGCTTATCATCAGAGCATGCCTCAGCTTAAGGCCAGAGATCACAGATGTGTGTAGAGGTTTTCTTCAGAGCTATAGAGGAAAGAATTCCTTGTGAGATGTTCCTGGGGTGGCTTTCAGCATTGGTTCAAAAGAAGGAAAGGAATGAGGAAAGAGTCCTGATATGAAATGATATCAAAACATGTAGGGGCAATCTGTTGTGATGGGTTTTCACCATGGGAAGAAGCACTTCAGGAAAATCCCAACAGGTGCCAGCTGTTTGGTCTAATCCATTTTGAAAACATATTTCAAATTTACTTGGCCCTGGATATCAGAATCATGACAAAACTGTCTGGACCTCCAAGAAAAGGTGAAGAAATTTTGCAAAACAAGGTTTTACATTTCTCACTGTTTTCAGTCTCCCCTGCCAGTACTAGGAGGGAGAAGGAAGTGCTTCCTCTAGCAGCTGTTCATGTCTTGCCAGGCCAAATGCTTAAAATTCAGAAGTATTTCTGAATCAACGTCAATATTTATTGATTTCTTCAATTTCCATCAATTAGTGATTTGCTGTGCTGTGTTAGTGACAGAGAAGAGATTTGCATTTGTGTTGTTCAAAGTTTTTCAAATTGATATTGATACAAAAAATACTTTGAGTGTATTCTTTGGATGTTCATGGTCAATTCCTGCTGCATGTGGTGACTAAGAATCCTCCTCACCAGCAGTAAGCATTTTCTGTGCAGTGGTTTTTTTTTTTTTGTTGTCCCAGAATACATAAACACTCCTCTCTTGCTAAACCTTAAGATTTGCAGAGAAAAGACCACCTGTGGATGTTCTCAGCAGAGGCTGCCCGTAATTTTCAGAGATTCTGTCCACCAACACTATATCAGGGTTGAGGCTTCGAAATAGCAGGATTTTTTTTTTTTTATTCTTGTATTCATCAGTTTTCATCTCTCTGTCCAGTTCTGGGACCTCAGTGAGGGAGCACAGAGCTGCAGGTGGGCACCACATTTTTTACAGAGGCACAGCTGATGGATGAGAGCTGTGGTTTGCCTTCCTGCTTAAAGCTTTTGGGCCTCTTTTCAGGTGCCTGTCTTTGAGTGACAGTTGAGAGTTTTGCTCTGCTTTGCGACCTCGAGCAGCGCTGTGTCTTGGGTCAGAATTTTTGTGTTTTTCTCCAGGCATAGGCATTGCTGGTGGAGGACAAGGCAGGGCTGTGCTCAGTAGCCAGAAACACAGCCCCAAGCCATGACAAGTTCCAAATGTCCTTATTTGGGTTCCAGCCCAGTGCCATTTAAGAACATCCCCATTACATCAGCTGCTCTGCTCAGAAAGACCTGCTTCAGTCAGGAAGACTGGTGCTCTGCAATGTGGCAGTCCCCTCCATGCTTTGCAGGACATCTTCTCTCATTGCCACCCACTGTTGGCATTGCTCCAGACTCCAAGGAAGGCACAAGTAATGCATGGGAGTAGGGAAAAAATATGGCATGGAACAGATTAGTGTGAATTAAGCTAATCCCCAGCCACATCCCTTTCCCCCTCCAAGTGGAAAACCCACTTGGCCCTCAGCAGACAGGAATTGTTTCTCCCAGTCCTGCTTATATGGGACACTTTAAAATAAACCAGGAGGGTTTCATTTCTTGGAAGGAAAAGAAAATATTTCAAAGTATGTCCTTGCAAACTGATTTACTGCCACAGGCCCTGCATATTTTAAGGAATGTTTTCATTTGTTTGGAGCTGTGTATTAGCAGTAAGGGAGAGGGAAGCAGTTAGTGAAACATGACAGGAAGATGAAGTTGTGTAAAATGGCTCAGATAAATATTTACACACAAGTTTCTTAGCTCGGATTTCACATCAAACCATGGTTCATACAGACCATGTTTTTTGCTCCATTTTGGAGCCTTCTCCTTTCTCCCTGTTGGTTCATGCTAGCCTGCCTGGCTGGCAGAGAGCTGGAAGGAAGCTGGTTAGCAATGCCTAGTCATGACCACTGTCATGAGAGTGTATCTTCACAGAATGGTTCAGGCTGGAAGGGACCACACTGGGTCATCTGGTCCATCCTCCCTGCTCAAGCAGGGTCATGCCAGAGCACAATGCACAGGATTGTGTGCAGACAGTTCTGGAATATCTCCAGACAAGGAGACTCCACACCTTCTCTGGGCAATCTGTTTCAGTGCTCATAGAACCTGCACAGTAAAGTTCTTCCTCATGTTCAAATGGACCTTCCTGTCTTCCAGTTTCTGCCCATTGCCTCTTGCCCTTCTGCTCAGCACCTGAGCAGAGCCTGGCTCCAGCCTCTGACACCTCTGACACCCTTCCTTCAGGTACTGATAGACATTGATGAGGTCACCTCTCACTTGTCTATTCTCAGGGCTGAACAGGCCCAGCTCCCTCAGCCAGTCCTTGTAAATGAGATGATTCAATCTTCTTCCCCTGGCTGAGAACTGTGCAAAGAGAGGGAAACCAGTGTAGAAAACAAATTACAGACCAGGCTTTTGTTTTGCTCCTAGAATTCCAAACATTCACCTTTAAGAGACACTTGGAGAAGAAGTGGAGGGTTTTTAATCTTATTCTGAGCTGGGCAGGAAACCAAGGCTGAGAAGAAAACACCTCTCTTCCAAGGAGCTGATTGCATGATGTAGGAAGGAGTGTAGCTTCTCAAGGCAGTATCAGCCAAGACTGGGCTGGCAGACTGGCACAGCACCTGATGAGACTCAGGGCAGACAGCTGGCCTGCCTCCCAGTGGGTGCCCTGGGATGGATTTCCCGTTTGAAGCAAGGGGGGATGGCTGCAAGACAACAGCTGCTGGAGCCCCTGCTAAAACTGTTCCAGCTTGAGGGGTCACATTCAAACTGTACAGTTTGCTGAGTGGCAGATGAAGTCTGGGAGCAGGGGTGAAGGAGAGAGCAGCCATATGAGTGCACTTTTCCCTAAACTCATTTTAAGTGTAAACCCACGTACAGTGGTAAGCCCAGGTTTTTTTTCAGTTCATGTAAACTAATACCTGAATGCACTGAACAATTTTCCCTTCTGTTTCGTTATGTTTTTCTAATGGCATTTTCTAACTAGAAATGCAACAGCAGTATAACGTGATACATGGTAGGAGCATCCAGTGCTCCCATGAACAGAGCAGGAGGCAGCAGTGTCCCACATTATCTCATTAAGAGACTTTTGTAGGCATGCCTGTGCTAATGTAAACTCATTATCGGATGGAACAGCAGCAGTTGTTTTCACATGGATGGATCCAAGTGATGAATTGTTTCTCTACTCTTAACTGGGCTCTTAAGTATTTTTAAATGTTGCCTGAGAACTAAGTGGCCATGTACTACATGGCTGTTTATTCAGTAACTTTTGTCCTGTTCCAGTAGACCACTGATGACTGTACCCAGCTGATCAATAGCAGTGATCTGACACCACATGCTGATACTGTGAGGAGAATATTTGCAGGAAGACAGAGTTTCACAACATCCATGCAAGAATAAGAATAATGTTGATGTTGCAGGCTCTGAACAATCTGTGATGCTCCAAATAATCAAAGATATTGTGGCCCATGTTTTACTCTCCCTGACCGTGTCTTTAGCAACATAAGCCTCCTTGACAGATAAGAATGTCAGCATGAAATGGATTCTGAATCCCCAACTATAAAAATTGAGGTTTTTTTTGAAGAGTGTATGATACCCTTTCATCATCTTTGCGGCTGGGAAGTGATCTGTTTGTTTAATGGGGGGGAGAGGGACACTGGCAGCTTAATACTCCACATAAAAGATGTAACAGAGCCTGGCAGCTGAGAGTATTGGGAGCAGCAAATTTCCCTTGGAAGTGTGAGCTGGGCGCTGCAACCCCACCCTAAACGCTGGGGTTGAAGAAAGCACAGGGTGGTTTCAAAGAAACAGTATATCAATGTTTCTGAAACAAATATTTCAATTTATGTTTTGCAGAAAAATAGCCCTGTTAAACAATTTTTTCATTTCTAAGTGGCAACTAAACCAAGTGCCCCGGGCATTGTAAACTTTGACAAGCTATTGTCAGAAGGAAAATCCGCCCTGTGCTAAGCAGATGTCATTATTTTTCAGCTCCATCCCACCTTAACTATCTGGAGAATAACATTCAAGTGCAGAGGTCGGTGGGGGGAAAAAAAAACCACTGCTGCTGGCCAGCTGAGCCGATAGCATAGACCATACATGGATTTGGAATGAAGGGCATCAGACTCACAACCTCCCTGGTGCCAAGAAATACACAGCTAAAACCAGCAGCTCAGAGATGAGTAATGCACAAACATGGTCCAGAGTGTTAGAAGTGTTCAAGCACTTCCAGAGTGTGTTGGGTAAATGAGTATCTGTTTCCATGGCGCCAAAACAGCACAGAGATCACGCCATGTCCTTCAGGGGCTCTCTGATTCCATGCCCAGTGAATGAGAGCAGAGCTGACCTCCAGGAAAAGCACTCCCTGGTTCCAACGTGGAGGAGCACAGCGAGGTCCCCTCTTCATCTGGAAGCAGTGCTCGTGGGCAAGGGCTGCCCAAGGCTGCTGGCAGCCAGGTGAGCCTGGCTGGGAGCCACCAGCCTGCCCCTCCGAGCCCAGCCAGCTCTGCTCGAGCCCAGCCTTTGGGCAGGAGGGTGAGGGGGCTCCAGCATCAGACAGAGGACTTGTAATGCTGCTTCTGTGTAGTGAGATGGGAGGGGTTTTTTTTGCAAGAAAACCCTAAAAGTGTAGAGCTTAGAAACATGCTGGATTCAGAGCACATTTACGTGGCACTGTGAGAACACTTAAGGTGTTAGGAGACTGTCCTGATCCAGCAGTCTCTTAAGAAAATATCACTTACATGGGCTGGCCCATACACACAAGATTTGTTTAGAATGAGGTACGCAGGTAGGTCTCCCAAGCAGAGAGGGAGCACACAAGCAACTGTTTTACTTTGCATGCCTACTCAAACCAAAGGCAGAACAATTTATTATTCCTCTATTAAATATGCAAATTAAGTATGTTAACCCTGAAATTGTGCCCATTAGCTGTGTCAAATTCCCTCAGTCAGATGATAGTTCTAGATTGGCCAAAATGATTGCCTTACCCACAGTAAGGGGATTCCATTATCTCAGTGATGTCCTGCCAAAGGAACATGACTGGTTAGGATCAAAATGACTTCAGCTGAGGTCTTGGAAGGCAGGTTTTTTTGTTTTGCCTAGAGTCTGTTTGGGGTCAGGCAGCTGGACAGCTGGTGATCTCAACTTTTTTTTTGAGAGATCAAATATGGGGACTACCTTGTGTCCTGTAGTCACAGCATTTCACTGGAAACTCACAGTGCTGTCTCTGTTAGACTTCCAGGGGTAGCCCAGTGCCTGCTGGAGGTGGTGATGTGGGACAGGTCCTCAGACAAGCTGCTTGGAAGGCACTGCTGCCACCATTCAGAAACAGTCTGAAAGCCTTCCTAGTGGTCAGAAGAAGAAATCCACCAGAACCAGCTCCCTGAAATTTATTCTGGGAAAAATGCCCTCCTACACTAAAATTCCATCATGTATGTCTTTAGTACCACTTGCACCCCAGAAGAGGGTGGTTTTGCAGTGGCCAAAGTTCTTGCCTTACCAACAGTGAGGTATTGTGTGCCATGGGATTCTTTGGCACAGAAGATGTTATCAGGAGCAAGGGTTTATTGCAATGCCATTGAAGCCACTGCAATGTGCAGTGCCCCTGGCACAAAGGTGCATCAGCTCACCCTGTCTTCATCAGTGACCTCAGCAGCTGGCAGCTGCTGGCATTTGCCCCCAGGATCCACACCCATCCTCGCTTCCCACCTTAACCTAGTGCATGACTGCTGCTTTGCTGCATTATGTTTGTAGGAACATTTTATCCTATTAAGGTACTTCCAGAAGCCAGATGTTCTGTTTTAGTAGGGACTTCCTTTTTTTAAAACAAGCATTTCTGAGCTAATGTTATTTTTATTCAGTTCTCCTTGTGAAACTTCCAAAGACAGATTTTTGCTTGGCAAAAATGTCATAGCAGGGTATGAGGGAGAAATTGCCATCCATCTGCCTCTGTCTATACAAATGCGCATGTACCCAGGGAACCTACTCAGGGAGCACTACTGATGCTGCAAAGCTGAATAGTCATGTATTAGGAAATGATTTATTAAATCACACTTGCAGGCCCACTCCAACTTTGAGTTATGTAATCATACATTCTTTTTCACAAGGTCATCTGTGCTTTGGAGGCCTCTGTTGGACCTGATCAGGCATGGAGTCAGAACTCTGTGTTGTGGAAAGCTCTAGCCTGTAGGATTCCCAGGTTCTTGGCTGCAGAAGTCAAAAGGTGTCTTGTAAACTAAATGGGAGATAAGGAGGATGTCCCTTCCCTGGCAGCTGGACTCCACTCCAGCCTCTGCCATGGCTTTCCTTTCTGAACAGCATTAAATAACTTCCAACAACTTTTATTTTCTCACACAAACCCCTGGAGACAGAGTTGCAGCCATGCTGAGTTCCAGGGAGGGTAAACAGAAGCAAGTACTTCAAAACAGCCCCAGCCAGCCTTCCAGTCTGCTCTGAAAAACCAGGCACAATGAGGTGAACACCAGTCACACAAAGTGACTGAAATTGGCTCTGTCCTCCACAGTTCCATCACTGATATGAGGATAATACCTTCCTCTGACATCACAAGAATGGTAATGTTGTCATGAGGCGCTGAGCTGTAACAGCCTTGCATCCTCAGAGATGAGACCAGTGAGCTCACAGGCAATGAATGTTTTCACTGTTCAGCACAGACCTTGAAAAGTATACAGTTAACAGAAGCAAGATACTTTTCCCATAGGAGTTCTCCCTCATCAACCAGCAATCATGGTTTCTTTTATTCTTAGAATTTTTCATATTTTGTAACATTCAGAAGTCAAAAGATCAGTAAGTCTCAACATGCTCTGAACTCCCTGGCACTTAAAGCTCTAACACAGGCAAACACTGAAATGAGAAATGAGCCATGGGACAGATTTTCTCATGCTGACTAATCAAGAGTCACTGATGTAAGGATTTCTCTCCCAGGCTAAAATCTCTCATCTTTCTCCAGCACAAAATTTATTTAGCAAATAAAAGGAGACCTCTGTATATGTTGACTTGGATAGTTATGATTTCTAACACTCAGGTCTCACCATTACAGTCACCCCAGCTCTGTGTTATACAAGACTTGGTGGCTGTAGCTGTTAAAAAAGACACAAGTGTCTTGAGGTTAGGCTGCCTGGAGAGGGGCCTAGTAACAACCTGTGAGTCATGGAAAATGAAAATAGAGAAAAATCTACTAGGGAACCTCATCCATTCTTCCAGCTGATAAAGTACAACTCCCTAGAGTATTATATGCTCTTCATATCTTTGTCTGGTTCAGTTTAAAATTGTATTTCTATACTTTTCCTTAATAAACTATTCTGTGGTATGAGTGTTTGGAAGTTTTTCTTGAACTTCATACTTTGATTTTTTTCCTCTGTTTGTTCATAAAATTACTTTGAGATTTGTCTTTAAAAACATAAATGTGAGAATTGACCAGTGTTTTAAGGATTAGGAAGGGGAGGGAGGTGTCTGACTGCACAGATCGTGGCTCTCAGTGCTGAGGTTTCATGATTATTAGCTAGACAAAAAGAAAATTTGTGGAGTGCAATGAGCAGGTCTGCTTCCAAGGTGGCCAGGCTAACTTGGATGTCTTTTTCTCTTGCAGAAGATGAAGCCCATTGCCCAAAGAAGACGATCTACCTCATCTGCCCTTACTAAAGCTCTTGGCAAATCAAAGTCACATTCCAGGTAGAAAAAATATCTTTCTGACTCCTGTTTCCATCTTTCTGCCTACACAGGCTGAAATCAAACTGGTTTTCAAATTCATTTAACAGTGTTGAGGGCAATTTGGTCCTGCAGCAGGGCCAGGTGGGGGCAGGTGGAGGGGGATGAGGCACCAGACAGACGTGGTGGGTTGCAGGACATGCTGATGGAGATTTAGCACCCCTGAGGAGCATCCTGGCCTTCCACCTCAGAGTTTCCCTGTGCAGCCACCCCCAGCTTACTCAGCCAGAGCCCTCTGCAGCCCCTGCTCCATGTGCTGGACTGCCAGTGGGAGGGATAGTCCTGAGAATTGCTTCTGGCTCAGCTGCAGGTACACCTGGGCAGGTGAGGGGGCTGAAGCTGCTTCTGGAGATGGAGGGAGTGGTGGGAGGCATGCCCAGGCCCTGACAGCCCTGTGCAGGATGGCATCAGCCCAGGACATTTATTGGAAGAGCCACCAGACCCAGCCATGCTCCAGGCCAGCCATGTCCCTGTCAGGGGACAGCAGCTTTCCCCTCCTAGCAGCTCGGGCAGTGGAAAGCTGCCCCCATGCCTGCACCTCCATCCAGTGTCTGCTGATGCTTTGCTCCTGCAGTGTGAGGCACCAGGAGTGTCAGCAGAGTCAGGGAGCCACATGCCAGACATGCACATCTGCTGAAACTATGAAACTGAACTAAGTGTTCTTACTTTGCCCTGAGCTGAGCACCTCAGTCCAGCGGGAGCTGAGTCCTCCTTGACCTCATCCCCTCCTGCAGCACTGTGTCACTGCCAGAGACAGATAAGGGGATACCATGGGCCCTTCTGCCTTGCTCTGATAGCAGTCTTGTAAATAACATTTTCCGAGGGATCTGTTTAGTTTGGTTTTTTTCTTTCTTTGTAAGAAAGAGAAGATAAAGCTGTACTGATTGACAACTTTGATCTGGACCAGCCCTCCCAAAGAATATCCCTTTTGTATCACACCACTGGTGATCGATGCGCAGCCTGCTTCTCTGGAATGAGGGGGAGTTGTCAGTGTCACAGGATCATTTGGTATTAAGGGCAGAACAGATTTTCATTTGGTTGTCATTTGACAAAGTTATGTGGCTTCTTTTTCCCTCCTCCCACCCCCTCTAAATTGCATTAGGGGAAAAAAAGTGAGGAAGAGAAACAAATTCTTTACTTTATTTGGCTGGAGAACATCCTTATGAGGGAGGGAAGCTTTAAATGTTTCTTGTGATGGATTGCTGTGGAGGGAGCTGGTCCAATGCCACTTTGCTTAGGCCATGAAAGCACCAGTGAAATTTTTTTGCTACCCTGCCATTGTGTTTATAAAGCTGAGTAATCCTCCAGCTTTAGGAAATCCACTGCTTGGGACTGTAAGATGCTGTGGCTCCCACTGCTCAGCTGATGGACATGGAGAGATTTTAATATCGGATATGAAGATGATTAAACTTCTCACTTATAGCCCCACAGCTGCATAGGTCAAGGATTCATTTGGTGGTGGCTGTAGAGGAGGGAAGAGGGAATTTCTGTTTGCCAGAGTGCAGGTGTTTCTGTGACTGGGGGAGGATTTTAGTAAAGCAGCTACTGGCTGGTTTTAACCTCACTCCTGTGAAATCAAGTGAGTTCAGTTATGAGGCCAGTGGAAACTGAGTTAAGACCAACAATGTCAAAAATACTACACTTACAGCTCATGTGGTTTTTTTATTTGTTTGTGTAGAGTGTCCTCAGACTAGAGGGTAGAGCAGTAGAGGGCAGAGCAGAATTGCTGAGGGGTGAAGGGAGGGCACGTATCCTTGCCTCCAAGCAAGATACACATTTTTGTCAATGTGTAAAGACAGGAGGATCTCTGTGAGATTTTTTCTGTGTCAGTCTCAGAGGTTCACTAATTAAGTCAAGCTCAGGCACACGAACACACTGTGTGAACAGGAGCTCTTCCATGTTCACGCAGCACATCCCACATGCTGAGACCCAGAGAAGGCTGTGGCAGCTGCTGTGTGCCAGCTGACCTGAGCCTGGAGCAGTGCTGAGGAGATTGGCAGAGCTCTTCCAGCTGAGGACAGCACAGGGAGAGAGTCTGGTTCAATCCCCATGCTGCCTTGTTGACTGCAGTCAACATGCAAAAACCCTCAGGGATTTTTGGAAATGGTGAGCACCTGTATGAATCTCAGTGGAAACAACAAGCTGGATGGCAGCCAGACAAGCCAGGATCAGATGTCTGGAATTAGATGAGTACATGCAGTTCATTTTCTTTTTGCTGTAACTCTTGTGCTGACAAATTGTTCAGTCTGGATGAGCAGTAGGGGCTGGGAGAAGCACGGGACTATCAGGCTCCTCCAAGTCACAAACCCTTCTAAGGAAAGCTTCTGACAAAGTCATGTGATTTTTCTTACTCCTCCAGGGAAAATACTCTTTCCTCTTCCCATTCAGACAATGGGCTGCCAAGTGGGGTGTTCAGCAGCCCAGGCTCCACCTTCATCCTGGACGAGCGAGTGCAGCTAACCGTGGGCCTGCAGACCCAGGAAAGACATCTGATTTTGTTCAGTGATGTGCTGGTCATTGCCAAGTCCAAGTAAGAGGAATTCCCGCTCATTCCTTTTCCCCAGTAGGTGCTGTTGAAGCTAGGCTCAGCACGTGGTGGGATTTCTGGGGCTGACCTGTGTAGAACCAGGTGTTAGGCTCAATGATCATGTGGGTACCTTCCAACTCATGAGATTCTATGAGGCTCTGATCTATTTGCGGAGCACCAGCAGCCTCCAAAACAATGCTTCTTTGGAAATGTGGATCTAAAATGTGGCGTTTCCCCCTTCCACCTTCACAAATTCTTCTCAGTATTAATGTTTCACTCCATTTTTCTGAAGAAAAAGGTTGCCTAATCAGTTTTGCCCATTTCCTTACGAGGTTGCTTGAAGATACACCATGAGGGCAAGAGGCAGAAGGACAAAACTGGCTTTCAGTCTGACTCCTTCTGTCATGTATAAATTAAGAGCTCTAACTGCATCTGCATGACTTGAAAGGAGCATGACTCTGGAGGTCTAAATGTTATTCTCAGGCCTAAAGGAATTAATAATTTCCATTGTAGATCCTCCTCCAGTCTGAAGCTGAAAAAGCAAGTGCATCTGAGTGAAGTGTGGACCGGCACCTGTCTCAGTGAAGTGACAGAGAAAAAGATGAGTCCCGAGAACTCATTTGTCATTGGCTGGCCTATCACCAACTATGTTGTCACCTTCAGGTATCTTATCAGACATCAGACCTCCCTCTGCATCCCAGTAGCTGCTCAGGTCTCCCATGTGTCAAGTGAAACAATGACTGAGGCTAAAGAGCCCATTTCCTTTTCCATCTCCTTACCCTGAAACCTGGGTAAGCTCTGCTGGCAGCAATAGTTGTAGGAACAGCAGACATTGGGAAGGAAATACTAGGAGAAAGAAAATAGCAATTAAAGGTCACTGCAAAAATAATGAGGGCCCACAAGATGAGTTAATTCCAACTTCACAGAAAGGGATTTGTCCCTTATCTGAACATTCACCAGTCTGACAGGAAACCTGCTCCAGTTTGTTGCTGGGATTTTTTTGTTATTATTAGTTTTGTTATTTGTTAAAATAGAACAGAAGAAGGAAAGGACTGTGCTTTTGTTCCAGGGCTTTGCAGGAAGCAACTTTGACTTACAGCCATATATAAATGAAATGGGGTAGAGTTTCCAAAGGCTGTTACCCATTCAGCACTTGTTTGATGATCTACCTCCCTTTTTGTCTTCAGCTCAGCTGATGTGAAGGAGCGATGGCTGTCAGCATTACTGTGGTAAGTGATCCTCCTTTCATCCTCCTTCCAGGTGGTTCCTGTACAGGCCTTAGAGAAAACTACCTTTCAAATTGTGCTCTGATTTTCAGCGTGTTAAGTATCTAAGTGCTGTTTGAAAAATCCACCTTTGAAATCTGAATATAGATGCCCATAGGAGAGTGCAAAATTGGTGTTAACAGCTGGAAAAAAAGGGGATCTATCAGAAGATTATATTGTTGGAGCATCCTTTTTCCTTTGGAGCTGGAGGTCGACTTTGGTAATCGCTGTGGGACTGCCACAAGTGTTACTGATTCTTCAGATGTTTTTTGATTTGAACTAAAATTTTTATTACATTGCATCTAGAGGCTACAGGTTTTTCTTTTATGTTTTCTATGTTGCTTCCACTAACACTCAGACAAAAATGTTTATGTAGAGATAAAGAGGGAAAGAAATCTCCTGATTTGTGGAGAACAGTAGTGATCCTGAGGGAACACTGGAAGGGCACATCTACCTGCACTGAAGGGAATTGTTGGTCTTTGTGCTCTAAGTAGATAAAGAAGTCACTAAGAGCATGTGGCCTCACTATGAACATTACATTCATATATGTCATAATTAATCTGTATTTATTACAGTGCCAGGGAGGATGTCCCATCCAAATTTTAGGGTCCTTCTCAAATTTGGTTGGGAAATTACATCCCTTCCCCTTTTCTTTGACTTTCAGGCATATCAATGAGGTAAAACAAAATGAGTATCTGCAGAGTCTGACCCTTCAGATTGTTCTGCTGGATGATGACAACTGTTCTTCTGTAAGTAAAGCTAAGAACCTGCTCATCAGAACAAGACTACACAGGGGTCTGTGGAGTAGGAGAGGGAATGCAGGGCTGTGCTGGTATTCCAGTTTCAAATTCAAGTCCCAGCTAAAAAGATTTAAAAGGTGTGCATCTGGGTATCTGCATCCTTCTCACTTGGAAGCCACTTGGAGAGTTTTGGTGTGAGGAACAAGGAGGTAGCCAAACTCTTACCAAACTGCGCTTATTCTTTGCCTCTGACTTCTTTTCTCTTTTCCTTTTGCTTCACTTCAAAACTCATGAGAGTTTGTGGATGAGTGCCACAGTCAATTCCTATTTCCAGTGCTATGAATTGAGAATATTGATCACAGAGTCACTGGTGTGTTGTCCTGCACTAATTGACTGGAATGTGTCCCAATCCAGCATACATTTCCTGGCTTCATGCCGAGCTTGGTGGGTCACATTTGCCTCCTGGGTATTCTTCCCTCAAAGAGTGACCCCTGACACTCATGGTTGATGAGCATTTCCATGTTCCATGTTCACCCTTTAGAGTGATAGTGGCACTATAATCAGCCAAACACTGATGGGATCAAACACAGCATCTGAGCACCACCCACCTCCTGTGATTTCTGCTGATGAAATCTTTGGATGGTATAATAGATCCACAACAGAAGAAGTAGTGGAGAACAGCTTTCACATTGTACAGCCATCATCCTTTCTAGAGGAGTTGAAATGCATGCAGCTCATCCAACCATGAACATTTTGTAAAGACAGTCATTAGACAGAGATGTGATATTTTCCCCAGATTTTGAAGCTACAAGAAACTGCAATCAAACTTCTCACATTTGTCTTACCTTCCTGTATTTTCTCTGTTTGCCCTTCTAGACTACTGAAGTCAATGTCTCCAATGTGGAAACCGCAGACAGTGTGATGAAGAAGTCCCTTCTACAGCTTGGGATCCCTGTAAGTGGCAAGTGACAGATCTTAGCCAAGCATGCTGGCAACATCTGGTTCACAGGACAGTGTGGGTGTGGATAAGTGTAGATTTGCTGTCTTTTGCTTTCTGAGTAGAGGGCAGCCTCATGGACTCTCACTGTAGTCCCTCTCAGCTAACATTTTTCTCTTCTCTGTTCCTCACCCAACAGGGCAGGACCAGTGAACACCACCTCTGGGTGTTCTCAGGAAAAGATGAGCCTGCTTACCCTCTCATTGGTAAGAGCTCTCCCATACTGAGCATCATTTTGCTGCTTAATTCTCGCACCAGAGGAACAAGTGATTAATTATATTAGCCTGTGTGGCAGAGAAACATCATTGCACTCTTCACTTAAAAAGCAATGGTCAGGACACTGTTGCTGATCTAAGATGTGACATCAAGTTGCTGTGAGATGTCACTTGGCTTTTATAGTCTCAGCGTTCACATTTAATCAGAGCATGGTGATATCTTTGAAAAACTTCACACTTGCCTCCCTTTTCCAAGCAAATCTGTGCATTTCTGGGTGGGAGTCCATCACACTTTTCAACAGATGCTCCAAATAAAAAGGAGATCTTTAGGCTGGCTCAAGAAGTACCTTCTTTGCAACAGATGTGATGCAGGAGTAGAACATGCCTCAAAGCCTGATTCAGTCCCTCTGGCTGCTGTTATGAGCTTGCAGGGCTGCAGGCTTGGAGGCTGGTCATACTCTCCTGCTCAGCTTTGCAGGCATCTCCTCACAGGCAGAGCAAGAGGTCGGGGCAGCCTCAGCCCACCCTCACTGTCTGTGACAGAGGTGTTCCCTGGTCTCCGTCAGACAGAGCATCTCCTGACACTTCCCAGGCCCTCTGCCTTTGGGCTCTGTCAGAACCAAAGCAATTGCTGCAGTCAGGTGGTCATTCAGCAAGAGTGTTTTAGATCTAGAGGAAAGCACTTTGGCAACTGCAAGACGCAGAATTTTTTGATCATCTGTTGGTGACTTATAATCCTCTAGCTAGGTAGCTAACTTATTTATCCTACTCTTTTAGTACTTAACTAGTTTTCATTGCATTTCAGTTCACAAATAATGAAACTGCTTTCCACACAAAATGTTGCATCATATTGAAAACCCAGTTTGTTGCATATAAGTTGTTATCTTCTGAACTGCTACCTTAATCCAATACTAAACTGACCTCACGAGCACATGTGGGCCATTTGCATCAATGCTTTGCAGCTGTTTATTTGAAAATGTTCCTTTTCAACAATTTGTGTTTAGGTTTTAGAAACTCCTCAGGCCTGAGGGAGGGCAGGTGGGTGTATATGGGGACCTTGAGGGCAATCACAATGGAGGAGAGTGCTACAGAACTGTAGGGGATGATTTCAGAAATAGAAGAAATATTTTAAAATAAACCACTGAATTTTGTCTGTTAAGTTCTAAGCATTTATCATGGAGATCACCAAAGCTGGAATTTTCCAATAACAATAAGAGTTTTTACTGTAGCTCTGCATCTTGGCTTGCTCTTTACACAACTCTGCTCAACAGGGCACGAGCATCCCTTCAGCATTGCCTTGAGCTGTCTCCGGGACTCTGCTGACCATCAACAAAGAACCAACCATAACACTCTCCTGGCTGATGGGACAGAGGCTTCCTTCCTTGCTCAGCTCCCAAAGGAAAAACAGTGTCAGTTTGTCCTGAAACCCAGGCTCCAAGCTCCAATGCAGCTGAGGAGAGGTAGGGGCTGCAGGAGTGTGGTACAGCCAGACAGAGCCTTTATTGCTCTCCAGTGCAGTGCTGAACTCTTCTGGCATCATACATGTATCCCAGAGTTGCTCTCATACCTGAATGTAATTTAAAGAGGAAGAGATTGCAGAGAGGTGAGATTTCTCTGTGCAAATGTTCAGACTTAGCTTTCAGTCCTTTGTTAGTCTTCAACTGCAAGTCATTGTAATAGAAGCACAGAAAATGCTGAGTTGGAAGAGAACCATCAGTATCCTCGAGTCCTGGCCCTGTACCCAAAAACCCCACCATCCACCTGAGAGCATTATCCATATGCTCCTTGAACTTAGACAGCCTTGATGCTGTGACCACTGCCCTGGAGAGCCTGTTCCCGTGCTCAGCCACCCTCTGGGTGAAAAACCTTTTCCTGAGATCTAACCTAAACCTCCCTTAACTCAGCTTCATGCCATTTTCTCAAGTCCTATCACTGGTCACAAAGTGAAGTGATTCCTGCACTACAGAGACAGCAAGGTTCCCTGGAGAACGGTGATTGAGAGTTCTGCTGATAATTGAGAGAGGAACAAGTGTGTATTGTCTAACCATCCCCATTAAGAGTGCAGTTAATTAAAAGCTGAGGGTAGAAAGTGCTTGTTTTGCTGGGAACTCTGCCTCCACTGTAGATCACTCACTGTCCCGCAGGAGGACAGTCAGGTGTGTAATGAAGGTCTGTGTTTTCTTTCAGAGTCACTGCAGAAACACACCAAGAGGAAGAAGTCCTTGATTGACTGGGCCCTGCGCCGCAGCACCAGCACCCCCACGGGCAGCCCTCCTTCACAGTCACCCACCACGCCACGGAAACTCTTCGGCCTGTCCCTGTCCTCTGTCTGTCCTGATGGAATCCTTCCCAAGCCAATCATGGTAAGCAGCAGCCTGGACTGCTTGTCTTGACATCAACTTGATGTGTTTAGCCCCAGTTTAAAGCCACTTGCAGCATTTATGAGGATTGAATGGGGAAGAGGGCCACTGTTTACTTGTGATCCAGACTCAGCTCAGTAACAAGGGTGGGAACAACTCTCTGCTGGGTAATCTCTATCACTTCATTCACAGACATCTGTCCTGTTTCAATGGGTGTCTCCAGGTCATCACCAGCTGGCAAAGGGCAATGTCAGTGGATCCTGCCATGCTATGTAGCCTAGAACTCACTCACTACAAGAGTCCCCTGGGCTCACACTTGTCACAGGATAAGCGTGCCCACATGAACTGTATCTGCAGCTTGGCTGTCAGGTTCTTGTCCCTGGATAAATCTCTTGTATTGTTTTCTTCCCATTACTGACTTGGTCTTCTGCTAATTATGTTACAACACATGATGTATAATGCACACAAACAAGAGGGCAAAGTGTTAGGCTCTAAAGTACAACTGCGTTTTCTCTTAGGATATGCTGCTCCTCTTATACCATGAAGGTCCCTCTACCAGGGGCATTTTCAGACGTTCTGCCAATGCCAAGACTTGCAAGGAATTGAAAGAGAAGCTGAACTCTGGAGATGATGTTCAGGTGGATGGAGAGTCAGTCTTTGTGGCTGCAGCTGTCATCACGGTATGTGGCCAACTAATTCAGCTGTCTGGGCTAATAGTGCCTTCCTTCTTTAAGGAAGCAATGAGTCTTTATGGGTAGAGGGGATTTCAGGGGTACAGAAAGCACTTTCCAGGAAGGAACATTTTCACCTGACAGCTTGGTGTGTTTGTGTTGTATACACAGAGGTATCTGCCCGATACAGTGACCCTGGTTTTCACACACAGACGTGTGCAGCCCCTCAGGATGGGGCTTCCTTTGGCACCTCCCTGTACCAAACCACCCCCAGCAGGGAATAAGTGATGTCCACCTGCAGGCAGGCATGATGTGTCAAATAACATGACATGACAGTGCCAAATAACATGACAGATGCTGCACTGCAATAGGCATAAAACCCTTTGGTGGCAGCAGCACAGATGTTCTTTTTGATTTCTGAATGTAAGGAAGAGGCTGCAGAAGGTTTAGGAGGACTCGTGTCATTTGAGGGCAGCTGCTCTGCAGCCCCCATAACAGGAGCTGACCTGTGCTCTCTGGACCCCCAGCCTTCACCCTCTGATCAGCCAGCAAGCACGAGGGAAAGCAGCTGCTAAATCCAAGCAGAGGATTTGTGGTGGGTGGGGGATGAAGCTTATGATAAGACCCATGTTTCAGTAAGAAAAAGCTTATATTTTGTACTGGCAATTAAATCTGGTTAGAGTAATTTAGGCATCAAAGTATCCAAAAAACATGCCCTTTTTTCTTGTTGGCCCGATATTCAGGCACTTCCTGACACAAGATATTCACTGAGTTGAACAGTCCCCTGAGAAAAGCCAGCAGTCCTCCTAGCTGAGTAACGTTTCTGAGAGATCTGTGCAGAGCCTCAGGGCTAAGTCCTCTGCTGGACTGGAGTCCACCAAAAGGAGAAAGGGGCAAAACAGGAGGGCTGGCTGTTCATCCTGCAGTGCTGCCATAGAAGACCCTGAGGAAGACAGCTTGGTGGGCATGGGAGGGGAGAATAAACATGTTTGTGTAGTGTCATGTTTTATCTTGTGCTTAATATGAATAAACAGTGACTATATGCATTGTGAAACTGAAACCAGGAATTCAAAACTGACCAGACTGCTCTGCATATATATATTTAATTCAGGATTTTCTCCGAAATATACCTGACAGTGTTCTATCCTCAGACATGCACGGACTGTGGATGGAAGCTGTGGATACAGAAAATCGGGCACATAAGATTGAAGCTATCAAAAGGTTTGTAAAAGCCTTTGGAAAAGTTTCTTTTGGTGGGAAAAGGAGGATTATATGGCCCTAAGAATAGCCTTCATTTTCTGGCAGACTACTGGCAATTCTCCAGGCCACAGTAGAGGAACTATTGCTGATTGCCAGTGTCACTGATGAGAAAATTTTCTTTTCAATGGTCTTTTTTTAACATCCTTAACATTTCTGACCCCAAAGAAGTAATTTAAGAATTCTCTTCTGATGATTAGTTCAAATTACCAGAACAAGTAAACTGAAAAAGCATAATAATTCAGCCACCAGGAGTGCATCTGTGGTAGCAGAATTAGATCTTTAATGACAGTAACTTTATTCTTATGTGCACAAAATGAGGCTGATCACCGTATTGGCAGTTAGCAGAAACAGCCCGGTCAAGGTGGAGACATGGACTTTGAAAACAGCTTTACTGCCTTGAAACTGCTGCCCTGGGCATGAACAGTTTATCAGCCTCCTGTTGGATATCCTGTTTATTCAGCTGTGGCTCAGCTCAGTTTTTGAACCTTACCATTTAGCCTGGGCCTCGTTTATCCATGTTCTCCATAGCCCATGACATGGCAGTGGCCTGGTCTGGTGTGCTGCTGGCCTGGAGCTGTCTCCTGTCTTCTCTGGGCAGTTCCTATTTAGTCAAGGCATTGTGGGCTCCCTCCCACATGCTCTGAACCCAAGTCCTTTGTCCCTCCAACTCTGTGACCAGAGCAGGTGGGCAATTTGGATGCAGAGTTGTGGCTCTCACATGAGTTGGTGGAGGGGAGTGGCAGAGATTCACCTTATTATCAAATGTGGATGACTTAGGCTGGGTACAAAGGGGCAGGAGGGGGAAAAAGCTTTGGGATGCAACTTCTGGAATTCAAAGAGCAGATGTTTGTGAACAGCACTGTTTTCCTTTTTTCCCTCTCCCTGGATAGTCTTGTCAACCAGCTTCCAGAGGCCAACCTCATCTTACTCAGACACCTTTTTGGAGTCCTTCACCATATTGAGCAGAATTCTGGAGTGAATCAGATGAATGCCTTCAATCTGGCTCTTTGCATAGCACCCAACATGCTGTGGCTACCGAGTCCCACTGGGCCTGAAGAGGAGAGCCGCTCTACAAAGAAGGTATTCTCCCATGGGTTTGGCCTCACTCTGTGTTCCCCTTTCACTGCTTTTTATGGGCACTTCCTTTTGTAGTCTAAAGAAAGGCATAGGGCCAGTGGCATCCAGGCCCTGTCCTTTCCTCTGTGCAGCTGTGCTCATGCTGGGAGGGGTTTAGCTCCTCAGACTGTCCAGGGTGAAAAGAGAAGCAGTGATTGCTTCACCAGATGAACTTCCTATACGGTCAGGCAAGCACAAGAAAATTGGAGCAGCTGAAGTTGGACACTGCCACCTCAGCTGGGACAAAGTAAGCAATGAGCACAGCAGTGCACCAGAAAGGAGGAATGCTTGCTTGTAGCTTATGAGGTGTAAGCAAAAGTGAGGAAAACTGTAGAATGTGCTATACCTGGCTCACAGTGCCAGTTCACATATTCTTGCCTCAGGTGTTCATACAGATTAACAGCTTCTTGAGGAAATTACATCTATGTAAAAAAAATGGGAACGATCTGGGTGTGATTTTACTTGCTCTGTTTTCATGAAACTGAATCTGTGAATTCCTGTCTTTGCCAGGTGGCCTTGTTAGTGCAGTTTCTGATTGAAAACTCAGGAGAGATTTTTGGGGGTGATATTGCTTCCTTGTTCCAAAGATCTGACAAAAAGAAGTCTCAAAACTCAGCAGAATCTCTGGGTAAGTTGGTGGTAGTAAATCTTGCAGAAATATTTAAAATCTTTTTATAGGTAAAGTCCTCAGACAAAAGAGTTTGCTTTACCTTCATGTTTTTTCTAAGGAACAACACTGAAAACCAGTTGGATTTGGTTTTCCCTTTGCCTGTCAAGCATAGGCAAGAAGAAATAGCAAAGCAGAGGGCTGAAGTGCAGAAACTCCAGTGTGTCCCCTGGGATGGTTGTCTTTCTCTTTGGCTGCTGTAAAACCTGCTCTAGCCATTGCTAGAATTTAGTGTAGCCTTAGCACTGCCATGTCCCAGCAGTATTTTTATTTTCCAGGTTAGTTCTGTAAAGCTAAACCACAGGGTTTGTATGGAACGAGATGAAGTTGTCTCTGTTAACTATCCTATGAATACAGGCCAGTGATAAAAACTGGTAATCAAGACAGAATTTTTTTTTTATTTCCTGTGAAAATAATGGATCATCTTTGTTTTTCCATGGGCTTGATAATATTTCCCTGTTTTGGTTGTGAGGCACTACATATATATGGCAACAAATTCATTTGTGTCCTCTGCCCCAGACATAGGCTTGGCTCAGCATGATGATTCCTCTGATGAGCTGGAGTTTTCCACTTGTGATCCAGAAGGGCCAAAGCACCACCTGGAATCTGAAACAGATGCCATTTTTGAAGCACCCAGCAGCTTGTTACTCGATGAGGATCAGGAAGACTGGGACTTGTTCAGTGAGATCACAGCCTGCTACCTAAGCAAAGCTCAGACCAACGCCAGTGCAGACAGCTACGAGCTCCTGGAGGAGGATGGCTCCTTCTGCTCCATCGGCTCCATCCGCTCGCTCAGCCCGGCCAGGGACCGCTGCTCCTCGGAGCCCAGCGTCTGCCTCAGCTCCCAGCTGCCCGCACAGAGCCACGAGCCCGTGGCCCGCCAGTCCAGCTGCGATGCCACCATCATGAGCAGCCACACAGACTACATCCACAGGCTCAGGCAGCTGCAGATGGAGAGCCAGAAGCTCATTGATGAAGGCCTAAGCCCTGGGGTTAGTAAGGTCAGGCAGAACTTGTGGCAATCACCCCAGACCACCTCCAGGGTGAAGCAGCTCAGCCTTCAGAAGTCCAGCCTGTCCAACAGGTCCAGCTTCTCCAGCCTGTCCTCTACCACCACCTCCCCGTCTGCCTCCTCACTTAGCTCCTTAGACAGTGCTTTCTCCTACTGCTCAGAGTCATCAGCCATTAGTCCCACAGATGTCTCATCCCTGCCATTCATGTTTGGCACTTCTGCCAGGCTTCATGCTGTGTCTCCCACGGCTGCCAAGAGGTCCCAAAAAGAGTGGCACAAATCTTTTGCATCTCCTGTGCCTTTACATCTGTGCAATCTGGACAGTTTTCATGAGAGTGAACCCAAGGCTGGAGAGACCAGTCATTGCTTTGGAGAGCAGAGAAATTTTCCATGTGTCAGCAGAGCTACCATGGGAAGCCCATTCACTGACATTGACTGGGAAGAAGAGGAGAGACAGCTGAGTTGTTCAGGGTGCCCTGGCCCAGAACTCAGGAGCCAGGATTATACCAAAGAGTTTGAACAAAGCCCTGAGTACCCAGCTGCCAGCCCTTTCAGTGAGACATCCCCACAGGTCAGCCACCAGCAGCACAGGGAGAAGACAGTGAAGAACATAGAAATCAAAGGCATTGATGACTGTCCTCTGAGCCAGGAAAGCCTGAAGCGCACCAAGATAACTTTTTATGTGACCCCAAATAAAGAAAGCTCTTCGGGGTCTCAAGAGGGAGAAGAGGAGAGATCTGTGACAAACACCAGCAGCAGAGACTCACCCAGCAGCAGCAGCAGTGAGCAGAGCCTGTCCAAGAGCTTGCAGACTGTCAGAGTCCATATCCCCCAGACAGTTTTCTATGGGCAGAACACTCCCCTTGTCCTGCAGTCCATCTCCAGGCGCTACCACCATGAACCGACGGTCCCACCCCTGCAGGCTGAGCACAGAGAGAGCCCCCAAAGCACCTCTGCTCCCCAGGAGCTGGAGAGACAGCCAGTGGGAATGGCGCAGGCGCCAACCCAGAGCAAAGGCTTTGACACATTCAGCCACACCATCCGCATCATCCTCCCTGACTCCATCCGAAACACCATCAGGGACTATTTCAAGCACGATGAAACCGAGCCCTGTCCCACAGCAGAGGTGGAGGCGGTGGAGGAGGAGCTCCTCCGGAGCAGGGTGGAGTGGCTCAGGAGCCAGCCTCTGGCAGAGGTGGCCACAGAGGAGCGTGACACAGCCGTGTTTGCAGAAGAGACATTTGTCTAAGGCGATGGATGTGGAGGAACTAAATTTTTTTTTTTGTGTATGTGCAACAGAAAATATTCTGTAATATATGGTCAGGGTGTGAAGAATTTAGCAGGCTGCATGGGGCAACAAGTGTAAAGTAACACTAATGTGTATGTAATGATGGGGTTTTGTACTCATTTTGGTGGGAGGTGGGGCGGCTGTTCTTGTGCTTTCTTTATGCCCTTTTCTGATGGAAGAAACTTCACTGGCTGGGTGTGGAGTGGAGTGAGTACCACCAGACTCTCCCTGCCCTAGAATTAGCTGACCTGTACAAGGCCTGACTCCATTTTCTTTTATAGCAGGAAAAGAGAAATGTTGCTTTATTTTCTCCAGTCAGCTGCTGATGTGCATGGATGACTGGACAACAGGGACGGCTAATGCTCCATAAGAATTAGTTAAAATCTTTACACTTGCACAAAACCCACCATTATTCACTGTTCATCACAACCATTCATCCAAAGGAAAATCCTTCACCTTAATTCCAGAAATCACTGCTGCTTCACTCTGCTCATCTGTTGTCTGCTCTGATCTAGCTCACAGCCCACATCCATTATTGGTTGAGGCTGGGTTCCAAAATCAGCAGCTGGATCCCAGAGTCCAAAGTCCAGCATTCACTGACAGACAGCATGTGTAACATTTTAAGCTCAAGATTGCTTTTTTCTGGAATTAATTACACAGTGATTCTTTCTTCTCATATCTTCCCCAAAGTTTGCATTTGACAGAGACACAGCTGCTATAAAGGACTTTAGTACTGTCACTCTGACAGGGCTGTGAATGTTCTTCTGTCTCCTCGGGGAGTAGCTCAGTAGCTAGGAGTTTCAGTCCTAGTGAAAGTTGACAATTTTCTGTCAATGCTGATGCCCCTTTCTAGAGGCAACTGACCAGATTCCTAGTCATGCTGAGAGGGACTTGAGCAGGGCTTGGTTTTAGCACGAGGTCAAGGAGTTGTGGAAGTTGTCAGGAATGTTTTGAGTAGATGCTGAAGCAAAGTCACATCTGGCCAGAAAGTTGTCAGTCCATACACTGAAACTGTCCAGGCTTCATCAGCGATGCTGGCTCAGAGAAAGACAGAGTTCCCCCTCAGCAGGGTGTGTGGCCCTGTGCACTCCAGCAGAATTAAGGCTGGGGAATCCCAGGCAGGGATGCACTAAGCAGGCTGCTGGAAAGGATTGCCAAAGAGATGCAGCCACTGGACTCCTGAAGCATCCCTCAAAGCCATGCTCAGAAGTGCCACAGATGTAATTGGACTTGTTAGAGGGTTGTGACACTGCCAGCTGAGCTCTAAAAGACACTGAGAGCACCACATTAGTTTGACAGGTTGTTTTAAGAAAACTGTGAGAAAAGTCTCAAAGGTTAAAAGGTTTGGGATGGTTCATTTGAAAGTTACATGAGAGTTTTCTATGGTGGTATCTGTCAGAGAGACAATCCTTTTACTCAGTGAACAGTGAATGGGTGAAGGAAAAGAGAAATACATGAATGACTGAAAGGTTGTGCTTGTGGAATAAGTAGCCCTGCAAGCTGCTGAGTGTCTGCAAATAGCCAGAGCTGGAGCTGCATGACAGCTGCCATGCTTCAGTCCTTACACAGAGGGGAAAGGCTCCTCTGTAAAATTATCTAGTGTCAGATCCCTCCACTCATCTGCCAGGTGCCTGTGAGGGTCAGTGACAGGAAGCTGGCCCAGCACTCCAAATTCACATCAAATACTAGGGCAAGGGAACCAGGGGGAAGCCCAGAGCCCACTAAGCTCACAACATACAGTTTGTTTTGTTAGATGAAGAGTGTTTAACTCTCAGATATGGCACTCTCTGTCCCAGATCACCTTTGTGGCCCTTGTATAATGAAAGGTGTATATAATCATAACACAACTCCACCACCACAATTTTCCTCACATGAGAACAGCACAGTCTTTTTTTCCAGAGCTACAATTGTAACTGTTTTAATAAAAGACACACAAGTTGTCATTGTGGTGTTGTCACCTTTTGTTCCCTTGCTCTTGTTCCCCTCTCCCCCGTGTCAGGGTGGTGGCATTTGCACTGAACTGCTGTGAAACACACTCACCTTCTAGCCCAGCCACACTGGCAAGAAGCCTCTGCCAGCACAGCAGTCTAGGCATTACTCCTGTCTTTTCAAGAAGGTGAAGCAGCACTAAATATTGTAAGAAAAGTCTGTCTATTCTTGGAAGAGAGATGATTCTGTATTCAAAACACACTAACAGATTGTAAACTCAGTGGCTGGGCTCGAGTCAAACGAAGGGGACCTGAACCAACCACAGAGTAAGAGCTCACAAACTGCATCACCTAAAAGGATCACAAGAAACTTAGAAAGATTAGTTTAGAGAAACACTGGGAGAGGCAGGGAAAAACACACAGTTTTCCTTGCCTCATCTTAGGTTGCCTAATGCGGGCAGTTCCCTGGGTAGCTGCTCTAACCCAGCTCTGTATTATAGCATTTTTCTTTATTTTAAACAAAACAAAATCCTGCAAAATGTAGCACAAACTAGAGTTTTGGGCTTGGAAATTTACAGCCCTCCTTTTTCCATGGGCCGGACAATTATGCAACTCAGAGACCAATCTTGAAATACCCACAGTCCCCAGCTTGTTCGTAACAAGAATTAATAAATACACAGACACTTGGTTGGCTTTCTGCCCCAGAAAGGCTATATTTTCCCTTAATGTATGAGGTGCAAACAGGTTTCCCTTCTTTCTCTGCCCTTTTTCAGATCATTTAGACCACGCTGGCCTGTCCTATACTGAAAGCCCTACTCACTGCCCCACCGGATGCAGGGTTTGGGAAGTTGTGTTCCATGGTCACCATCCAGGAAGCGAGGAACCTTCAGGGCCTGCTCCCAATTTAGACCAAGGCCAAACAAGTCCAGCTCAACTGCCTTGAGGAGAAATGACTCATGCAGTTCAGCCTCATCTTATTTCTGCTCAGGATATATGATTTCTTTCCTTATCCTGCAGGCTGACAGAAACATGACAGAAGTGCCTGAGGCAGCTGTAGTTTAGTTTAAACTTTCCAATTCTATTTCTGATGTTTCATCTGTCAGGAAAGCCAGTCTTCCAAGACATACTCTCCCTCGTCCTCTGCAGGTAGCTCCTTTGTGCAGAAGCCTCTCTGTTACCCCATGGCACCTTCGAGGGACAGACAGCCCCACCAGAGTAGCACGGGCTACTTTGACTCCCTGCATTTCAATGCTAACACCTTGTCCTAGAAACTCTTTCTTCAGAGATCACCCACACTCTGAAGAGGAACACAGCAGTTATTCAACCCTTCCAAGCCAGAAGCTGCTCCCTGCCTTGCCATCCTGCCAGGATGTGTGCAGAGAGCTGACATCTTCCAGCAGCAGCCTGGGGTCAAGCTCACAACAAGGGACTGAGGAGTGGGGCTGCAAAGCTCCAGATCACCTTGGCTTTGCAAGTGGTGGCATCAAGAGGGGAGACTTGAAGTCCTACTGAAGGCGATGGCTTAACTGCTTTAATTTCATTCACATTTATTCCCTTTGCTTTTTTTATTGTAAACCTGGGACAAGCTGGAAGAGGTTTGGGAGAAACAGGTACAGCCTGGAAGACTTTTCTGATGTATGACAAGGCAAGGGGCTACCCTGTCACATGCCAGTCACAAGACTGAAGTCTTAGTACATCACCACATCCATGGTCCCCAAACAGGAGTGGGACCCTGCAAAAATCCACCTTGCTGCCATCACCTCTTACAACATATGGTTCCAGCCCTTCCTGAAGGTATCCTTCTGCTAAGGATAAAATTCTGGCATAGATAAACATTTGTACCGATTTTTGCATAGAGGAAGACAAAGCACAGAAGAAGACAAAGCCTATTGAGAGGATTCAGAGTGTCACTCATCACCTGTGCCTGTGCCCACAGGGACACCCGGCCACGCTGGGCGTGGCAGGGCTGGTGTGAGCAGTAGGAAGGCATGGAGGTGCACAGAGACCATCAGACACAAATGGCAACTACAGCTCCCCGAGGCAGGCCCAGGCAGCGGTCAGTGCGAGAGGAAGAAAGGGACGGGCACGGCGCAGCGGCCCCGCCGCCACTGCCGCCTCCTCCCCCTCAGACTCCTCACAGCCGCCGCCCCGCGAGCGCCCCCTGGCGGCCCCGCGCCGCCACAGCAGCCCCCGCGGCCTAGGCCCCAAGGTGGCCCGGGAATTGCATCAACCGCAGAATCGTGGAGTCGCAGAATACCTTCAGTTGGAAGACACCCTTTAGGATCATCGAGTCCAACTCCAGGCCCTGTGCAGGACATGCCAAGAATCCCATAATGTGCCCAGGAGTATTGTCCAAATGATTCTTAACTCAGGCTAGGAGCTGCTGCTCTGGGGAGCTTCTTCCAGTGCCCAGCCATCCTCTAGGTGAAGAACCTTATCCTGAGATCCAACCTAAACCTTCCCTGACTCAGCTTCATGCCACTCTCTTGAGTCCTATCACTGGTCATGAGAGTGAAGAGATTGGTACCTGCCCCTCCACTTCCCCTCATGAAGATGTTGAAGACCACTGAGAGGTCTGACCTCAGTCTCCTCCAGGCTGAACAAACCAAGTGACCTCAGCCTCTTCTCATAAGGCCTCCAGACCCTCCATCATCCTCACAGTTCTGCTGTGGACCCTCTAACACAATAATGTCCTTTTTACATGCAGTACTCTTGCAGGCCTAAGAGGGTCATTATTAGAAGTTTATTTGACGTGCGGGATGGTACAGCAATGAGAAAATTTAACATTTGGAGAAAGTGGCTGCTACCAGCACAGAACAATCAAAGGACCCAAAATATCTCCAGTTTGTAGAAGTGGTTCCTGCTTACAGAAACTGTCAGCACCCAAATGTCCTAAGTATACTCTTGCTCACCAAACTCAAGTCACCTACATCACCAAGCCCATCAGTACAATGACTTGCAAACAGCAATCTCTTCTTAAGTTTCCCAAACTGGAAAAGTCTGCTCCACTTTTAAAGAGCCAAGCCTTGCAAAATTCTCAGCAGTTACTCAGAATAACAGAATTCTTAAATTTCAAAGGACAAAGTGAGTCACACACAGCAGAGATATTTACTGACATCCACCCAGGGAAATATAAAGCCATACATTTTAATCCAGTTGCATTCAGCAGAGCATTTAAGCACTTAAAATACGTACCAAAGCTCCTATTAAGCATGATGCCTTGTTTAAATAAGAGATTTGCCAAACATGCCTTTTATACTGAATCAGACCTTTATAGCCTACTGCAAGCCAGTCACAAAAAGCAAGAGTGTCAACCAAAAGCTGAGTACCCTGCCACGCCTAAATGAGAAGATAAGCTGTGCAGCAGTCGTTTCCAGTTACTGTTTGCTTTGCTTTCCAACCTCCAGCTGCTTCCTCATGTCCGACACATCCATGGGGACCCTCACTGTCAGACCATCCATCGACTTCTTCACGCACACCTGGCAGCCAAGGCGTGACCTGAGGAGAAAACGTGAAGTGAGATCCCTCTACTCCCAAAGTAAAGGGAAAAATTCCCCACCCACACTGGGATGTCTGGTTCAGGACGGGTTTTTACTAAAGCTCCTGGTAAAGATCTGCTGTGCCTCAAGAGAAAGCAGCTCTCAAGGCACAACTGTAATACAGAACAAGCTCCATCTCCTTGGGAAGAAGTGCCACAGGGTGAGAAGGAGGCTTACGTATCAGTGAGTCCATATGCCAAGTCCAGCATGTCTAGCTCTTCATCTGAGATGGCATCAAGCTTTTGGAAGGTGTCCTTGTCAAAGATGAGGTGACAGGTAGAGCAGGCTAATGTCCCTTCGCAGGCACCTGGTGGAGAAACAACGGAATGACAGCAAATCAGGAAAAATAAGGGGGTGAGAGAGACCATCTTTAGGAACAGTGTGAGAAAAGGCCCTTTAACAGATCTGGAGCGTGTCAAAAAAAGATGCTAGGAAACACAACAGATGGATGCAGTTTCCAGCCTGCCTCTTCTCTGGGAGAATCACCATCAGTTTTCAAATTTTTACATCAGCTTTATGCAGCCAAAGAGCCCTGACAGAGGCTGCTGGAATGCCAGTGTGAGGTTACATTGCCATCTCAGCATGGTGAGCCACCCAGCAAGCAGCTGGTGGGGAAGGGAAGCTTGTTTATGGTCTTGGCAGAACACAGTGGCATATGTCCTGCTGCACTATTCCCAAGTACCCACTGGCCCTAACAGCACATGCACATATCCTGCTACAACACCTACCAAATCCATCAATGGCCAAGTTGTGATTGACTACCACTTCCAGCAAACTCTGCCCTTCTTTGGCTGTGGTCGTAAGTCGCTCTCCATCCCGATTTATAAAATGCACTGTCACCTGATCCTCAGAGCTGTAAGACAAAGTTGCAAAAATCAGAGGAGACCACCCTTTTCTGCACACCCTCAATTGAGGTCTTTTGGCTGAGTGCTAGAGACATGGCAGTTAGAGGGAAAAGTGCATGCAAACACTTCCTTGAAGTGTTATGCCATGTACATGAGAAAGAATTCCAGTTATCAGTTCTCAGTGGCAGGCAAGCCTGAGTTGCCCCAAAGTATTTCCCACTTTATCAAGCAGCCCACAGAATAAATGTCTACCTGTATACAAACAAGTGCAGGTGCCCTGCACATGCTGCCCCTGCTTAGGCTGGTCAGCAGAGGGAACATGTGTAGGCAGGCAGAGCATTCGCAAGTCCCAGGCCTGGGATGTTAATCTTGAGTAGAGTGATGCAATATCGAGCAAAGTGTTCAGGATCAGATGCTAATCCAACCAGAAGGGCTGTGTTCGTTCATGTTTTGCTTCCCCTTCCCTTCCCAAGGGGGATTACTTGATGATTGTTCCTTTTCTGCTGCTTTTTCTTTCATGAAGTGCCGACTCCTTTCCTTAACTCCATCACAGGGAGCCTTTTTGTGGTGAGACATGCTCAGCCTCAGCTTACAGAGCTACTGGGCTGAGTAATCCACTCTCAGGAAAAATTGCTGGTTATTTTGACAGCCTGCAAGATTTAATCTGGCCAGGAGTTAGAAACATGGCCATCAGCTTCTTTTAATGATAACTTGCAGAAAGGGCATCTACAAATGAGAGGGAAACAGCGCCCAGTTCATCCCCTCCTGACCAGGCTCTCACACCAATCTGGAGAAGGCTGCTACCCTGACAGCAGTGTTCAGGATTTCTCACCAGGACAGTATATCTTGAGACTGTTGTATTTGCCAGAGGAAGTACATGAGCAAACGCTGTTTTTTTCTTGGTATGCATACCAAATGCTTGCTTAGATATAGGAGGTCCCAGTTACTCAAAAGTCTCACCTGCTGTGCTGAAAGAAGGCAGCACCCTGGAGATGGTTGGGCCTTTTGCCCAGTGACTCTCAATGTGGCACTGCCCAAGTGCCCATCATCCCAAAGCCCAGGGCATTCTCCAGTGGAAGAAGCTTCTCTTTCATCAGGTTGACAACATACACCACAGTTTCCTTCAATAAAGACACCTAAGATATTTCTAAATACTCAATTTAAAGACTACTTCTCAAATGTCAAAACAAAATAAAACAGTCCTCCTCGTTTTTGATGGATCAGAGTAATTTATTCCATTTGTGTGGCAAATAGGCATGTTTCCAGGCAATTTCGGTTTATCTTTATGGGTGAAATAATTTGTTACACAATAGAAATGGTAAAGTGATAGAATTCCACTTCGTGCTGCAACCAAATGGATTTGCAACCTTGGATAATGAGGGATGGACTGCCTGCAGAGACTGCTGGATCCAAAAATCCCCAAAGTTGTCTGCACGTTTATTGACAGAAAATTTAATTCCTGTTATCCTTGAGGCACCTAGAGCTTTAGCCAACATTAGTTGCAGGAGAATCTCTGCACCAACCTCGCACAAATCTAGTTCCTTGCAGTTCTCTGAGTTCCAGCCTTGCTTTGCTTTTCCTGTTGCTGCCAGTTACGCAGGTCCCAAGGCAGCCAAGCTGCAGCCAGGGACAGCACATAGGGTATCCAGCTAGGGACAAGGAAGGACAGATGCTATTGTGAGACACCCTGCCTGTCTCTGGATAAGCCTGGTTGCAGAGTGCACTCTTCTCAAGAGCAGGAATGATGCCAAGCCCTCCTGACCACGATGCAGAGAGCACCTGCAAGCAGCTTCCCTCTCTGCTGGCTGAAGGGAGCATTTGAGGTATTTGGCTGTGTTCTCAGTATTGGTGCCTCTGTTGAGGGATAAACCCAGTCTGATGACTCCCTGTTTTCTCTGTTCAGTTCAGTAACAGACTGACTTGTATACTGGTCTCATTGTCTTAATATCCCTCAAATTGGTCCCAGGCTCAATTCTCCTCTGAAAGACACCTGCTTTTGGGTACCCAAAGCTGGAAACAAAGTCTGTAGCTTTTTTTTTTTATTTACTTTTAAATTTGTTTATTGGTGGTTTTGAAACAATGAAAAACTTCCTTTCACATTTTGTTAAGTAATTTTGAACCAGGATTAAAAATAAATAAATAAATAAACCACCAAAATTGGTTAGACTAAATTTTGCTTCATTTAGTCCAAACAATTTTACAATGGCATTACTGTCATGGTCAGAGGTTTGGAAGGATTTTATCAGGATGTGATAAACTCAACACTGCAAATTCAGCGTATGCCAACTCATTATTACCTTTTAAAAAATAAAATCTCAAACCTTTTGTGACACAGGAAAGTGGTGAAGGAGGTTTCAAGAAAGTAGTTCTTCCCTCGTCAATGTTTTCCCTAAAAGAATCTTTCCAAGGCCATACAAACCAGCAAGATGCCTACAAAGTACTGTCAGAGATAATTTCATAAGCAACAAACCAATCAGAAAGAAATCCCCTTGATAATGTCTTCATAAATCCCACCAAGCAGGGTTATCACGATGACTTTTCTCTAAGGTCAGATAGCAAAACAGTTTATTGTATTTTCTGCAGTGTTGGTTGGATCTCTCTCTCAATGCCTAGCAGATTACAGTCTGACCTAGATCATACTAGTCTAGGAGATCCACAAGTTACTTTTATTTTACCATCTCTTCCTGAACTATCCCTAAAGCAGAGAGAGCAAAGGCTGGCAGGGAGCCTGCAGTAGTTCCTGCTGTGGAAACAGGCCACAGGATGGTGCCTCTTTGTCACCTTCACAAGCTGGTTCCCAGCCACTGGCTGTGGCCCCCACAGCTCTGGAGGCAGCTCTGGCACCTCTGACAGGTCCCACAGCTCCAGGGACAGGAAGCAGCACTTCTAGGGCTGGGTCCTGGCACCATCTTCCTCCCACCAGCATCTGCTCGCCTAAGGTGGTGATCTCATCCTCAACCTGCCACAGGCCATGGCTTTGCTGGCCTCTCTCCTCCTCCTGTCACGGGGCAAGGCAGAGGTGCATGCCCATCCCCTGGGATGCAGCAAGGAAGCATTTGACTCACCTCGATTCCCCAGGGGCATCCTGGAAGCCCTGTGTGGAGCTGAAGCCTCTTTCTGACCAGCACTTTGCTGGGCTGTGGTGCTGCTCAGTCACACCACAGAGGAAAAGGAGGCGAATTTTGCTCGCGCTCAGTCTGCTCCGCAAGGGCCGCATGAGCCTCAAGATGCCCTGAGCCATCCTGCTGCTGTGGGCCCTGCTCCGTGGCCCCTGAGCTGTCCTCTGACACAAGGACAGCTTGGTTAGGGACTTATACGTACAGCTGGGGAGGATGGGGGGGGGAAGGAAAGAAAAAAAAAAGAAAAGAGTAGGACAGCCTCCATGGGAGTGGAGGGAGGGAGGGAGGGAGGGAGGAGGGAGGGGAAGCAGGAAGGAAGGATGGACAAAGGGATTGTCCAAAGGAGTTGTGCTTGGACCTTGCTGCAGTCCAGCCCATCAGGGCATGGGAATTGGTTGAAGCACAGGAAGATGTGAAACATCACCTCCACATGCCATTTTCGAGCAATGCTCACTTTGTTCTCCTTACGGACTTCTCTTTTAGGAACCAGAACTAAATAAAATTTCAGAAGAAATATTCATTGTGCTGTCTAATCATACAAGGAGTTGCAAGTTGAGGGCTGGAAGAACAGAGAGGCAGGCATGCCAATGACTGCTGCCTCGAGGAGAGGAGCACACAGGTCCTACAGCAACAGAGTGAAAGCAAGACACACAGATTCTGCTCTTGACAAGATGGAATCCAGCCAAATCATTGCCTTACCCAATACAGCAGGCTATCATCTCTAAAATGTGAATATTCACTTACTTCACAAGATGGTGGTGAGAAGCAGCCACATTTAGCTGCTCATTTGCTAAACTCTCTGTTGAAAAGTACCAGAAAGGTGCAGATAACTGTCATTCATTTCACACTAACTGATAATCCATGCTACTAAGATTTGAAGCCTTGCAGAAGAAAACTCTTAATTTATTCCCAGAAACCCAGTCACCGGTTTAGTCTACTCTCCTCTACAGGGTTAATCAATATGAACCCGAGAGCCAAAAATACAACAGCAAAGGCAGTTTAAGTTCCTGGTTTCTGTGTAGTTAGAGAACAGCTCTCACTTCAAGAACCTGAATGGTTCCTTCTACCAAATTAACAGCTCACCATTTGGTAGGATGTCTGCATTAATCATGTTTTTTTAATGCAGTAACATATTGGTAGCCAGTATAAGCAAAAAAATGTTGATACTGGACTTTCTAATCAATCTGTACAGGGGAAAAACTATAACATCAGATAGAAAATGTCTGCCTCAACACACACACACACAGAGGATTCATAGTTCTGAAGGAAACCAGAAAGTTTTGGCTTTTTTCCCCCAAATGAAAATTTTCCATCCAAAGCTTTCAGGTTGGAAGGGTTGGAAAGAGCTGCTTAAACTTTCTGAAAAAAGCATCAAAGACATTAAGGAATGCAAGTATTTTCCATAAGCTGGGAGAGAAATGTATTCTTCAGTTTAAAGGCAAGTGTTCAAGCATTCAAATACACCCCTCAGACAGCTCCAGTGGAGACAAATTCATAGGCAATGCATAAAGGATTAAGAAGAAACAAAAAAAATTTCTCAGGTCAACTTTTTCTGAGGTGGTTTGCTCTCTCCTACAAGCTGCCCGAATGCTTCAGACTTCAAAGCCAAAATCTTGAGCTCCATCTCACCCCCAAACTTAAAACAACTCTGTGCAGCCTCTGCAGCTGAGAGACTCTGGCCAGTTCTGCCTTTGCTTTTCAGGCACTACAGAGATGCAGCAGACAGCCCAGTTCTGTTTCTCAGCTGTTTCCATAGAAAGAAAGTAAGGCTTGCCATGAGAGACACAAGGAGAGGGGCCACAGCACACACAAACCATCTTATCTCTCCAGCAAACCTTGAGTTGAGAGAGATACATTAGATACATGCACAGCAGTTTCCACAGCAAGGACATTTGTGTGTTTGTCTGGCACTGGCTCCTCTCCCTGCCAGGAACTCAGAGCACAGCAAGTGGCAGGTCAATGTCACCTGATGGAAGAGAGGCCAATGCAGAGAGGGAAGTCAGGGAAATGTGGTGCTGTAAACGAGAAGACTGCTCCCTGGTGAAAGCAAAATAATTCTCTCCTGGGGCAGGAGAGAATCAGGCCCTTACAGATTTTGGATAGTCCATTTTAAGGTCTTTGAAATACTGAGAAAGGGCAGAAGCAAGATCTCCTTTCCAGAGTAAATCATGGTTCATTTAGCCAGGGCCACAAAAATAGAAAGCTTTGCAAATAACCACCCCTCCCACAAAAAAACTAACCAGCCAACAAAAAACCCAAACCAAACAACCAACTAAACCAACTAAGAAAAAATACCATTGCTTTAAAAAAAAATAAGAAAAAAGAAAAAGGAAAAAAAAAGGAAAACTAAACAAAACCCTTAAAGTTTTGCTTCACAAGTCAGCACATATTTTATGAGCAGGCCAGACACAGTTTAAGAGAACCCTTAGCTCTGCTTCAAATATGATTTGGCAGAAATCAACTTCCCAGCAGTGCACACAGGCACATTGCCCCCCACCTCTCTGGTTTCTTGCCAGCAGGCCGCACTGTCAGTGCAGTGGCTATGCCCACACATCCAGTCATGTGTTGGCACATGCTGGTAAAGAAGTGGCTTCCTAGCTTGAAATATATTCTCCAAGATCTTCTCTACTACACACCAAACAATGTGATCCTCCCTCCCCCTGGTCTAGGGACTCTCATGCAACTATCCAAAACACCTTTGAGCTGTCATTAACTCCACCTCAGCCTGGATTTCTGCACAAGGAAGCAAACGCTGAAACCAGCACTGGCCTAATCCAACCAGAAGTTACACAGCACCTTTGCAGCCCTCCACAGCAAGAGGCATACTTGGATTTTTGAGATAACAAACCCAGCTCCTCTGACCACTGCTAGGGTTCCTTGTCAGCCAGCAGAGCTGCCCTGGCTCAGTCACTGCCCATGCTATTCAGGTGTAGATAGAGGCAAGCTCATGCTGTTCCCGTGGGGGAAGTCTCAGGGACTGTAGTCAGAGCAGCAGGCACACAGACCCAGGAATAATGAAGATTTCCAGAAGCCAGCCTTCATTACTTGGAAAAACAAGAATAGCTTACCCCTTTTCCCTTTCTACCAAGCCCACTGCCTCATAAATACTCCTGTGGGGAAGCAGATATGGGCTGCTTGCTGACACAGAACGAAACTAAAATTCACCTTTCCCATTGTCACTTTAAAAACCCATTAACCACCTTTCCTGTTCCAGAGCAAGTTGCTAATAAAAGCAAACAGAACAACTTGTACTGGTTTGACTTTTTGAAAGCCTACAAGCCCAGACAGAGAGTGCTTCTGCTGCCTCAAAAGAGATGCACTGAGCACTGATCCAGGACAAAGTGCACACACCAAGTGAGCTCAGGTCACACATACTGCCTCAAAGGCTGGGGCTTGGGGGGAATGTAAATGTGCCTCAGTTGCTACATCTCTCAAACAAGACATTTTGCCCCACTCTAACCTTCCCTAGATGTTCAGCAGCCCTCTGAGAATGACACAAACGAAAGGAGCAGGAACAATATTCTCCCCACTGGAAGCAGGAGGGCAGACATGCAATCAGAGATGGGCTGACACTGCAAAAAGAAAGCACAATGAACTCACAACAGAGCTTCTGGACAGCAGCCACTTCTGACAATGCAGCTGCTGCCTGGCTGGGTGAAGGCCACTGAGAAGTTACAGTGCCCCAGCCAAGACCTTCACTTGCACGTGCTTCTCCTTCAAGCATCCAGTCAAGGATGGTTCAGAGATGGATGGGAGTGCAATACTGCTGCATGTGGGGCCTAGACAGCCTTCACCATAACCTCCCAGCTCAAGAGCAGTTTGTTTCACACGCCCTTCAGTCAAACTTGTTGACTCAAGGCCAATCCCAGCCTGCATTTCATTAAAGAATATGATGCACAACCACAGGCTATAGTAATCATGGGGGTTTGTAATTTTTAAATTAGCTCTGCTTACCAGAAAGAGGTATACTAACACCTGCTCTGAGCAAGTACATTCTGACCAGAAGCTGAAGGTACAATCCCTTCCACAAGCACCCAGTATTACTTTTTGCAGTTTCAGCACTACTTTTTCTCTAAAATCTCCTCATTCTTTCTTCCACTTTTCACTATAGCCTCCATTCTGACATCTGTCCTGAAAAGCTCCGTCTTGAAATTGCTAGTAATGTTTAGAGACCCATCACCTGGAGCTGGATACTCATTTAGGCATTGTTCAGACACAGAGACCTGCTCCCTTTCCTACACACTGCACTTAGAACTGCAAACCTGCAAGACAAGAGCCACTCTCAGCCTAGCATTTCATACATTGAGGCCCAGACCTTTTTTTACAGAATACTTTGGGTTGGAAGGGATAAAGATCATCTAGTTCCAATCCCCTGAGCATGGGCAAGGATGCCACCCACGAGACCAGATTGCTCAAGGCCTCATCCAACCTGTCCTTGAACATTTCCAGGGATGGGGGCATTTTTCTTACAGAAGTTGTTTTCCTGCAAGGGAGACATTAACATCACATGTAGCATCAATTTGCATATGGGTGTGCAACAGTTCTGGGTTACCATCAGTCACAGAGGAATTCTGTTCTCTGCCAGTTGTCACATGCTCTGAGATTATATGCCCTGGTATAAGATATTTAAATTATATAGCCAAAATTGAGTTATGCACAGCTGCAAAGCTGGCAGGGAGCAGAAGAGTCATACTGATGGTACAGGGCAAACAAGCCATGCCTTGGGTGCTCTCTGCTTTCTCGTTGCAGTCTGTCTTTGTAGGTACTCAAGCAGCTGCCGTACAAGTGCCTACAATTACCATACCTTACCCTGTGCAGTGCATTACCAAGCTTAGGATGCTGGAAAAATGCTTGTGCTTCCCTCCAAACACATTATCCTGAGCAAGAAACTAATAAGCTGTTCATCTACCTAGAGGACGTCTACAGGGCTTGTCTGCATCAAATCAAATCAGAATTTGGAGACCATGGCCTAGCAATTCCCTGCTTTAGAAAGGGCAAACAAGAGGAGGAGGAAGCAATCAGTCTTATTTCTGCAGTTACTTTGTCCTACTTGGAGTCAGTGCATCTCAGGCCAAACGCATTAATCTACTAAACAGATTGAACTCAATATTTTACTCTACAGAGTTACTTTGGCTTTTCTTTAGAGTTCTTAATAAAATTGCACTGCTTAATAAAGCAACACTGCAGAACCTGCAAAAAGACAGTGTTTCTAGTCCCCCAGCCTTCTGAGAGCCTTTTATGCCCTAGTCTGCCCATGTCCCATAGACAAAAGCAGTTGGGCCCCAAACATATGTAGATATAGCTTAAACTGGATCTGAAATATCCCAGACAGACTAGCAAATCCAACAGAAGCTGTCTACAAAAATTAGAGGTTAAATGCAAATTTCTGATCTTAAACTACAGAATGCCTTACAACGAGCTAAAAGAATAGGGTGATTTTTTTTTTTTTAACCTGGCCCTGTACAGGGGCAGCCTTCAGCCTTTAAAGTGCTTTACACTTCCATTTCTTCAAAGAGAAACTGAATATAGATAAAACTAAATGGAGAATTACTAAGCCTCAAGCCTCTAATGTCCATTGAGAAGCAAGGGCACTAGAAAAAGCAGGAACAGGATCAACATTTCCAGACCAGTGCAACCTTCAATTGAAGGCTGCTGTGTAGCATTAAAGGAGACATGCAATTCCTCCAGTGCTCAGATTTTTTGAATCCTGGCAGGAAAGAACAAAAAAAGACTCACCTGTAGAAACCGAATCCAAGCCATGCCTGGTGGGGACTGCAGAAGCCTCTATTGCTCCACACTTCATGTTTTGTTTATAGAAAAGTTCAGCTCTTTTTCCCCAGCACGAGATCTCTGAGCAGTAACACGTTCCAATGAAATCTCCACCTCATTCTGCAGTGCAGCAAAAATTAGGTAGAGGTTCTGTGAGACCCCTCTTCACAACCACAAAGAAAGCAGCTACAAATAAAGATCACACAGTTCATTAGCAGAAAGGTGGCAGCAGCCACTCTTCCATTGCTGGGAGCCATCCCAAGACTGGGAAACAGGTAGAGACAGCACAGGAAGGCAGCTGCAAAGCAAATTGTGCCAAAATCCCAGTACAGGCTGATGGCAGTACAGACTTGGCAGGGTGTCCATGCAAGCAGCAGCACCAAGGCCCAGCCATCCTCTGCAGGCTACCCTGGATGCACACAGGCCTGGGCTCAGCACAGCAGGAGCTCACCCACAGCAGCTCCATCCCCTCCATCTGGCCAGTCCATTTGCAAGCTGGACATTTATACTCAGAGCCTCCACAGAGAAGTGTCAATTCCAGCACTGGTCCAGCTGGGGAGGGAGAAAGGGCTGCTACTGAAGCAGTTCCTTTTCAGAGTGCAAGTAAGATCCCCTCAGTAACAAGGGAGCTCCCAGGCTGAGCTCTGGGCAGCACAAGGCAGATCTGCTCAGCTCCGAGACACAGCACTGCACTTAAAAACCTTAAGGAACCAGCCACACACGATCTGCTGAATTTCTCTGAACTTTATTGGCACTTCAGGAAGAACAAGGTATGGATTTTAACAACTCCTCTGAACAGGAAAAACATGTCTTAATCAAAGTTCTCTCTGTAGATAAGCACATGGACCCATGAATTACTCCACAAGCTTAAGGAATCGATGTTTTATTATAATCCAGTAAAACAACTGGTCAAAAACCTTCAACATAATTTACAGCAACAAAAAATAAAATAAGAAAAAATAAGCCAGGCGACGTGTGGTAAAGTACTTCCCTCCCCCCTCCCCCAAGAGGAGCAGTTATCCAATTAAACTGGAACACAAAAAGAGGAAGAACATTTCACTGTATTCTAACAAATAAAAAATGTGTCTACAAATCTCACCATAATACTGAAAGCTTCTTACATTAGTTTTCCTGCAAAATATCATCTTTATAATACAGTATACATTTCCAAGGGAAGGAGGACCATAAACATATCCTCCACCCCTTGACTAATATTTTCTAATTGTGCATAGCTAGAAATATTGAAATCAAATATCATTAGATACCACTGGAATATAATACTGGTTAAAAAGAAGGCAGGGCTGAAACAACTACAAAGAGTTAGGTGGACTCACTGGCACAAGCCGTTCTATTCCTTTATCGGACCATGTGGAATTAGAACGTTTAAAAAAACCTTATAAACAGAAGTCATGCCAACATCATAATACATGAGAGCTCAGCAGTGTTGTGTGACCCATCAAAGCAGAAAAGGTTTACTGGTTTATTATTTGAACACATATTCCAGGCACCATACGTCAGCTTGTTAGGAAATTATTAAAATATTAGATAGGCTTTTCTCCCCTCAAATGCATCAATAGTTGCCATGGACAGAGCAGAAGTGCTGAGAACCAGCTTTAAAGCACCAAAACAGAAGTTTAAAGGTTGTGTGTTCCCCAGTAACGAGACTCACGCAGAGCCAGTGCCAATCACCTTCATTTGGAAATATGCAAATACATTCTGACAAATTTAACTGCACTCTTTCATTTGTGACCTTCACCATACTGAGGCATACTTTTCTTGCCCAACAAAAAGCTTGCCATATTATGTGCCCCCACCAAAAGCACTCTGTGTCCAGGGGAGGGAAGGGGGCTCCCACAGGACACACCTGGATGTTTAAGAGCATAGGTTGGCATGTTGCTTCTAACAGAGGCTGGTTGGTATTTGTGTGAGTCTCCACACAGACTTACATTGCTTTCAAAAAATAAAGTAACACAGAACTGGTGGGGTTGTTTCCAGCCACCCAAAGAATTCTTGGGGAAATACTGCAGTTTGTTAACACTATCATAAACATTTCATTTTTGGCACAGTCCCCCTTTGCCCTTTTTCATACAACAGGGAGCTGAAAATGCTCCAGTTTTCAGATGCTTTCCTTCTATCACCATGACCAGTAACATCATACAAAGGGAGAATCAACAAAACTGAGCAAGTCACAAAATTTGGGATTATGCTAGGCAAGAAAATAAATCCCAGGCTAGCCTAATGACCTCCTATAGGGACAGGCTAATCCAAGGAGGGCAAAACAAAGGAGGAGTTCACTTTAGGTGGAATCCATTTTTAAGAGTATTCTCCTCAAGGTTAACAGTTCACAGGGATCAAGGCAACATCCAATTCAACCCTGAGCATACATGGCTATTTCCTCCACAGAAATGGCAGGGAGGATTCTGGGTAGCTACAGCATGGGCAGCTTGGATGACAGGAGGTGATGGTTATTACAATAACTGGCACAAGCAGCTCTCAGGACCAGTCTCACAATCATTGGTATTTCATTTCTAAGAGAAAGCCTTCTGTTCTCAAAGCTACAAAAGGCCAAAGCATCCTCCTGGGGAAGGAAAAGCACTTGAGCCAGGGATGTGGCAGACTGCTAGTGAGGATTAAGAAAGCAATTGGACAAGTGTCTCAGGATCCTCTCCCCTCAAATGCTGCTTGAAGCCAGGAAGACAGCTGCAGTCTTGTACATGACCCAGATATGAGAGGAGTTTTTGGTCCCCAGCTGCTGATCACTTTTTATGATTGCATCTAGTTTAAATTAAAGGTATCTGAGCTACAGTAGATCTATACACAGTCATAAGGCACCAACGACTATGTGCTAAAAAGGCCTCTTATGGAAAAAACCTGAAATCTTGTTCATGTAACCAGAAAATTATCTGTTCAGCAAGGGGAAAATACAGCTACAATAATTTTTAGTCTTTTACATTTCTACCTCCCACTTTAGGTTTCCACTGGCAAAACCAAAAAGGAAGGCAGTGTACTTTAGCTATCTCTGCCTTACTGGTTACATTGAAGTCAGACAAATGATAGTGAACAAAGCCACTGACCAGAGACAAAACCTCTGGAAAGCAGGGAATTTGAGGCTTCAAACCACACTGTATCAGTGGAAATACTCCAAAGGCCTCTTCATGATTAGGAAATTCAAAGCTCCATCATTAAACAACAGAAGGTAACACCAGCAGGAACACCACAGAATCTGTTTGGTCTGCTTATTTTTGTAGGACAAAAGCTTTGGTCTTTTAGAGAGAAAGTCCATATTTTACCCTCAATCCTTCTTCCCAAAGCTCCAGTCTCCCCTTTTTAACTACATGATTCAGACTCTGGGTTAAGTCAGAAATTCAGACCCTGGCTACTAAGCTTAATCCTGAAGCTTGCACAGGTTAGTAGGAAGGCAGAGTGTCAGACTGCCAGCTCGTGACTGTATATCATGCAGTACAAGTATCTGCTGGTCTCCCCACACAACAGGAGAAGACAGCAACACAGCCACCTCAGTGGGCAAACCCAACACACCAAGACTTTACCCCGAGTCAAACAGGTTCAGATTTGCCCCAATACACATTTGCTTTCCCCAGTCACCCCAGGCAGACGTAATTACTATCCTTTCTTCTGTCACTTAACTCCAGCGTTTGCCCAAAACTTGATAAATAAGACCATGGTCACTCTTCTGTAGTGGTTCCAGCATAGCACAATTAGGAGTGAATGATGGGAGAGGATGGGAAAGAGGGGAGAAGAGAGTGCAGGGCAGCAGGTGCAGGGGAGAGTTTACATGGACTCAAACTCGTCGATGCGCTGCTTGGTGTTTCCCTGCCGGATCTGACGGAGGGTCTTGTACTTGTCTCGGCCCAGGCGCATGTTCTCAGCGTGGATCATGTCATTTGCTGTCTTCTTGGTTTCATCCCGAGCGTTTGCCAGCTCTGAGGAAAGAGCCTTTGGAGGAGGAGAAACAGACAGCAACAGGTTAGTACATGCCAGAGACTCAAAGCTGGACAAGCAGATTTCCTGCTGATCCTCCAAAAGATTTGGTAACTATGGAGACAAGGAACAGACAAGCTCCAGTGTGTTCTTCTGAGCAACCTGCTCTAGCTGACCTTGCTTGAGCAAGGAAGTGGGATTAGATGATCTCATGGAGGTCACTCCATCCTAAACAGATCTATGATTTTGTGGAAGTTGTTAATATTTCTCCCTAACACTTGAAGGTAGAAAACAACAGGCAATCTGTCACCTATTTATCTTCATCTAGCACAGTTAAGAAAGATTGTCTCCAATGTCTGTACTTTAAAAGAAATGCCATGTGGAGGGATCCCTGAAGACAGCAGGAACATCTTGCAGAATTTGAGGAATTACTATCTTTCCACCAGAAAGGAAACTTGCTGCAGAAGATAAAATGCCAGTCTACCCCTGTGTGTAACCACCACAGTACAGTGCAGAATGAGCAAAGCCAGGTACAAGTCAGACAGCACAACTAAATGCTTGGAACTGAACACCAGAACACTGGAGTTGCTCACAAGAAGATGGTGCAGTAGTGCTGTCTCTGTGCTGAGTCCTAGTGGGCTACGCCAAGGTTTTGCAATGCAGTTTTGCAATGCAACCCAGACTCGACAGTCTGGATAGGAATCAGACCAAGTTCTTCAATTCATTGCAGCCAGGGCTATGAACAGCTGTCAGGTGGTTGGCAATACTCACAGAAAGCAGACTACATCTGACAGATGCTACTTGTTGGCACTGCTTCAAAATACTTCACTGCTTGCAGTAAAATGGAAGTCAAGTGCCAAGGAGACAAGATCTGCCTCTCTACTTAAGCAGCTATCTGGCAAGATCACCATCATCTCTCTTCCCTGCTTCTCCCTTCATTTTTTTAAATAACAGTAATACCTTCCAGCTGCAAGAAATGTTGAGAAAAGTAGAAGCAGCACACACACACACACTCTGCTGCCAGCTTCTTACCTTCAAATGTTTCTGGACCCGCTCATTCTTCTCTGCTTCAGTGGTGCGCTCCTCCTCGCTGCGGTCCTTGATGGTGGCCTCTGACCGTAACTCAGCGCTGGCCTCTGCTGCGTTCTCATCCTGCTCATCATCGTGCTCGTTCTCAGAGTGCATGGGTTCAGTGACATGAGGGGTGCTCATGGCAGTCTTCAGCTCCTCTTTGGTCTTCTCCAGGTCCTCCTGCACCCTCTGTGCCTGCAGTAGGATATGCCACAGTGAGTCAGTCAGTGTAATCCTGAGTGCCTGAGACTTCTCACAGAAGCGCCACTTGGTGCCTGTTACAGGAAACCTTGCATGTCTGAAGGGGTGTATTCCAAAGCTACTCAGCCACCATCAACTGCAAAATTTTCTGCTAGATAACACTTCAGAGATTTGAAGAATGGTTACTGATAATGGAAAATGGGCTACAGGTCTAATTAGTCAAAAATTGCTACATGGAGTTAGAATAAATCATCCATTTCATGGAAAAAAAAAAAAAGCTGCCTATTTACAACAGCCTCAAGCTCGCAAGCATTGAGTCTAGTGTGGAATCTAGTGCAATAGTTTAGGTTACAACCCAGAACAAAGAGCAGTTCCACAAAAAGTATGCCATTGGCTCAGATTCTGCTTTACCTTATGCTGCCACTCCTGTGCCTCACTCTCCTTCTTCTGCCTGGCCAGCTCCAGCTGTGTGATCCTAGCTGTGAGTTCTGCCATCTCAGCAGCCTGCAGAAGAAAGGTTTTAGTGGAAACAAAACCCAAGGTACTTGCTAAATGAAGCATTTAGTTCAAGTCCTCAGTGAAAAAAACATCTTTCCAGTAAGAAGAGAGCCTTCCTGTTAACTTCAGGTCCACCAATACCTCCATGATGAAAGTGAAAAGGAAGCCAAAAAAGTTTTGCTTTTCATTGTGGGTTGGGGTTTTGTTTGGTTGTTAGGTTGGTTTTTTTTTCTCCTTCTCCCCAAAATAGAGCTACAAAACTCAGTTCTTTGAATCCAAACCAGGGAAAGCAACACATTATCACTATCACATACAAAAAAAAGGCAAAAAGCACTACAAATACACTTATATTTACATATATTTTCATCTACTTGAGGATAAAAATTAAAGAACCTATGAATATAGTGCTTCCTCACTATATTCACGGCCTGGTTTGCTTCAAAAGCTTAGATGCTTCCCCTTTCACTATTTTCCCTACTTGATTTTCAGTTCACCAACTTACCAATTGTTCCTGGGTCTTTTGTTGATCATGGGATGCTCTCAATAGGGCCTCCTTTGCCTCTTCTGCTTCTCTACGTTCCTTAGCCAGTTTCTCTGCTTCCTCCTGAGCTCGTTTCCTCTCCTGTTCCAGCTCCAGAGCTCTGCGGGTCTGTTCTTCCAATTCTGAAAAACAGGGGAGCACATTTCAAGAGAGATCAAGTAAAGAATGACAGTAGAAGAGGAAAGTCTGTCTGGATAAGGGTTTTCCTCCAGAGGGATGGGTAAAGGAGGGACACAAGCATCTCTCCCCTTTCCTCTCCTTTACGTTTTACCAGGAGCTGGAAAAGTAAAAGTCAGGCCCACTCCCAATGGCATTGTGGGGAAGCACCCATCCCAAAATTACATACCTAAGGGCAGAGAAACATTCAGTATTTTGCTTGGGCAACACCACACTAACTCTAGCCAAGCAATTAGACAGTCAATCACCACAGCAATGGCTGGTGTGACCCCTGCTACACTTTTTGACTCCTTCCTCTACAGATATGCTGGGATAAAGCTTCCAGCCAGCCCAGGAACAACAGCAAGGTACTTGAGAGACATCCTGAGATCAAGAGACATCTTGGCTGTTACCCAATTCTTTAATGCAAATCTTTTTTCAGCAACTGCATATGGAGGGCTTACATTCAGCTTCAGAAGGCTAAACCAGGGCTCTAACACCAGTTAGCACACAACACTGGAGAGACAAATTACTTAGAGATGCTCGTAGCTTTACTATTTGAGCCCTTCTCACGTAGACTATTCATCATCAGAGGAAACACTGAAAGATTTCCTATTACCTTGCTGAGCTTTCTTGGTTTGCTCCTCAATTTGCTTGAGTCTCTCCATCAGCTCCTCCTTCTCACGCTCAATCTTCTCCTTCTCCTTTTCTGCCAACTCCCTCTTCTTCTTCTCATTCTCCAGCAGGGCTCTGATAGAAGGAAGTCACAATGTAATTTCAAACCAACTATCACCCAGATTGAAGAACTTTCTAGTAAACACAGAAAAAGAGCACACACAAGATGTGCCCTACAGCACACAGATAATGAGCTTTACTCCAGATGTACCCCTTTATAGAAGTGCAAAAATAAAAAGCTCTGCTGGCATTCATCTCAACAACAAGTTCATAATAGCAATGTTATAAGGGAAATCTCCACATTTCAAGGTCTGTATTAGTCTCATCAAATGGATAGACAAATCTTTTAAGTCCAAGAAAGTAATGAGGAGTCACCCTTGTGGTAAGTACCATTACTATAAACCCACTAGACCTACTGAAGCAGAAAACAACCTGCCAGTCATTTATCTAGCACATGATGCTACTTATGCAGTGATTAGTCACACGCAGGTTGCTCAGAACCCTACCAACCTCTCCATCTGCTTCTGATGCTTCTCTTCCCGAGCCTGTGCCTTCATCTGCTGCACCTCAATGGTGTCTGGTTTGCGTCTGCGCATGTAGAGCTCGTGGTTCCCCATGCAAAGTGCCAAGATCCGCTTGTTAATCCGTAACCGAGGGGCATAGAATACAAAGTCCTTGGGACAAGAAAAAGGCAGCATTAGACCTGTTCTTGCAGCATAAGAAGCCCCTTTTGTTTGCACTACGCTCCCAAGACCCCAAGCTTTTTAGATCTGCCAGCCAGATTTCCTTAATAATGTCTAAGTTATTGGTGGTGGCAGTTGGACATTTCTTTCTGGAATGGATTTCAACCTGATAAACACACCCAGGGCAGGAGCACCCAATGTGTCATTCCAGTGTTCTGGGTTTCACTGTAACACATCCCTAGCACCAAGCACCGTGTCTCAGCATCACCATTTCATTACAAACATCAGCAGGGCTGGCTTACCAGGCACACCAAGTCCCTGGCTTCTCCCACCTTCCTTCCCACCTCAATAATCTGTACAATAGCCTGGTCAGCCACATTGAATGTAATGTCTTGGCTTATGCCAGAAAGGGTGTTAAATGTTACAATCAATAAATAACTTTGTTCTGTTAAAAAGGAGCAATAGCAGCAGGAAAATGCTTTCAAGCAGCAATGGAACAAGAATGACCAGAAGAACAGAAGGTACTGGCTAGCACAGGAAATTATTAGGCCTTCAAGATGAAAGCAATTACATTCAATATAAATTTGCAAGGAAAAAAAGCCTATCCTACAAAATGACCTAAAGCTTTTGCTTTAAGTAAGGTGAAAACCTGTGAAAGATCATCCCACACACTATTAAAGCAAACAGGTTGCAAAGGAGATATCCATCAGCTAGCAGAGGTACCTCAGATCCCTAACTGTATTTATTTATATTATGTATTTATCAGAGAATCTGAACAGTCTTAGGAGAATCAGAAACCCTAAGCAAAGAGCTACTCCTTGCCACTGACCTTAAAAGCTTAAGCTTATACTAAATTTGTACCCTCTTAGGCAAAAAAAAAAATCATGACTATCATTTGACTGCCCTGAAACAGGTCTCCCTGCTCATGTCAGGATTAAGTGCTACTGATGAAAAGATTCTGTGCAAAAAAGCCCCGAAAGCCCCCAAAACCAAACCCACAGAAATGGCTGAGCTAAGAAGCTGAAAGTTTAATAGATTAATATGAATCTTGCTTCTTACTGGTGCTTTCTTGTCAATAGGCTTAATAACAAATTTCTTGTCATTGAAAGAGATATTTCTGATCTCACTCCAAGGGAATCCAATTTTCGGTGTTAGCCTGCAAAAGTGGGAAGTAAAAAAAAAAAAAGAAAGCTCGAAGTCATTCCAAATTCTTGACTTGGAATATAAAGCTCAAAATTATACCAAATCCACCCCTTGTATTTCAGTGTTCTCATGGTAGTTGAAATCAGCAGACAAAATTAGTCACGTAGATGAAATAAAACCAGAAGAAGCAGTTTTTCAATCCCACATTTCTTGGTTTTTTAAATAAGAAACAGAACTGGAGAATGCATCTATAGCAAGAAGACTAGGGATACAAGTAAAACTATCTTGAAAAGATTTGTCAGTTTCTTGCATTTGTTGATCCAAAGAAACACATTTTATGGATTATTCTGGCAATGTCAAAAACCCAGCCAAGAATGATACAGAAATCGTGGAGTTTAGTTAAAGATTTGAATTCCAAGAGAGATTGATTTTGAATGACTTTCTATTGGAAAGGAACTGAAGGCAATGATGAAGAGAGAGGGGTTTATTACCTATCATTCTGCTCATAAATGTTGAGTCCAAGAGCATCTACACCTAGCCAGAGCTCAGAGCCTTTCTTGTTCTTAATGCTGAAGTAGTTCACACCGTACATTTCCAGATCCTGTGCAATTTTCAGGTACTCCAAGACAGCATCTTCTCTGCAGCATGTAAAAAGAAAGCAGATATTCTTTTTTTGAGTCTTTAAGCCATTAGAGCAAGAAGGTGCTATCTTCCCACACGGGCAGAGCAGCAACAAGCTGGCAAAGGTTCTAAGCATCACTCTAGTAGATAATTACAAACTCTGCAAACTCAGACCTGTTTCACTAGGAATAGCCAGCTGATGTGGACAAGCAAGAGCAGAGGCACATGAACCTAGTTAGTCTGAGTGCTAAGTTATCCTGAAGCAAGCCACAGATTTTTGTATGCATTCCTACATTACACACTAACACAACTTTAAACACAGCAGTTTCACACTGCATCAGTTACCTAATCATTCCTCGATGTTCCTCATGCCACACCTGGATCCTCTCCTCCCACTGGTCCTTGTTAAGCTTGTGCTGCTCCAAAACCCTAGAAAGGGCATACATGGGATGTTTAAAACCAAGCACTACATATATGCACAATCACATCACTCTATAATAATGCTTCATTAAATACTCCATTGGCATCAGAGTTCCCCCACAAAATTATTCCAAGAAATAAAGCTTTATTAAAAGGCTAGATAGAGACAAAATGGTCAGTATTCAGACTTCTAACAAATAACAAATTTTATTCAGTTTTGCTTCTCCTTGTAGCGTATTTTGTTTTGGAGCTTCTCTCACTACTTCTGATTAGAGTTTCAGAGTAACAACAGGAAGCTTAAAGCTCTTAATTGAATACTAAGCTAAACGCTCAGAGTGGTACAAAGCTATACTTTTATTCTGAGTACTGCAATCAAAACACCTGCTACATTAGAAAAAAAAAATTTAAAAAAATCCCAAACCCTTTAAGACAGAGAATGTCTAAGACTATCCAGGTTCACTTGCCTTTGTGGGAGCAGTTTATCACTAGCAAGGTAGCCAGACTTGTGCACATCTTTGTTGAAGTCTCCATACTTGGACTGGACGGCGTAAGAAGCCAGAAGGACAGCTGTTTCTGGAGGACAGTAAATGTCATCGTTCAGGATTGCCTCCTTCACTTGCAGGAAGAAAAGGCGCTGTGTGATGTCCTGGATCAGCTCTTCTGCCACATCTTCTGGGTAGAACTTGGCACGGAACTTGAAAAGCAGGGGGCTTTCTTTACGTACATCCTGTGCTGTTACCTGGAACAGAGTTAGCAGATTTTATAGCTTATATGCCAAGTGAAGGGGGCCAGTTTACAAACAGGAAGATAAGCATGCACTAGGAAAAAAAAAAAATTTCTTTCCAATGCAGAAGAGAGAGGGCAGAAAAGCAAAGATTTTCAATTACTGCTAAATACCTCATCGCTTCTTGCCACTGGACTTACACAAGCCAGTAGTTATGACCAGTGGTAGCTAAGTTACTTTCCAGGTTTCTCCCCAACCAAGATGCTCACATGAGCACATCATCAGTTTTACCAGGAAGGGGAACAGATCTAGCCTGGTAACAAAGAGAGCCAGATGCAGGACTAGGTCAGATACCACAACTTCTCATACCCTGGGGAGGGAGTGTGTGCACACCACAACACCAACCCACTGATCTTGCAGTACTTGAGGTGCATGGATAGGCAAGAACAGATCCCTGACAGAAGCACGGAGACTGAATTTGCCCCTGCACTCTCAGAGAAGGGAACAAGGACAAAAACCAAAATCTTTCAGCAAACATACCTTTTTGTTCAATTTTAGCCATGTTGAGAAACCCTTGGTGTCTTGATACTGCAGTCCAAAAAACCAGACCTCTCGCAATCCAATTGTCTTGACAACCTGAAAGAAAGGTGATTATTAGCAAGATGCCCAGAGGGACTGAACTTACCAGTGGCTGAGAACGTGTTAGAGGTAAGTTCAGACAAAGAGAGACAGTGCCCTGACCACCTGCCTCTCCTGCTGCAGTGCACAGAAAGATGACTGGACATCTAAGAGGTCTTAAGTGGATATGTGTAATATTCTTTCTTCTCCTTCAGATTTTTAAGGCTTGTTGCTATTTATAAACTCCAGCTGGGACATTATCTTTTTCAGCTACTTATAAGCCAACATGTATAATCAAAATACAATGCAACAGCTCTGACAGGTTTAGTAACTGCCAGGAATGAGGAACAGAGCTCCATTTTCAGGTACACCCCACACTTATCATGCAAATGTACTAATCCTGGGCACGTAATGAATCACCCTGCTAGGCTGTGCTACTTTAAGATTTGTTTCTACTCCACTGATGGCTATAGACAGGCCTTTCATACAGCTCTTTACTGAGCAGCACCACTAAGAGGAAGTGCAGAGGCTAAATCCATATGCTATCCCTTGTGCCAGGACAAAGAGCCACCACAGACATTAACTACACCACTGTGAAAGCTCTCTCTGTAGTTACTTCCCTAGCACACCAGGCATGCTATGTAAATAAGAATTAAGAAGGCTTTAAAGACATGTTGTGACAAGAAACAAGAGCCCCATGGTGGGGCAGCAAGACTACTGCAGTATAGTGCCACTGTTGGTTAAAAGGAGGGGGAAGTTTCTCCAAAGCCTGATTGCTATCAAGACATTCCCCTCTGTGCCCTGGAAAGCCTGGGACATGCCACAGGGTACAGCAAGTCTACACAGTGAAGCTCCCCCACATCCCTCCTGAAGACCCAGGAGCTGGTCTCATACTGGCAAACACCTACTGGTCACCTCCAATACTGGACAAGAAAGGGGAAAGGAAGAGGACCTCTCTCTTCAGGTTGACGTGGTTCCTAAAGTACAACACTGTCAGCTGCTTTCACATACCATTCAACTCAGCCTTGCTCAGAGCTTCCTCCTTTCAGAGGGGCTAACAGAGATGCAGAGACTGAGACCTGGCCTGTGAAAACCAGCTGCCAGGTCAGTTGATATAATTTTGTACTGCCTGAAGGTGCACTCTGTTCCCTTCTGATGTGGTCTCTACTTTGACAAGATACAACCCCAAAGACATAGGTTCTCCACAATCACATTACTTATTAATTAGATTGTTTAGGGCTTGGATCAGATATTTATTCTGGCCTTTTCAAAGCAGCATTAGGGCCTTTTTTCCTTTCAGGTAGAAAAACCAAATGCAGTTTTCAGCAAAGGCATGCCATTGGTGGCACACACAGACAAAATCTACACTAGGTCATGTAGTCTATGTACATCATCCCACAGGGGTTCCTGAAATTATTCAGCCTGTCATGAACATGAACTGGAGAGCTGGGCTAGAGCCCCTGCAGATTTGGGGGAATGTAGGTCACTTGTACATCATGCAGCAAGATGCATGCAGCTAAGGAGGCTTTTGGAGAAGGATCAGGGTTTGCTATATACATGAAGTTTTGGTCACTGCAATATTAATATTAAGATATTAGAGAGGGTCCAAAGAGGGCAATGAAGATGAAGGGCCTTGAGGGGAAGCCCTACAAGGAGCAGCTGAGTGCACTCAGTCCATTCAGCCTGGAGAAGAGGAAACTGAGGGGGGACCTCATCACAATCTACAACTCATGAGGGGTTCATTAGAGTTCATGAGCTCAAATCATCCTTCTCCATGAGGGGAAGAGGAGGGGCAGACACTGATCACTTCCCTGTGGTGACCAGTGACCAAACCCAAGGGAATAGCCTGAAGTTGTCAGGGAAGTTTTAGGTTAGATACCAGAAAAAAAAGATTTTTCACCCAGAAGATGGTTGGGCACTGGAACTGGCTCCCCAGGGAAGTGGTCACAGCACCAAGCTTGACAGAGTTCAAGAAACATTTGGACAACACTCTCAGGCACATGGTGTGATTCTTGAGCATGGTCCTGTGCAGGGCCAGGAGTTGGACTCAGTGATCCTCATGGGTCCCTTCCAACTCAGCATATTCTGTGATTCTGTGATTGGAAGCAGATGGTTCAAGAAGGGGAAGAAAGGCTGTCCTAGTGCCCAAGGATGGCTCTGTTCTTGGAAGCATTAACATATGAATGGGATGGAAGCTCCTCACTGGACTGCATGGGTCTGCTTTCCTCTCTTCCACTTGACAGCAGCTTATGCCCGGGAATTCAACAGGCTGGACTGCCAGCAAGGAGCTGAAAGGCTCCACACTGTGGTCCCACACAAAAGGACTTTTATTCCACAGCAGAAGCCTGCATAGCAATAGCAGAGACAACAACGAGCTGGGGGCAGAGAAGAAGGGAGACAGCACAGCACTCACCATCACACTCCCAAGCTGCCACTGAACTGAGGCAGGGAGGACAGTACTCCTCCCTCCTCAGCTTTAGCAGGCTATTTAGTTCCATTCAGCAAGGGAAAAAGCATGAAGAAGAAACAGCTTTCTACAGCTGCAAGGAATCTGGCTGGCAGCAGCATAATTATTTCTGGGGGTGTACAGCATTCAGAGCCCTAATGAACTGTGAGATGTTCCAAAAAGCAAACAGCTACTGGCAGTGGCTAGAATGGAGAAAGGCTGGTACACAGGATGGGAGAATAGAGAGTACTGTGTAAAACTGTCTGTTTAACACAGACCACAATACTTAAATACCTAAAAATCTACACTCTCATCAACGTCTTTTCATCATGCCAGGGAAAACATTAAGTCAGTCCCTGGGTCTTGTTTAGCCTGCTGGATAAAGCTTGGTTAACAATGGACAACAGATTGGGTGCAGCCTTAAAATCCAGCTGTCCCAGGGTACCTTGACAAGCTACTACAAAGCTCTTAATTGAGTACTACCTTTAGCTTAAAATTCTACTCAGTAAGCCAATACTGACACGGGAAAAAAGTGCCTTGCTGGTGACTCAATTCATCCTCTGCAGAAAGCCTAAGCACAAATTAGTAGGGTTTTTTTTTATTTACGTTCAGAGAAGAGACAAGAGATCTTTCAGGTAACCTTTTCTCTCACTCCTTACTCCATGTTTTCTAGGTCTGTGTCACAATTCCTGTCATTTCCCTCAGCACTCATCCAGCTCCCTCTGAACTATGTTCCTGCTGTTGGGTGCTGCTCCACAGCAGAAGAGGGAGCCATAAGCAGCCTCTTAAATGTACATTTTAGCATCAAGATGATGACTGAAAATGGCTGTCATTCTCAGCCCAGGAAACACACCACCACACTGGCAAACAAGTACAGATTCTGATGAAAGCATTATTTACACACAGGCAAGACCAAAGCATGCAAGCAGAGGAAAAGGCGTTCCGCTTGGATCATGTTCCTGCATCAAAGGCCAAATCATCCCAGGCTCTATCATGGTACAAGTGCCTTGAACATTGCCCCAGTTAAAGATGAGGTAGGTCTCTCTCCCTTTCTATGACAGGCATGTTCAGTACATCTGAGAAAAAACTGCCAGCTAACCTTATTGCTGGAGGAGCTCTGAACTGGTGCCACACCTGCAGTTTCATATGCCAGTCAAAAACAACTTAAGAGTGTGGTCTTCCAGGTACCCTAACTTGGTACCCAAGATAGGCTCCATCTACAGCCACAAATATTCAACTGTTCCCCTTCCACTTAGCTGGTGGATGTACTTCTAATTTTCCCTTCCAAAGTGCTAAAATGCCAATGTGCTAAACTACAGGATCTTCCAAGTTTTTGTACTTTCTGCAGTTTGCCATTGACATCTTTAGCAAAAAGCAGTCCATTTTTGGTTGGAACCACTGCTTTTTTAAAAGTCAGAAAGTTTCCACATGTTCCTGTGAAATTTGAGACACATTTTCGTACCACTCAACCACAAGCCTTCTTTACAGGAACTAGAGATTTGGGGTTTGCTGGGGCAACCAGCCACTATCCTGAGACTTGCTGCTTTCTACCATGAAACTACCTTAGTGAGTTTTGGCTTCAGTGCTTTCACTTAGTGGATTAAGTGTTCCAGAGCCATTTCCTATGTGTTTAAACACTACTAGGTAGGATCTTTCCAAGGCTAAAGATTTCTCTTACACTCTCCCTCCTCAAAAAGCTTACTTTGCAGGCCATGAGATACCAATCACCTTTATTCCAAATACAGCTCAACTCAGATGGAGTTACTCAAAATTCAGAAGGGGTTTGATCAGCCTGGGCTGTAAGGTTTAAGCAAATATGAAAGAAGTATGACAAACTGGTAGTCTACAAAACCACTAAATTCACTGCAGCAGATAAACAAGAAGGAAGCTGCTAAGCATTACCAAGGTTTCTAGCTGCATGACTACCTCTGTGGCCATGCAGATAGAAAAGCAAGGCAAGACAAGCCAGGGCACACAAACTCAGAACCTTAGGAGATCTGTCTCTTCATGAAATCTGAAAGAACATTAAGAATTAAAAGAAAATGAAATAAAAATACCCCCCAACACACTTTTCATTATGTATAAGACCTAATGCTGAACACAAAATACAGCATCAGTAACCAGGTTTAAAGTGTGCGAGAGATGCTGATTGTTATAACTTTAATCCATAGATAAGTGCACTTTTCTATTGCAAGCTTAGTTTTGACCCCAAAAGCTCACAAAAATGAGGAGAAGCGTCTTAGGAAGCTTAACCACATGTTTTGAAAGTTTGAAGTGATAGCTATTGAAGTTTCTCATGTCACATTTTCTTTAAGCTGTGACTTGTCTTCATGGCTCTTAATTGGACAGAAATCACCTTTAGGGAGATTGGATGCTCAGTGATTCAAGCCAGAATCAATTTACCCAAAGAAAGGAAGTTTGAGAGGCAAAAGACTGGAGAGACATAATTTCAAAGCCATCTACAGCAACAAGTAACTAAGAAGTCTCACAGATCAATCTTTTTTGTGTAGAAGACATGCAATGCAAAGCACTGCTTTGGTTTTACTGACTCCTCTCCAGACCAGCTGCATTTCAGTCCAACACAGAAAAGGGTCAAAGGAGGAGAACAAGCAGCTATAACTGTTGCAGTGCCTGTGCTCTGCATCCCCAGGAAAGCAATATTTCAAGGTACCTGGGAAGTATTCAGGCCTATGGGAGAAGCAGCACCCCTGACATGCATAGCCCATCCTTGAGCCCTTCTTTTAATCCATCACTGGCAGCTGAAGAATGGGAGCAAAGTTACAGCTCTTGCTAGTGAGTCAGTAAGTGCTGGAGCTCAGCAGCTGATGTTAAGAGGGACATCAGCAAAGCTGCAGAAGACAGACAGTACAATCCTGTCTCATTTAATCCAGGTTTTGTCCATGCAAACAAGCCTAAGACATTTAAGCTAAAGCTATTCAGTTACAAGATTAGGGAATAGAAACAGTTCTAGTATAAATCATGATGTTACTGCATGTATATCAGTTCAGTGGAATTTCTACAGCCAGCTACTTTGGGGCAGAAACCACTTCCTACAAAGCAGTGAAGCATCTGCATTGTTCTGTCACTACAAAAATTTACTTTGAAATTTACCCAAGCAGGAAAGAGGAAGACAGGAACATTTCTACCTCATGCCCATTCACATATTATTACTATGGAACTTTAGACTCAAATGCTTTTCTTCTCATTAAGCTAAAACCTAGCTACAAGCCTTCCAAAATCTTCTGAATCCTATTCAGAGTGGGCCAGAATCATGTGTGGCATAATGAATACATTTATCTACCTTTATTTATCTACCAGGTGAAAATAAATACTGCCTAAATGTTACTGAGCAAAGCCAGCAGATTGCACTGAGGTAGCCAAGCAGCTAAAACACTCGGTAATGCTTAGCAGCTTCCTTCTTGCTTAACTCAGAACTGACAGTTCTAAGTGAAAGGGCACCCCAGGGCAAAAAGATGCTGGATATCTTAAAATTTTTCTGTACAAGAGTAAAAAAATCAGGTTTCACACCAGAAGTCAAAGTCCTACAACAGCAAAACCATATGTCTGCTTTATAGAGGAGCTCTCCCTTCCCTCAAAAAAGCACTGATGAAAGCAGATCTTTTTTCAGAACCAGCATCATGCAGAAAATACTAGATTATCAAGTCCAGGGGCACAATAGGGCTTAAAGGAGCAAAAAAATAAAAATAAGCACTTTGCTCTTACACATCCCATCATGGGATCTCAGATAACTAAGGATGGAAACTGAGGCAGAGTGAACAATGACCAGCCAGAGAGCAGTCAGTGTCAGCAGGGACAACAGCACTGGACCATCCTTTTACTGGAACCAACACACACAAAGCTCAGTCATGTGAAAGATACTGGATATGTAACAGCTGACAATACATTTAAAGGTATTGTCCTTTCCTAAAGGGAGCAAGTTTTATGTCAACCAGACCTTTTAGAAATAACAAATGTTTAAAACTAGCTTCTGTCACTTTTTCCCCCCTCCATTTCCAGCTTCATCCACAATCCACTTTAGGTGAATCACTGCCTCAACTTAAAAACTCAGTCCTGCAACAGGATTCGTTTTCTCCCTTGGCAAAGTGTTTACTGTGGAAAAAGCAAAACAAAACTTCTGTTTAGACAGGTGCTGTGTGAAACACGCTGAAGGCAGGAGAACGTGCAGCTGTCCAAGAGCATGACAAAGGAGTGAAATCAATTACTAGACATGAAGAGCTGCTGTATTAGAAACATGACTGGATGCTTCTCAGAGACAAACTGATGAAGCCAAAATCTGCCAGCAATGTCAGTTTGCAGCAGAAGCCGCAGATGACCTAGAGCTGACTGAAAATATCATGTGCAGATTGAAGATATTACTGACGTGAGTAGTATTGTTTCTCAGCACCTGGTGCTTGGCTTGGATAACAGCAGAAGCCAGATATTGAAAAATAATCATGGGAAGCATCCACATGAGGAACACCCCCTTAAAAAAAAAAACAAACCCACAAAAAAACAGTTCCTTTTTTTGATGAACCTAGGGACATGTCACCTCAGTTTCATTAGCAAACACTCATGAACTAACTGTGCAGAGTTCTATGTTCCATGGATTCTGGACAGAACCTGGCTTTTATCAGTCCAAACCTGTCAGATCTGAGATCACACAGGGCTAAAATATGCAGGAGCTACTACATAGTAAGACAGACAGCTGAGAACTACACTGTAATTCAGAACTTTTTTGAAAGCCTTTTTACTTTTCCCCTTATGAAAGGATGCTCTTTCACTAAAGCTTTGGATCTCACTCCATTTCAGGGCTGGGCAAAGAGCAATATATCATCTAGTGTTGAATCATCCAGCTGAGTACAAGAGAAAACAGTAGTTTGTGGTTAAAGAGCTAAAAAAATATATATAAAAATTTAAATTATATTTGCTGGCCCCAAATGAAATAGCTGATTTCAATGGGTGAATCAGCCCTTCATTTTCTCTCCTCCTTATGATAGGTACTATGTGGAGCTGACCCCAGAATGCTTAGCTCTACTGAACCACACCCAAATCTCTGACATATCTGGTCTGGCAGTTCCCTCATCTTGTCATTAGTCCAAGATTCAATTTGCATATCTTTGAGCTATGAATTTACTGTTATTTTTCTCCAAGGAGAAAATCAATGGCCAATTACAGCACAGAAACACAGAGGAGTCTGTCAAAGTTTCACCTGCTGATAATGTCTGTCTGCTTCTGCTCCAGCTTTGGGCTGCACACACCTCCCTAATTCTGCTTGGGCCACAGCAGGAGGAAATCTGGTTATCCAGTGAAAGCAGAGGAAGGCTGAAGTACCCCATGCAGACAGTCCATCACTGCTTTTAAGGCTTCCCTCAGGGTCTGACAGGAGTACAGAATATCACTGTACCTACACTTAAAGGTTTCAGCAGCATTTGAAACCCAGCTAAGCCTCTCCTGGTTTAGGGACCAACTACTCTTTGGAATCAAGTTCACAATGCTTGCAGATAAGTCAACCAAAAATAGCTGATTAGGTCCCCCATAAGACTTTTCTTACAAACTAACTCAGCACAGTTCTACTGCTTTCCAATTATTATTATGAGCCATAGCACCAATTCAGCTCATTAGAAGTGATAACTCCTAACACAGTCTTGGAGATTAAAGAATGCAGTAGTTTTGGGAAAAAAGTACAATTTCTTACTGTGCTGAGTTCTCTTGAAGCTATTAAATATAGTGACACTCAATCTTTGAAGTCCTTTAGAAATTATTTGCTCTTGCCTCAATGGAATTCAATTCAATGTCTTTATCAACTTTATATTTTCTGCAGCTCCATTGCTTACCTGATCAAAGAGTTGCTTCCCTGTGGTGTTGGGCTGGATGGCAAACTCCAGCTCAGCATCCATGGTGGTAACACGCACACTGATCTGGAAGACAGAAAAATGCATCATTACAACACATGCTCTAAGTGATGCTACCCAGTCATGAAAACAAACACCTGCCCAGGACCAGGGAGCAGCTCTCAAGCCTCCAGGAACTTCACTACCAGTAGTTACAAAGTCATCTGCTCTGCCAGCATGGTACTCACAGTTTTCCTGTAAAATATAACTTTCCTGTTTTGCAGTGTTTTTATCCTCTCTGGTCCTACAAATATTTACATGTACTGACACACATGACAGCCATTTACATCTTACAAAGTTTAATTTCCAGAGCAGAACATTCTGGTGTCTTTCACAAAAGCAGAGATGTTCCAAAACTTGGTGCACACAAGAAGGTATCCAACCCTCTTGTTTGAAGGGTGAGCATCAGGGAAGTTCCCAGAAGGATTAACAACTCAGTCTGCCACAGAAGGCTGGTCAACAACAATACCCTTCCAGTCTTTGTGCCTTATAACCTCTCCAAATACTCAATCTCTGATATGCTCCAGGGGCTGTGGGTATAAAGCAGACAGGATGCAAGGATGCCCTCACAGGCTAAGACAAGAAGGCTCCATGCTGAACATAAGAACACTTCCCATAGCAGTAGAGCTGCCAATAATGCTTTCCAATTCTTTCAGGGAAATGAAAGACTTCTAAAAACTGCAGAAATTGTTCAAGTGTTATTTAAAATTGCAATCAAGATTCCATGACTATACTAGCCTTAGATGGAAGATCATGAATGGTCTTCCAGAAGAAATGTTATATGATGGACTGTTTTGACAGGAATGTCTCACCATCACATTTTCACTTGTGGTATGAAAGTGGCAAGTAACTGCAGCAAGGGAGTTTGCAGCTTCATCCCACAGAAGCAGGAAGACACACACACCTTTCACTTCTCATGAAGCAAATTAACAGCAAATTAAACATTTTACCTCAAATGCTAGTGCAAAACACTGCTGATCCCATTCAAAACTCCTGATAATTACTGGAAAACATGATTTAGATGCTTGGGGCTAGACAGAAACAGTTCTGGCCTGAAAGCAGACGCCTTAACTTTAAGCCAGGGAAAGTGAGGTCTGCAAGTACACCAAGCTGCCAGAGAACCCAATTCTATTTGCATGCCTATCAACTGAAAAAGGCAAAGATATTTCACAATTTTTGAACACTGTACATATTAAAACAGCTTTATTTAAAATATTTTTCCATCAAATCAAAGGTTGAAAGCTTGAAATTGTACAGACAAGATACTCACAATGCACCAAACCCTAGCACACAGGCCTTGCATTCACAGTTCTCTCTCTTGCCAACAGTCATTTACCTCAGATCAACAAATCCTAATTTTTTTGCTCTTCATTGCAATCCATCCTATTAGTACACTCCACCAGGCTTCCAGTGGTGAGGGGTGGAGGGAATTACACTGTGAACAGCTTTAAGAATAACTCAAAGTCATATTTGGACTATAAGCTAACTGCATGACACGGGAGACCAAAAAAGCAAGAGTAAGCAGAGAAATATTCAAGGAACCACATAATACCAATATGATCACAGGCAGTTCTGATTCCTGTATTTCTACCAAAAATATGTACAAGATTTCATATCTTGTTTACTAAGAAACTAGACTGTAAGAGAACTAGAACCAGGGCTTTTTCTCAATAAGCAAGAAATGTTCTGCTAGTTCAATCTAGGTAAATGCCAAAAAGAGACCACTAACTATAACAAATACTTTTTGAGGTTTCCCAGAAAGCCTGCTTCAGAGTAGTCACACCACTATTTGATACTTGAGAGCCTCTTGAGATAAACCTAAAGGTTTTCTTGTTTTAAGTTAAGCTAAAAATTCTGTAAGGTTAAACTCAGCACAGTTAAGCTGAAGTACACATAAGTTGAAGTTCTAGCTGTTTCATGCAAAAGGAATGCTATTTAGACATTACTAGAACAAAGATATCATGAACAAGTATATCAGCAATAAGTTGGTTTTGAAGCCCTCTAAACCTTCAGACACAATTTCAAACTAAGGCAAAACCATCATTCAGAAGGAGCAAGGAAAGCACAAAGGGCCTAAACTCTCAAAGAATGAAGCTTTTTTTTAAATTAGCAGCTTTCAATAGCAGGCAGATGCCCTAAGTTCTCTTGGTGTACACCTTCCCAAAATTATTCTCTTTGAATCCTAGACCTTGACAATGAGCTAATTTCATGGTGCTTTGGTGAAACAAGAATCTGGCCAGTTCCTAGAAGGGCTGAATGCTCCCCAAAACAGCTTTGCTACTTACACTTGGAAGCAGACTCTTCTAGCAGAAAGAGTGCTGGCTTGGAAGCCTGATTCACCCAGCACAACCAGTGAAAGCAAAGCTTTCCATAAGCTACATTCAGGTATAAGAAGGGTTACATTATTAAGCCACTAAGTTACATTTTGTTAGCTTTGAAGTATTTCCTGTTCACCTAAAGCATTAATGTATCAGCTACCATGAAAGAAAACAGTCTTTGCTCCACTGTTTAGGGACAAAGCACAGTAGCTACTCTTATCTGATATCATGTGCATAAGTGATTAAGGTCAAATATCTGAGCACAAAACAGAACTGAAACATCTGTGGCACCTCTTTGTAACTTGAGCCTAATTAGCTCTTGGAGAACAAATCACACCTTAACATTTAAAATAAAGCTGCTTCAGCAACCCCATAATTCATGCAGAATACTTATTAAGACTCACATCTTTGTTAGCACAGTAAAATAAGGTCCCATGCTGGAACCAGCAAAATTCCTTCACTGTCAGTCACCTAAATGCCCTTAAGCTATCTGACCCAATATTATCCTTCAATTAGCACTTTGAGTAGGAAGCTTTACACATTTCCCCACCCTCAGGAGCCCCCTGTGCTCAAGGGGAGTAGCGACCTAAAGTTTAGGAGCTGCAAAGTCTTGAATGGGTCTGTGCTGGCAGCTTCAGCCTGATCTAAGAGAGCAGAAGCTGGGACACCACAGGAAACAGGCTTGTACTTTGGGGAACCACACCCCGGTAGTGCTGTTTCCCCAGGCTGAACAGGGTTTTAACACATTCTACAGCACACTGCTGTGAACTGTCAGCAGAACGAGCTGGGGAGAGAGCACATCCTGGGCTGTGCCAGTGACATTTTAACCATTAGTTAGTTTGAACCACCACTGGTAATTCAATACTTGGCTGAGAAGCTAGTTTGCTATAAAATTGAGCTTTGTTAAGGCTCATTGGTGTGAAAACAACACACAAAGACATTTTCTCCCCATACGCTACCAAGGCAGGGTGGTTTTGTTTTTCCAGTTCACAACAGCTGGCTCAAAAGGGAAGTTTCTACCATTTCAGGTGGTGGGAGGCACTGATCTTAATGCACTCTGCCTGCAGCTCAAAGAAGCTGCAAGAAGAGATCTACAGACTGCTATAATCTCTACCGGACAAGTATGTGCCAGGCACTGCATGTTTACCTTCTTCCTCCTTGTTCATTTAAAGCCTCACTTTAAGTGAAACCACTTTACTAAGGTATTCATAGCTGAATACTGACCAACACAAATGTTACACATAGGAATAAAAATGCTATAGCAAAACAAGGCCAACACTGTGCAGTCCCATCATAATTTAGACTCATTTGCTTCATTCCCTGACAGTTACCCTGCCAAAGTACTTTTAAACGTTTTATCTGTCTAGTTTACTACCAGTGCTTATTCTAAGAAAAGCCTCAAGATTCATCAGCATTAAGCTATTAGTTTTCGTATTTCTAAACAATCTAATCAGGTTTTCCTAGGTTTGAGGGCTGGCATAAGCCTTGGCATGCTTATAATTTGAGTTGCAAACAGAAAAAAAAATGTCAATAATGTATCTGACTTGGAATGCTGAGCCTATACAAATTCAGCTCTGTCAGCCCAGACAGGTAAGGTGCACAGTGCTGAGAGATGCGCAAGGGAAAGATATTGCACACCAGTGAGTCAATCACAAGGTCTAGTGGCAGCACTCATCCCCAGGTATACCATCCTCCTATTCCAAATATTCTGTTACTAAACATCTATCAAACTTACAACACTCAAGAGGTGTTTTAAGAGGGTTTACTCGATTTCATCAACAGATTTATCAAAAATACTACCTTAAGGCCGTAATTTATACTCAAACTCTGTTTAAAATCATTAATTGAATTTATTCATCATAGCATTTATAATACATCTGCTGCAGCATGCAAATATTTGCAGCTCTCTAAATTCTACTAGGATCCTAGAGTAACAAAAGTTTATTCTAGTAGGTGGCCTCTAAATAGTCTTTCCAGCATCATTTAATATCCTCTCATACAAACAGCTAGTAACACTATATGAAAGGCCTCCAGACACCATTTTGCACATTGCAAGAACATTCAACTATCACATTTCAACAGGCTTATATATACTCACCAAATTTAAAAAAAAATGCCCAAAAAAGTGCCCATATTTAACTGATTCCTTTCATAACACCTACAGGAAAGAGATAGAAAACTAGCAACCCTTCCTCTTCTCTCTTTGGGGAATTACCAGAGTTTCACCAGAGTCCAAGCACTGCCAGAGTACATTAAAGAGCTTCCTGCTGCCAAGGACAGTATTGTCAAGTGTGATACCTCCTGCACAGACAGGACCTCTTGCATGGAAGGGATACTCTTCCAGCCCCAGAGTAGCTGCAGCCAAAGACAGCTCCCTTTTGAAAGCAAAAGCCTTCCAAAGGCACATGCCACCACTACCCTCCTCCTCCCACGGTGTTCAGCAGTCTACAAGAGGCACTTAATAGACAGTGGTACCAGGCCCCTATCTGCAGCATCTTTTCAGGTATTTTAACACTGCCTGTATGCCTTCAAGTCTCACTTTCTGCCTCAGTGTGATTCCAAATACATTTTACTAGCAGCAGTAATCGTCAGGTACCTTCCAGGTCTCCAAATAAGTCCTCCTAATAGTGTGCTCTAACAGCTTCCTGAGATGAAAATGTGTAGCTGCACATGGCAGGACAAACAGGAAAGGCTGATACTGTCACGCTCGGTAACGGATGTATTGCTTGTGCTAATGCCTCCGTGCACTGAGCAGCACAAGAGGTAGAAAAGACAATTCTGTTTGTCATAAGTTGAGACAGGAATAGAGTACTAGGAAATTCATGTCAGAATAATAAGTGGAGTCAGCACAACAGAGTATCGACCTCTACAAAACCCTGACCCTGAGCTAAAGCTTCTTTCCTCCCTGCACTTCCTGTGTGCAAGGAAGCTGTTATACCCTGCTGGGCTGGAGGCTTCAAGCTCAGATATTCCCCAGATATTCCCTGCTTCCCAGGTTCAAGCCACCAAGTGGACTATTTCTGGAGAAAGTAACACAGGGAAAACTTATACATTCTTGCAAATTTCACTGGTACAGAACAGAAGCAAGCTCGATTAAAAAGAAATTCCAGACCAACCTTTACAGCCTCTGCCCTGAAAGGCACCAGTTTACCCAGCAGTTACTCCACGTAAAAATACTAGACCAATACCATGCACCAGTTCCAACAGGTCTGGCCTGGGAAGCACATCAAATCCAGCTGGAGTTGCATGAACTAAGATCTCATATAGCACCTCAATCTAAAAACCTGCCCAGTTTTGGCTTTTAGCAGGATTGGCAGCAATATGGTAAGTTTAACAAGAAGTGTCTCCCTGTTCCTCGGAACGTGGAAGTGGATTCTGGAGCACTGCCCTTCCCTTCCCACCACACTGCTCAGCCAACACGGGCCCAGGGTGAGGACAGCAGAGCTTTGCACTGCCCTGGAGGGGAATCAGAGGTGAGGCCCCACACCTGCAGCAGCAGCCATACTCACAGACATCTGGCTCCTTCCCGAGTGCCAGCACCCTGCCGAAACAGCCCCGGCTCCTCTGTGTCAGGGTGAGGCTGGGATCGGGTCATGTGAAAGCGCTTGCAATTTCTCAAAGGATTACACTTCATTAACCAAGCCCTCTTCCAGCAGTCTTAAAGGGCCTTTTCATACCTCTAAGCTCATCAGGGAATAGAGCAGCAGCAGGGACACCCTAGGCACCACACCACAGACACCAGAGTGAGGTTAACCTTCCCTGCAGCTCCTGGGAGCTTCCCAGCTCTCTCCATCAGCCCCATCCTGCTCTGCTGGGGACACAGCACTTTTCCTTAGACTGGAGCACAGGCCACACAGTAAGCCCACAGAAGGCATCCCATTCCACCCTACTATTTGAATAAAGCTCCCACTCAAGGAAAAAGCTTGCCATGGTACTTCTGGTGCCAGCGAGCCAGAAGTAGGACTTACATCCTATAGAGTATGCGGTTTTCTTTTGGTACCTAAGTACAGCCTGTAGCAGGAATGCACATTTTAAATCATCCTTAATGACTTTAGCATAGAGCCTGAAGACAGAGAGCAGTGGTGGGGCAGCTGCTACTACCCAGCTTCACAAACCTCTCCTGTGAGCAACAGCAATCCTGGTCGAGGAAGAATTCAAGCTAAATCTAACTAAATTTGTGCTCACATGGTCTTATTCCTTCCTTGTGAAGGAGCAGGGCAGCAAGCCAGCTTGGACTCAGAAGCTGCTGAGGAGCCACACCTGAGCACAGTCACACCAGAGTTGTGTCCCCACCACCAGCAACTGCTCTTCGTCCCCAGCAAGACAGGATGCTCATGTGGGCAACCAACCACAGCACCCACACAGCTTCAGGAGCCACGCTGCTGGGGACAGGAAGAGGAAGCAGGCCAGAGCGCCAGCCTGCAAGACCAAGAAAGTTCACAGCTTTGAGAAGTCTGCTTGCAAAAACTGGATGGAGAAAGGCTGGAGGCACCAGCACCTAAAAAAGGGTGGAAGCAGCAGTGTCTGGGCAGACATGCCCTGTGTCACCCGTGGTATTTAATACTTCACTGCAGCACAGACACCAAGGGATGCTGCCAGTGCTCGCCCTTAGCTTCCAGCAAAACTCACCTTCATAGCACCAGTTAACACACACTGGGTAGGGCGGAAACATAGTTACATCACATCAGCCATAAAAAAGATAAGCTTTCCTGTGTGGAGTTCAGAAGATCAGAGGATTTCTGCTTTACCTGACAAGGGGGTTCGAAATAAGTCAACTCTGTGCCCATTCCATAAGAGTTTTCTGACAAGGTTTATAGCAGTCGTTGCATCCAGTGGTCGAAACCCTAACCCTATTCTTGAAAAGGGTAAAGACAAGAAACTGACTGAGATTAGCTCGTTTGGTTAGAGCATGGTGCTAACAACATCCAAGGTTGCAGTTTCAATCCCCATACACATCATACACTTGAGAGTTGGACTTGATCTTTGTGGGTCCTTTCAAACTCAGAATATTCTCTCTGTGTGTGTATGTGTCTGTAATTAAAAATCTGCTACAATATATAATGCTAAAGCATTACACTATTGTAATTATTATTACAATATATAATGCTAAAGCAGTCTGTTTCAAAAAAGGAAACCAAATGATTTATTCTAATATAAACCTTGTCATACTGTAGTGTCGGAGTCCTGGTGTATTTATTTGACTGTTAATCTTAAAATATTCCTGTGTTAATTTGTACTGCTTATCTCAGTGATGAGAATAAAAATAAAATCTTTTCATACAGCAAGTGGTAATCAGGAATGCTCCCATTAAAAATAAAAAAATTTCCTTGTAGGGAGTTGCTGCCATTGAAAAGGCAATGCCTACAGAGCACAGCAATGCAGCAATATTTTGTTGCTTATCTGGTTCTCAAGACCAAGTGTGAGAAGCCACAGCTACCTTCTTGTTAAAATCCTCCTCTGCACACACTCATAAGTGCACTGCACAAGCACTCAAAGCCAGGGCTATGCCAATGCTGGCTCCATAGGGCTGGAGAACTCCACATTTTAGAACTCTGGAAGAATCATTTACCCAAGTTAATCAGATCTGATTTGGGCAGGCAACCTTTTCAGGAATGAAGGTTCTATTTTACAAAGACTATTACAAAGTTATAAACTCAAAACTATTTTTAAAATTCCCCTACCGCCTACACAGCATGGCTTCCAAAATCACTAATGATGGTTCCAGGTTAAAGCCACTTAAATGTAATTTCTTACTTTTCAACCAGTCACTTCCTACCAATGCTGTTTGAACACAATGGCTGCTAGCAGCTTGCCATCCTCTCCAGAGGGCAAACAAGTTCCACTTAGAGGAAAGCAGCTGCAAGATGAGAGTACTAAGCCAGTAAAAGCAGCCATGGGTGGAGCCCCACATTTACAGTCAAGACCAGATACTTGTATGCCACTTATTACACTCCCAACCTTGTGCAATGGATCAATTCCTCTATTTTTGCCATTTCCTTTTCCATAAATAGATTCTTCATGCACCTCCCTTTGCTTTCCTGTAGCCGTTCCAAGTAATTAACATTGTCATTTTCTGTTTCTTTAGAGGCAGTTGGAAGAAGCTCTCAGAATAACTATTTTTGTACCTGTTGTTTGAGCTGCTTAGAGAGAACATCCTTTGCAAGTCAAAACCCAGAAGGAAATTCAAATACCATGGGGAAAATCCCCGACTCCTTTTCTGCAGCATCTGGATCAGAAGGCAAAATTTGAAGCAAAATCTAGCAAAGCGCAGTTGCAATCATTCAGCTTTTACAATCTGTGTGGTTTTGGGTTTTGTATTGGGGAGGTTGTTTGCTTTGTAAACACCTTTTTTTTGTGCCTGTTAGAAGAGCTTTTCTCTGGAGAAACTATACACACCACTATGGGCTCTGCACACTAATAGTAGGGTTGGCAGTTGTACTTCACATGTCAGAGTTTTACCATATCCCTTCCTAAAGCTCTTCAACCTAGGGACAGTTAGCAGGCAGTGGGCATGTTTGAATGCCAGCAGTGGTATGGGTGACATTCCTCACCCATATTGTGTGCTCCTCCCTGGCAATCCTACTCACAGGTTACAAACAAGTGTTTGTGCCACCCTCCTTATGTTGTACTCAGTACAAAGGTGTGGTGATCCTGGCTGTGACAGCAGTCACTCGACCAGCAAAACAGTCCCTGCACTCCCCATCACCATCAGGGGCACTTCAGATTTTCTGAGAAGGTTCTTAGAAGGCAACTTTTCACCCACCCCAACCCCCCCTTAGTCCAGTTCCTCCACTTCCATCCTCAGGCCCAGGGCAGGGAACTTCCCAGAACGTTTAACGTTTGCAAAGACCCAGCCTGAGGGGCTGATCAGCCAAGACTGGGAGCCAAGATATGTTCCCAAAAGGCCCATGAGCTTTCCAAACATAGCATCCAGTGAATGTCTGCCAAAATCACAAGCACCTGCTTTGCTGGAAGGAGCTCAAAACAAGACCAAGGCAGGATGCTAACAAGACAAGTGACCAGCACTGAGGCATCACATGTATAGTAAGCACTTGAGGTTCATGAGCTAATAGACTAAATACTCAGTCCCTATGTAAAGGTCTCTAAATTCACCTGCAGTTAAGAACTGTTTCAGAGGTAACTTGGAATTGAGGGCAAATAAAATTGCTACACTCCAACACTCTGCTAATCACTAAAGACACTTTCCACAGGGAAGAAAGCATGAAGAGAACTGCTGTGGCCAAGCTCTTCCTTCTAAAGGACTCGCGTTTAGATAAAAAGTCAGAGCAAGCTTATCTGTTTCACGTGCTTCTCTCTGTCCTTCAACTAAGATTCCTAGCAGTTTAGCTCTGTTACAGAAAGGGGAGCTGAACACAGGGCTGTCTGTTCTAGACACCCAGAGCATGGCCTGGGTGTGGCACATCAAGTTCTTGGCCAGCTCACAGCCCTCACTGAACCTCTGAACAATGGCCAGACTTCTAGGAGCTAGAACACAGTCTTACTGTGGGATCTGACTGCCCAGACTATGAGCCATCCCTCCAAATTTAACTACATGCACAGTCAAGTATGAGCTAAAGCTATTTCATCATCCTGTGATTTTCAGCTTTATCATTTCCAGCACACTAGACAAATCCTGCAACTTCCTTTCAGTACAGGGTCTCATTTTGGCTGGCTGCATTTTCATATCTATTTAGGTCATAGTTCCCTAAAACACAGGATTTCCCCTAAATGGCTCAGTTCTACATTTCTTTTTAATATTCAGTTTCCCCACCCATATTTGCTTCCCTCACAACCGACCTATTTTAGATTTTAAATAGTTCGTTGGAACTGTCCACAGTTTAAAAAAGACCAGCTTGAATTGCTGAAGTATTCTTTGTTATTTTAAGCTCCATCTAAGTTCAAGCATTTGAGCTTCCCTAATACAGAGGAGAGCAGCTACACCACCATGACACAGAACACCATGTCCCAAAAGGTTCTGAAGGGGCACAGGAGCTGAGGAGAGCAGTGCCAGCACATGCAGTGTCTGTCTCCACTGCCATGGGAAACCATCCTGAACAATCTGCATCCTCCCAATCACTTCTCTGGGTTCATTCTTGTACTCCACAACTACACCCCAAGTAGGAATTCAAAAGGATGAATCAGGGTGAGAATAACTCTTCTGTTATTCCCTCCAGCAGGATAATTTCGTTTGTCCTGTTCACTACACAGGAATTCTGCTACAGGCCATAGAAGAGAAAGGGCAAGATAGCTTTTTGGGTACATGTGAACAAGATGGACCAAGCTATTGAACCATTATTATTCCTCACTCCCAGGCATACCTGCTTTATCCTTTGCAGCAGCTCTGATACACAACCCCTTGGTGAGATTTACCATCCAGCCACATCTATACATGCCATTAACCCCATTTTCTCTTGAACTTCAGAACTGATGCAAAATTTTACAGTGGCAGCAAACCACCAAAGCTCTCAAGCAAGCAAATTGATTTCATTCATTCAAGGTTGCAATTAAATCCACACTCTTGAGTTCACATTCATACACTTCTTGAAATACACTGTTTGAAATGGGGCTATTTTGGAAAGAAAGCCTGATAAACTTCAGCTAACACCAGAGACCTACGTGCATTGATGAAGATATTGTTGAATGCCCAGGAATGTCAGTGGTCAAGTAAGATTTATTAACATAAACAGACTTCTTGTATCAAGTGGGCAAGAGTAATTTCCCTACACAAATTGCAGTTTCAATATCTAGATCCTTGATTTTCCTCTACAGAGATGTTATGGACCATCTTTATGCAGCCAAACATGGAGATAAGACAAACTGTTAGTGGTCTTCCTATAGCTGCAGGTCAAAACTGAGATTCAGCTGGGTGGTCGGAAGAGAAATAGCCAGATGCTGAGTACATCTCCTGAGCAGGTCAACATACATGCAGATATAACCTAAAATAGCAAACAGCAAAACCCACTAGACTAAGGAGAGGCAGGGAGCCTGAAAACCAGCCTTCTGCAAAGAACATTCAGGAGTCAACTCAAGAGTTTAGCTCTTACTCAGACCTGCTGTGTAGGGTTGCTTTATGTTTTCAGGATTTTCCATATGCTAAGGTACAGCAGCACAGGGTTGGCAGGCATGAATTCAACTTTGATCAAAATCAGGGTCTCCTTCAATGTTCCTGCATGCAGATATCTTACCCCTAACTGCACTTCTCCAGAACACTGGGTGCAGTAAGAGCAGCTAACTACTCCTGCTCAGGCTTGTTGTGGAAATGGATAGATCCACATTAATGCATCTAATCACCCATCTTTCTCTAAGGGAATGGCAGACCAGCAAAATCACTTGGTTTATGAGACTGAATCCTCTCAGATCACAATTATTCTCAAATCCTTCCAAACACTGCCAAATTAAAGTTGTCATTAGAATATGGTAAAATATTTAAAGGGAAAGCCCTCTACACCAAAATTTTCTGAGTCCAGAGCATTTGCACAAAGTTATTTGTAAAAAGACAAGGAAAAACTTGAAAGGACAGAGCAATGCAGCACATGATCCAAGATGTTCTACAGAGAGAAAAAAAAAAAAAAGAAAAAAAAAAGAGACTCACCAAGCATTTTTTTGCAATATTAAAGACATTCAAAACTTAGCTACGGGAGGAGTGGCTGGTCACCTCTGACTAAGATACATTTGGTGCTTAGGGGCAGAAGACACTTTGCACAGAGATGAATCAAGCAGAGAGCAAGCAACAAAGCCTATGTATTCAATCTGTCAGAACTTGAAAGAGCAAAGGAGCAGGACAGCCTTCTGTCAGATTTTTACTTGATTATTTAGCATTTGTCAGAACAAACACTAAGATAGTATTGTATTTCCTGTGCATGATGTTGAAGCAAGCACTGTTCAGATTGGTCTGATCTTTTAGTGATTTGGAAGTTACTTAGTCCTTCTATTTGTTCTATCTTTTGGTAGATTCAACAACATTATATACTGATATATTAATACATTATTACAGCTGAAAATGCTGACATGGATCTCCTTTCAAAAAAAAAAAAATCTATACCCTAAACTGCTGGATGTGCAAAATGGTATTCAAACTGAGCATAATACATTGCATTGCCTCTTGCAGTCACCCTTCAATTTGAGATGTTAGTAACAAACCACAAAGCAAGATAAAGAAAAAAAAAAAAACCAACCTAAGTTAGGGGTTTTTGAGATTTGCACTTCTGCATGTATGGCTGTCAGCACAGGACCCCAGGTATACAGTGCCTTGGTGTCTACAGATTTCACAAAGCCCAGGACACATGCAGCAGCAAGCCATTACAAGTAGAGTAAGAAAATTAATTTCCAGGAACTTGCTGCTTCCCAGTTTGTCATGGCTAGGTCAGAATACTATCAATTTCAGGTGCAGTTTAGTGTTTTAAACAAACCAAAAAACATTAAGTCAATACTTGGGTTTTTTCAATACCAACTTCAGGTAAGAGAGGTTCCTCAATAGTTTTTGAAGTGAAGGACTAGCATAGCAACAAAGAAAGTATGTCACCTCACTACTACAGCAAAGAATAAGTTACAGGCCAGCTTCTGTAACAAAATCAGTCCTCTAGCCTGCAGCTCCATTGTGCTAAGAAATCACTTTTCAAAATGTTTTCTTGGCTTAGTGATAAAGCATATTTCAGAGTGTTGAATAATAACACTCTTCAAGCCTTCCACAGTCCCACCATGGACTTGGAGCTTCCTGACATTTTTAGTAATACTAATCTTTTCTGACCCCATTGTCCAAATTATCAGTAACCTCAGAGTTTTTGAGGCAGCTCACAAAATAAGCACTCATGTCTAACAGTTCACACAACAGCTTCTGGTTGTCTGGGGAATTGTGAATAGTGAAGTGATAGAACAATCATTTTACTGCTCTCTGCTTCCAGCATTCCACAAATGCAAACAAATTCACATGTTGAGTGTGCCTTAGTGAAAATCACAGATACTGCAACAAAAATCCATTTGCTCAAACAGCACATTTTCAGTAACAGAAGAAGCCAGGTTTCTCAACTTGAGGCAAGCTCAGATCCTGATTTTTCACTGTGGGAGGATAACTGTAGCCACAGAACACTGAATATGGATAGACACTGGATTCAATACACCTCAGCTGAAGCTTTCCTTGTCTATCCAAAAAAGAAAAATTAGGTTAATCAGTCACTCTTTCAAAGGCAGTTTCATGGTTCCTTAATATTGAGATACACATAGGAATAAATGAAATAAACAGATGTTAGCAAAACAGTTATTGATGCTTAAGCTTTCAATCTTATCTCACAGGCCACAGACATTCTTAACATTTGGATGAAACACACAGTAGCAACAAACAACACACTAGAGAAGCGACACCCTTCTTATGCCTGCTGTACACTGTCTCCATTAATGACTGCTGTCAAAACTCAGAGGAACATATGAATACAATGAGTAATACCATCTAGGGACATCCCTAAAGGATAACTTTGCTCACTTTAAAAACAAAACACAAACACACCATACACACCACAATATTGCATGTTTTTATTGCTTAGACACCGAGTACTATATTGTAGCTTATAGCACAGCTGAGACAATAGAAGCAAGTTTCTTTCAAGCTTTCCAGGCAATTTTGCTTTCTTGAAGATCTGTTTTAGCATTCAGAGAGTAATTAGATTAACCAAGTTACTGGGGGCTACTGAAAGGCATTTAAAGGACATTAAAGTGTTTAAAAGACAATGCAGTCATGAGGCACAGCCAACATGGGCTCATGAAAGGAAAGCCATAACTAATTTGGTATCCTTCTACAATAAGGTCACCCACTCAATGGATGAAGGAAAGGTGGTGGATGTAGCTTTTCAACATTTTAGTAAAGCTTTTGATACTGTCTCTCACATCATCCTTCTGGACAAGTTGTTCAGTTGCAAGGTAAGTAAGTTCAAAGTGTGCTGGATGAAGAACCAGTGGCAGCAGAGCTCAGAGGGCTGCAGGGAATGGGGCTGTGTCTGGCTGGCAACCAGTCACCAGTGATGTTCCCCAGGTGTCCATAATAGGGCCAGTGAGGCTCAGTATTTTTATAAATAATTTGGATTGCAGGAGCTGAAAGCACCATCAGCAAAGGTACTGACAATACCAGCACTGGGTGTCCTGTTGACTCTCTCAAGGAACACAAGGTTTTGCAAAGACATCTGGATAACTCAGAGCATGATTGATCAGTGACATAAAACTTAAAAAGAACAAATGCCAGATTCTGCATGTGGAGCAGAATAATACCAGGCATAAGTCCAAAGTGGGAGAGGAGTGGCAGGAGAGCAGCCCTGCAGAAGGGGATCTGAGAGTGCTGGTCAGCAGCAGGCTCAAGAGGAGCCAGCACTGTGCCCTTCTAGACAAGAGGGCAAAACACATCCTGGGGGGCATCAAACACAGCAAAAACAGCCAGTCCAAAGAGGTTATCTTCATTAAAGTGTCTACTTAATTATCTGTAAGCAAATCCTTACTTTTAATACAAGTCACTCCGCCTCTATCATTTCAGACTAAGAGGATTGTTTTCATGTAAGATGTATTGGACCACCAAGCATTGGGTGGGCTTTGCATTAACACGTTTTTTTTTCCTAGGCAACCTGATATTACTTGAATTTGTCAGCAGTGGAACTGTCTTATTTCTTACAGTGTGCTTTCAGAACTATTTGCTGACATTCTGCAAGTCCTGTAGACTACAATAGTCAGGAAGATATCAAGTTCTGGATTTTAAGAGAGAACAATATACACAACCAAAACCCTCTTGCCCATCCAGAAAACTGCCTGAAAAGATATTTAGCATATTGATGAATTAAATTTTTTGCCCTCTGAGTACACAGTTCAGGAAAAGTGAATTACAAAAATAAAATCTATGCCATATTTATATTCTTAGAGACATTATGAATGAAAAGTCACACCTCTGGGGGATGGAAGATATCAAGCATCCTGACACTTCACCCTCGTCATTTCTCTGGCAGCTCACTTTTTGCACTGTAACCAAGCACAATGGAATTCTCTGCTTTATTAACCTATGTTATATAAAACCAAATACATTAATGAAATGCTGTGACTAAGTGATTGATCAGATTGCAATGGCAGGTTTTTCCTGTATGAAGTCACTTCACCACCATAACTAGATTCCAAATCAAGAGAGGAAAAAATGCTCTGAGTAGGGCCTACAGAGGAGAATAGTACAAAACAGTGATATACAGACAGACAAGCCTGGTTCATGGCTGCAGAAAGGCATCAGTTTACAGATGTACTCAAAGGTCTTTTCCAACCAACCTCATTCTATGATTCTACCTCAAGAACATAGGAAAGCATACAATGGCAGAGTAACTGCTCTCCAAGATGTTGCATGCAAAATTGCATCCAATATCAATTTAACAACCCCAGTGCCCCCACCAAAATTTAAAAAAAAAAGACAGCAAAAAATACAACAAGCAAGTTTTTACAGTATTCACACTCCAGGACTGTAAAATTCTGTCTGCTGAGAAGGTTCCTCTAGGAAATAAACAAGCTGACAAAGAGAACTAGAAATTAGCAAGAATACAGCTCAGTCTGGATCATGAATAGCACGGCACTTGATTCACTGCTTCAGGTATTCTTTCTGAACTCTTCTGAGATTTCATTTTACTCCACACAGAATCACAGCTGGCAGAGAAAGGAGTCTCTTCCCTCTTCCAGTCCATCATCTCATTCTTGCCTAATTACATGTTTCTCTGCAGAGTTGATGAGATTCAGAGCTTTTTCATTCATTCCTCCTTCAGGGGTACTCCTGTGCCCTTGTCCATAGCTATTCATCAACCAGCAACAGCCAAAGGGAAAGAGGCCTAGCATGGCCAAGTACTCCTGTTCCTTAGCCTGGCAATGGGGTGAAAGCTGATTAATGTTCTTTTCATCCAGAGTTTGTATTTTTCAATAGGTTCCTCAGAATAACTACTGCAGCTTCAGAAATGTTAGAATAATTAGGGAAAAAAATTCTGCAGGAGTCATGCCTTTAAAAACATTTTCAAAGGGTGTTTTTTCCCCATTTAAGTTCAACAAGCTGCTATACAAAGAGGAGGAGTTTCTGACTGCCCCACTACTGCACTGGAGGATCACACAGTCACAGAAGTGAATATATCCTTTCACAGCTGCACAGGAAGGAAGCAGCACTAGATCACCTACCTATTGATAGCCACAGTTGCTGCAGCCATAATTGTCTCTTGTCAATATAAGGCCCAAACCTCTACAATTTCAGGTTCTCAGCCCCCAAACAGTTGTAGATAATCCTGTGGTCTTATAACCACCAAGCCTGCCAGTGACTGTCTCTTCCCACCTCCCCACCAAGTTTTTGCTTTAAACACTACCTGAAGAGTCAGCATTGGCTACTGGACTCAGAAGGGTGGGTTTTATGCCCTCAACTTCCAAAACACCTGAATGCTCCAGCTGGAAACAGCCACAGGAATGTTACAAATACGTGCTTGAAGGAGTAGCCTTCCATCAATCTAGAGACTTCAGCCTATTTTGGAAGTTTCAGATGTGTTTAAAACAAACTCTAAATTCAGTATTATTGGTTGCACTATTCAAATACGTGCTGTTCCCAAATACCCCTAGGGAAAAGCAAGCGATTAACTGGCTGCTTACTATTGCTCTTAATTTACATCAGTTAATTGCCCTGGATTATTCCTGGGTAGGGAGAGATTTCCTCTTTTTCAATAGTGTGACCACAGCAGCAGAAACTCCTCGATGGAGTTGGTTTCTGGTATAATCACTTAGCAAACAGACAAAAGGGAAACGGGACACAGGAATGATAGAGATCCAGGGAGTTGAAATCTTGGAGCTCTTTTCAAACAAACCCCATTGTAGTTCTCAGAACAGTGATTAAGCACAGATAACAGCTTTATTGTGCAAATTCAGGGAGGCCCTCTTGCTGCACAGAAGGGAAAAAAAAAAATTAAGTCAGCCAAATAAGGTTGCTTGAGCTGCACTGAGCCAGGAAAGAGTCCAGGAGATGACGCAGCCAGAGGAAGCTTTTAGTCAGCTTCCTTCATACCCTGGAGCAGAGCCAGAGCCACCTCTGTGGAGGAAGAGGGGCTTCTCTGTGGAGTAGCCATGGACCAGCAGGGCAGTGGCCAGGCCAGCAGCCCCAGGAGGGTGCTGTCCCCCGGCACACCCAGTGTCACAAGCAGAACGAATTTGAATCCTTCGGTTTCAGTTCATCAGCTGTCTTTCAAGCAGCTACTAGGGACTTTGGGAGCTCTTCGCAAGAGGATTTCACTTCAGAATAGGCATTGTACATAAAACAACTGAAACAAGTTTCCTCTAGAGGCAGAGATGACATTTCCTTTCAAAATAAAGAAGTCCATATTAAGACATCTTATGAACCATCCTCACAAGAAAAGCAAGAATTGTAATTAAACTTCAGGGGTGAATAATCAGACGAGGTAGAATCACCCCAAGGAAAGGGCTGCAATGCCCTGAGGGTTTAAAAAAAGATGCTGTTTGTAAACCTTATGGCGAGAGGATATTTGTAAGAAGCAAGTGATGATGAATCCCTTACAGGAGGCACCCTGTTCACCACAAGATTCTTACAGCAGAAGCAGCAGACCTAAAGCTCTCCTTGGGCCCCTTTTATTGGGTGCCCCTCACCAACCTGCTTCTTGCTCAGCTGCCTCAGGCAACAAATCAAGAGGGAAAAAAATTAAATACAGGACTCAACTAAGATGTTTAATTTTCTAAAACCTCTTGTACGATGCACTCTTAGACGTAACACCGTCACCTTGAAGTTTTATGAACTGGATCATGACCACCAATTCAGATCAGGCACTTGGAACAGTTCTTGCTCACAACAGTGTAAAACCATTATAGCTGATGAGTTTTGCCCTGTCAGGCACAGGGCTTGCCCTAAGAATAGAAAGGAAGATTTTACCAGTGTGTAAAAACAAAGTGAATGTTTGTTTATCATCAATGGTGTACTTTAAAATCCCTGTTTAACTTTAATATAGAAGGCCTAAAAGTACCAAACAGAAGCTTTTGCTCACTGTCAGGCTTAATTGCTTCATCTGACATGAAGTAAAACCTTGCTATTCTTGCAGAACCTAGGAACCAAGCTGTTGAATACAAGCAAGGGTGTAAAGACCTTCCCATTTTGCAAAATCCCATGGTAAGTATAAAGCTACAGATAATTCACTGCTTACCAATTTCAGTAGTTTACCTGGTTCCACTGTAAATGGAGCATGTTTTAGCCATTGCTGCTTCTGAAGTACAAAGTCATCTGAAAATCACCATCAGGGGAAACACTTCTGTGTAAAGGAAGGTCTTTGGGAGCATTCAAACACACCTCTTTAGAGCAAATCATATACCTGATGGCATTAGAAGAAACATATAATGGATTGAGTTTGGCTAACAGGTTAGCACCCATGTCAAACTTGGATCAGTGTCACCAAGCTTCCCAAATTATACCGAGTGAGGAAAGGAAGAGATAGCACCAAAGAATCAGTCATTAAATAAGACAGAAGGCATGCTTCTAGAGCTCCTTCATAGCACAACAGGATCAAGAGAGAAGTGCCCATCTATTAAAATCACAGTTTTTGTCACTATTCCTTCGCTCGTCAAGACATCAAGCAAATTCCACACGAGAAAAAAAAAAGAAAAAAAAAACAATCAGCCAAACAAGTGTAGCATTCTGCTCATAGTTGCCATCTTGTTACAGCATTTTGCAGCAAGTAGTTACACACAAGAAACTAATTAACCAGAGGGTTCTCCTGATACACACCTCAATCCCTCAGTTACTTTTCTTCTAACCAGAACCTTGAAGTTCCAAAGCAAAAATGGAAAAAAGGCTTCCAGGACCTTTCAAGTCGTGCTGAGAATTAGGACCATCAATTCAAATTACAGACAGGGTCCCTAAGGATGCTAATAACTATGCTACACTTAGCTTCAAACTAAGATATAATAAAGTTTGGACTGGTACCTTTTCCCTTATTACTTCCTAAAACTTTCTGTATTCACAAGACTAGCTTTGATTAAAACCCTTTCTCTACAGTGAGTGAAGACTATGTTACCTAAACCAGAACTGCCCAAGTCCTAGCGGCAGGACTGTTGAGTGCACACCTCACACGTGATGAATGCTCCTGTTTCACCTCCAGTGGCCTATCCATTCACAAAGCCACAGAGTAAGCACATACACAGGCAAAATAGTCAATGAATCCCAAAACAGAAGCCTTGCATCCATAAGGGAGTGATCAGAGCCTACTCATGGCAAATAAACGGACTGCACACAACTGAGGAGAGACTTTTCAGAGCCTGACAACGGCTCATTTTTAGCACTCAGCTACTTCCACCCTCTGCAGTACAAAGCATGGGGGGGGATCATGTGCCCTTTTGTGTCTGCTTTAACTGTTCACACTTCACAAACTTTCCAGAACACAAAATTTAAACCAGAGTTGTATCACTGGATAAAACAGCGAAGGTTTCCAGTTGAGAGTATGGCAGGATCAGCAGGCTGATGCATGATGGACTTTCTACACAGCCTACAAAGCCTCCAGCAACCAAACTCCCCCATTACATGTCACAACAGCGAATCATGTGCGCCAGTTCAAAGGTTACCAGAGTTAATCTTGGATTCTTATTAATAGTGCTACATAGCCTAGTGTCACTCATAGCAAATCTCACATAACAAATGGAAATCTCCAGCTACATGTGCTAACATTTAGCCTAGCTTGATGAGGTGTAGAGACTCAGAACACAACAGGTTTTGCTGCTTAAGCCACGCAGCAGCATGTTTCTGTAAGCCTGGTGAGATGAATGATAAGAGCTACCAACCAAGAAGTTTTGACACAAATGCTTTTCCTGCCCAGCCAGAACTGTTCCCTAGAACATTTCCTCCATCTGTCTTCTTCACAATGGATTTATTTTTGTGATGAAGCCCACATAAACCTACATCTAACTGCCCAGGTTTCACTCACATTTGACCTTGATTTTTTTCGTTGATTGAGGAAAATGTCCTGCATTTTACTGTTTTGTTAATTAAGCAGCTATTAACAAATCTTAAGCCAGCACACTAGTAGTCATGTTTATTTCACATGAAGAACTGATTACACAGTTATGCCAGCATATCCTGTTCCTGCAAACCAAAGATCAAGAAATAATGTTTCAAATATTATTTCAGTTGGGTCTGTAACTAGAGCAGATGGGGCAGGAAACCAAAGGCTGATACAGCAGCAGGCCTGCAGCTCTGTACTGCAACAGGCACAGACACTGGAACCGCTTTCTGTAGAATCTTCAGTATGCAATACAAAGCATTACACCAAAACTTGCATTTCTCTATTGGCTCCAGTTTTTAAAAGCTCCGAAAGCAGAACTGCTCTGTCAAAACCAGAACTGCTCTGTCAAAACCAGAAAGCAACAGTCTGAGAAGGTGAATCCAGCCCAGGGCGTGTCTGCAATGAGCACCTCGCAGCCAGCCTTCAGTCAGCCTGGTGCTGGGAACCCCGCCCCGCAAGCCTCTCTCGTTGAGGATTTCTTGGCCGATCCACACTAAAAAAAGTCACTCATCATGACTGTAAACTCTCTGGCTAAAAAGTCTCAACTGCATTTTACACACAAGTCTCCTAACTTGTGCTATTCCTGTTAATCTTACTGAACTTGTCGCCTGTATTTTGGCTTCTTTAGTAAGTAAATCTTCCCTAATCATTAATATTTGATGGAAGGCCTTTCTAAAGCTTAAGAAAATACTGTCTTAACCTTGAAGTGGCTGAAGTTTGATATCCTTTAAGATGCTGATGTTTAAATAATAATAACCATCATCTAGCTATCCGTGCTAACAGAAATGGCATTTAAGACATCAGGAAACGTAGCTGTCAATCAAACAGGCATTCAATATCTAAAGTAAAAAAATTAACCTACTAAAAGTAAAGAAAATCACCGTGGATTTCATTTCAACTTCTATTTGCATAGGGATGAGTTTTTGTTTGGAATTTTTTTTCTCTCCTTTATGTAAACCACAGACACTTCGCTTAAACATTAGATTTTCTTAGGCCATTTCAAATCACTCCAGTACGGAAATATCCAGAGACTTCCAGCCTGCTCCTTCCTGTTTTATCAATGAAGGGCTGGGACCAATTCTTTTACTCCAACCAGGAGAAATTAAATGGAAAAACCCCACGCTCCTCATTAGTCACCGAACTCCTGCTGCGGGGAGAGTCAAGTACGGACTTGACCAGACTTTCTAAAGCACTAAAATCTCTTTAGCCAAGAAATACCTCGAGTCAAGCTGGGACAAGGTTCCCTGGCAACCCAAACGGACTAATTGCAAGTTGCGAAAAGCCCAAGTTCTCCTCCTCGGGGAGCGCACCAGGCGGCCATGGCAGCACCGCTCCCCCTGGGCTCTCGGAAGCCTCGCCCCGCTCCCCCCGGGCGCACACGCGGGCGGCGCC
>VXBQ01009539.1:223728-243039 GCA_013400175.1 Phainopepla nitens
GAGCCGCGGCGCCCCCGCCCCGAGCCGGGCGGGCCCTGCGGAGCGGCCCCGGGGGCGCGGCCTCGGGGGCTGCGGGGGCTGCGGCACGCTCCCACCGCAGCGAGAGCCGAGGGCTTCCAGCGCCCATACATTAGTGCCTGGACAGCCCCGGCCGCAGAAGTTTATGCGCGGATCGGTGTCATTGGGACTTCTGGTCCTTGATGAAAGCATTCTTTAAGAAAACAATGCTGTTTTGTCGGCGAGTGCACTGTTCAAAGTAAGACCGCAGCAGTGACCTGTGACCAATCCTCCTCTCCCTCGGGCAGCCGGAGCCGTGTGCGCACAGGTGCAGCTCAGAGTGCTCAGCCCGGGCTCCCCGGCCCGTGTGTGCTGTTCTGTACAAGGTTTGCACAGCCATCTCTTTGACTAAAAAGCACTTTTCCAGCTTGTACGGAAAATGACGCTATGAAAAGCCAGTGCTCGTAAAAGAGGCAGAGGAGTCCTGCAACTTAATTCGAATAAAGGGAGAGAGTCCACTGGCACACACACGCATCTCCAGGGTTTTTTCTCTGGAGGTTTTGGAGGGCACAGCCTTCTTTTATCCTTAACTCCCGGCCGCACGTTGCTCTCTTCCTTTCCCCATTGGCTGAGGTACCAGGAAGGTACAGCCTTCCTAAACTGCCTACCGCGTATTCCCCCCTCGAATTTCCCCCGAAATTCAGAAACTCAAGCTTATGCAGACCCACTTGACTGTTTCAGGAGCTAAGTTGTCTGGGATCTGCAACAAACCTACTGCCCAAAGTTAGTAGAGACATTGAGACACATGTCAAAGATGTTAAAACCTTCACCCATCGAATTGTGTGTAAAGACATTAGCACCCATCTTCCCTCTCAAGTTCCAGGTGCTTCAAAAGCCCAAGGGACTGCGGCTCCCTGAAGCTTGGAGAGTCACGTCTGGTCTTCGAGGCTTCCCCAAAGCCACACCCAAAATCACAGAGTATGAATGAGCCGTCAGATTCAAGGATGAAAATAGCAGAGGACAGGTGGCAGGCAATCCACCAAAGCTTCTCCTGCCATCTCTGCTTTGCAGCCACTGATGGAGGGAATCAAGGTTCAGCATTTTCATGGGGATTTAAAGAAGCCATCTCATCTCATTTGGGACTTCGAACATGACTTTCATACAGCAAACTAAGTCTTATTTTCTCCCAGGAAATTAGAAGTCATTCTTTTTAAAGATAGTAGTGTCCAGAAAAAGGAAATTAAAATAATGTAATGCCTTACTTTAAAAGAAAATAGGAACATAGCATTTTTTTTCTTGACTTTGTGTCTTCTTGTCAAATCTGTTCAACATTTTTGCCTGGCAGGAGATGGAAACAGGGTCCAGGCGCTTTGCTTCAGCTGAATATGCAGGTTTCACTTAAACTAGAATCTCTGTGCTGTGCCTACATAGGAAAAAACCATGAGTATAATTGAATTGAAGTAAACTGCTGTAACTTTCCTGCACAGAAAGTCACAGGGTGCCTAAGAGGCTGTTTTACAAAGTTTTCTTCATTTTTTTGTCTCCTTTTTACATTGAGACTTTCTTAGACTAAGTCAAACAAGACTGGTCCATGTAAGAGTTATACTTATTTCCTACAGAAATAGATACTGACAGAAGACATACAAGTCACTTAATTGTGACTTTTTTGCCAGGTTTGGATCCAGAAATGTTAGGTGTGAGTTTTCTTAAATTTAGGAGACTCTGTGGAGACTTATTTTACACTAGCAACATAAATGATAGGGACAGCCCAATTCTGCTTCTATTGAAACTTCTATACCAACATTCCTTCATAAGAATTAGGTAAAAGTTTGGAGAATTCCATTAATCTTTTTTTGCAAAGATGATAAAACTTTAGATGATAAAAGTCTAGCTATTTCCTTGAAATTTAAGGAGCCATAGTTTAACATCCAGGGATCTAAGATTTTCTTCATAGTGCTAATGACAGGATGCTAATGAGGTAAATGAATCCCCATGTCAGTGAAAGACTGATATCCAAAGCCACTGTATTCCCACTTACAATGTGCCAGGCATTGGCCATGCCCACAGAAAGTCATAAACCCCATGTCAAACAGTCCCAAACAGTCTGAAGAGCCGAGACAAAGCTTCAGCATAACGTACACTTGTTTCTGACCCCAGCCACTTTTCTTGTCTTTCTTCCCCATTACTCCTATCAATAGCCAAACAAAATACCATTCATGCCACTTTGAAAGACAAGAGTATCCTGTGACAGGCACATGAGTCTCTACACTTCACTTCCTCTCCTGCTTCTTCTTTTCCCACTCCCCTTCACTGCTGAGGTGGAGAAAAAGACATCTGAAATTCGAACCTCATGGCACTCCAGCCACAGTTCCACGATGAATTCCTGAGGTGGAGGTGCTGCACCAAGACCTGACCTTCCCCACAGACCTCTCCTTTAGCAGCTGCTGGGAGCAGTGGTGTCATCCAGCAGCCTTTTGCTGAGCCCTCCCTGCCTGGCTATGTGTGAGAAAAACCGTATCAGTGCATTCCTTGAGAACTGCAGGCAGGGGTTACATCTGCCTCTGACTTCAGGATGAAATTCCAAGGGGTAAAAGTATCAGCGGATTAAAAGTCCTCCTTGCAGGAGGCTGAAGAAATGAGTAACATTACCCGGGGCCTAAACAATGCTGTTACTTCCAGACTGCTCAGATCCCAGATAATTTTAAAGTATTTTAGAATTAGATTAGACTAGGATGACATTAAGCATTCTCCTGAGAAGAGGTTTGGCATTTCACTGGGGATTTATTGTCTTGGTTTTATTTTTATCAAGCCTTTTGTAGTAACTTCTTTTAAGCAGAAAGAACACATAAATTATTTGGTCTGACATACCAGAATTATTTACCATGAGCACTAAACAAGGGGCTGTTTCATCAGCCTATAGGGTTTTTTGGCTAATAAGGAGTAACTTGAGCTCCCCTTCGCATGGCTTTGACAGAGGATAGAAGCCAAAGGTGTTTCATAGGCATATTTCAGAGGGCTGAAATTTAGTTTGATTCACGTAAGTAAAGGAAGGCACAAAATGAAATTGGTACCATAGTATGAGGACTGCACCTTCAACACAGACTAGTCCTGGATTGGCTCTGTTTAAAAGTAATCAGTCTGGTTCTGAAGCCTTCTCTAAATAGCAGCTAAACTTCTTTCTCCTGCTCTTACTGCTTTCCTTCTGCTCAGACATTAATGCCTATAGGTTCACAATGAGTTAATGTCAGTGATGATCTGGGATCTTTTTAGTGTTTAATTGTATTTAGGGGTAAAAAGCATTTTTTCTCCCAAATACTATCTCTCCATTCACACCTTTATGTCTTGAGAATTGGGGTAATCTTTCGCAGTGATTCTCAAGGTGGAAGGATGAGAGGGGTAAAGGGGAGAGCATAACACATTCAGGAAGGCAGGATATGAAAAGGTCAGAAATAATTCCATTCATATGCAGCTGCAGTGAAGGCAGAAGCTGATGGGCCCACAGGATTTGTGAACCTATTTATCTGGACCCCTTTCCACCTCAAGAAAAGGAGCTCAGTACAGCATATGGGCCCAGCTCCTGGCTTGTCCATTCACCAGGGCAGAAACAGCTGAAACTGCCTGGAAATCCCAGGGATCTGTGTCTGTCAGGTGCTTTGTAAAGCCCTAGTTCCTCATTCCCTCCAACATATAAATCCCCACGGGCAGTAGCAGCCCAGCAAGGAGCATGGAGAGGGCTTTACTAGGAACAACGACTCACTGCATGGCCCACACCACTCATCTCTTCCTGCATGTCTGGGGATGTGCTGGGAATATGCTGTTTGTGCAGGGGGAGACTGAAGAGGAGGGTTTCAAACCAGACAAAAGGTGTGCAATGAATACAGTGACCATACGAAAAAAATAAATGTAGGAACAACCCATCTGCTAGAATTGTCTCATCTTCATTTTTTCTTGGTTAGTACCATATGGGAGCAAATGCTTGTGCTTTCTACATCTTGTACTGCTTGCAGCAATGTGGGGAAAAAGGGAAATTTAATGGATATTCTGGGACTTTACTCTAAATATTTACAACCCAAATAACAGATAACATCACTAGGAAGGACTAAACAAGTAATGGGAATATGTTTTGCCAGTTTGTGTGAAAGGTACTGATACAGAAATGCTCTTAAATCTGTGCAGAATTAGAACAATGTGAGGTTTGGAGACTGATACTGACACCTTCTTCTTAGAGCAAGGAGGTGCCAGTAAATCCCACTGCTCTTTTCCACCTTAAACCAGAGAATAAAAATTATTCCTGTGGGTAATGGGAAGAATCAAGGTAAGGCTTTCAGTTTTAGAAAAACGTATCTAATCTAAAAAGTAACTCCACTGGTATTTGTGCTGATAGGTTTGATGGTGTGATCTGTATCCAAAAGGAAACATGCTTACTCACATGTATTTTTCCGAGGCCATTAAGCATTTACAGTAATCATGGTCAGCTAACAACATACTGAAAGCAAAAGGTAAAAAACCTACATTACCCATTGCATTTTATCCCCTTGAGGTATGTTAAGGAAATTTCCCTATCTGGCCGTTCAGCAGCCACTCTGGCAGTTACACTCCCACCACCAGAGACTTTAATGCTGGGACCAAAGCCCCTTCTCAACAGGCAGTTCCAGTGACCCATTTGGACCCTCCAGGGCCCCACTTGTCCCTACACACCCCACTCAGACAGTCAGACAAGTCTTCCCTACCAGCTTGGCCCCAGGTTTCCATAGCAGAGTCTCAGGCCTCTGGTTTTTTTAAGTCATTTTATCACAGCACAGCAACAGAATCACAGTTTGTCCTGGTGCCTCCAGGGAGGGACCCTGAACAAAGGACTCCCTGGGCTTTTACATCCTCACACTCTGTGCTGGCCATAGCCTGGGATCTTCTGAGTCATGGGCTCCTGCTGTGTCTCTGAGTGNTTTTAAGTCATTTTATCACAGCACAGCAACAGAATCACAGTTTGTCCTGGTGCCTCCAGGGAGGGACCCTGAACAAAGGACTCCCTGGGCTTTTACATCCTCACACTCTGTGCTGGCCATAGCCTGGGATCTTCTGAGTCATGGGCTCCTGCTGTGTCTCTGAGTGTCCAGTCCCCTGGCTGGCACCACAGCTCCTCATGCCATTGTGCAAAGGGCCAGGGCCAGTCCATGACCTGTCCCAGAGCTCAGTCCTCAGCCTGCACTGAAGTCTGCACACTGAACTACCTGCACTAAATGTATTCCTCTACAGGCAGTCCACAAAACCTGTGTGATGTCCACCAGATCTGTCTTGACCAGCAAAGCCTCACTGTAACAAACCTTAATGAAAAAAAACAATTAAATCTCCAAAATCTAACAAAATCTGATGCTCTGCTCTTCATCCATCTTGCTTTCTTAACAGGACAATTCAAAGTTCATAGACATAAAATCTAGCAATTTTTTTATTCAATAGGGCTCAGACCACCAGGAGTTTTCATGCAGTACTAATAGGTTTTGCTACAGAAAGGGAGGTGATTAGGAGCCTTCAGCCAAGATCTTCACAGTTTCAGTGCCCCAAAAAAACAGGCTCTGTGGGAGTTTTCTCCTCTCTTCCCCCTCTGTCCCGCTCTGCCTCCTCAGATGGCTGGTGTGGAGCCAAGATGATGGCACTGGTGTGATGGCCATGTAGGGCCACTGCCTTTCTGACTCAGAGATTGGGAACTTGGAGGCTGTAACAAAGGCCACCAGGCACTTCCTTCCATGCCTGCCAGGGAATGGCAGTGGCCAGTCCAACCTCAGGGGCCGAGTACCAGGCTCCAGATGGTTCTGATACAGGTGACCACTGCACAAGAGTCTGTATGGAAGGCATCAATTTACACTGGGGTTTCCTGAAGGTATCGACATTTAATCATCAGGAGTAATTGTATATAGAATAATTTCTAGATGGTGAAAGGGCCAAAGAAGGACCAAACTGAGTGCTACTGAGCAAGAACCAGGGAGAAGCCACTTCTGAGAGGGATTTTCAGATCATGCAGTTTCACTGTTTAAAATTAAACCCCTCCCAAAGGCACGTGGGTCGCCAACACTTGCAATGATCTGTAATAGCAGGAACCACCAGCTGCAAACAAAATCCAGTTATGACAGGAGACAGTGGAGGCAGTAGTGTCCTCTAGATTAGAAACAGAGAGTAGCAGATAGCTCTCCTTGGTCCTACAAGCTGTGTCAGTGGGTGACTGGATGGCTTTATATTCCTTTTGACTAGCTATGAAAGTAATATTAAAAAATCAGCTATCTCAGAGGGGGCTGAGGGGGCTGTCATCTTAAGGCTCCAGGCAACAGTGCAAATTCTATATTTTATGTTAATAGTTTATAAATAAATACCTCTACATATTATCTCAATTCTTAATTTAAGAGATTAGTTTCCTGGATATTTTTTTTGGAGCTGTCAATGTGAAGAGTTTATTTTTAAAGTCTTTTGTGGTGTTACAGTTCAAGTACTTGAGAGCACTGCTCGCATCAAGAGCCAGAGAGGCAGATAGCAGGACAACAACAGCTGTTTTTTGTTTTCCAGGCTCTGTGATACATAAAAAGGGAAAAACTGCACAACAGTCTGATCCAAATCCCACCAGCTGTGAAGTTGTAGAACAGATGCAGATTAATGTGGAGTCTCATTCTCTGTATCTTAATACTTAGTGTCATCAGGCACAGTAATGGTCTAAAATTTGCCCCTCTACTTGAAAAGTATCCATGTATTCATGTTGCATAGGGGTCAAGAACAGCTGGAAAGTCAGGGTTATGTATTTGACATTTTCACTCTGCACACATAGAAATACACCCTGTACCAGTGTACAAATAGTTGTTAAAAAGTTTTCACACGTCCCCATCATCACTACCCTCTAGGTCTCCTGGGGATTATCATCTTCTCAGTCACCAACTGCATGAGCAAGCCACATTTACATTAGCTTTTTAATTTAGACCAGGAGTTTGGTTTGGAAGTTAATTTCCTAATTCAGTGCATTTTGTTTCCCATCATGGTGCAGTTTCCTACCTGGTGAACCGAATTCCTTTTGGATGTGCTCCAGGAGTGTACCTATCATGCTACAGCTGTTGGCAAGCATTCAGTTATTTGAACCAGAACAGAGCAACTCCAAAATAGTCTCACTGTGAAGCATATTTAGTGTTAATGTAAAATAGTCAGCAGCGGCTCTTTTGTTTTCCACATCTGCTCTTATTACACCACACTACTTGTTAATGTTGGCATGTTTACCTGTCAAAAGATCCAGACTTGCTTGTGTGTCTGTAGAACCTGTTCAAACATTTTTAGCAAGATAGATTTTAATCAGGATGACAGAAGTAAGTTAGGAAGCAAGGAGACATGCAGATTTACTGGCACCTCTGTGGGGACAGTAACCCCCAAGGAAGACAGTCTCAAATGCAGTCAGAAGAGCACCTTCAGCCCCAAGCCATGCCTGGGAGACTATGGGTGGGTTAGCACCAAACTGCACTTTTGGAGCTGGCTTCAGAATTCTCCTTCTCCCTCTGCAAAATGCCCTAGGTTCACCCATGCATTAAGGCTTCACTGATTAACATCAAATTCCTCCTGGAACAGAGGAGTGCACCTCCCCAGAGGTTTAACCCTCCAGTCAGCCCCTACTCCCACTCAACTATCCCTGACTTTCTCTCTGACCTGATATTGTGATTTAAAAACCTTCTCTCCCTCACACACAGAGCAACTGCTTATAATCTAACTTTCTTCTGCTTCTCCAGGGCTCCAAGACTGACTCTGTGCTCCAGGAATTTCAGCTCCTACAGAGCAGAATCAGAGCAGGGGTGGGGTTCTAAGTCTCAACACTAATATTAAGTCAGTTCTTCCCACTGTAATGAGACTTGGTCAACTGAATCAATGCATTGGAAAATAGGGCTCAGAAAGTCATAAAAAGGGAAAAGAAAGCTGGCCCATGTTTCCAGGTAGTGGCATATAATGTGGAAGATGATCTCAGCACTAACCATTTCAGACAAATGACCCTTTACCAGTTCTTTCCATTTAAGCCTCAGCTCCATTCATTTTTGCCTGTGACTTAGATCTATTTTTGGAAACCTTAAAAATATACAGGGAGTTGCCAGCCATTTTTATTCCAAAGCAGGAACATTTTATACTGAAGGCATTAGTCCCAGCTCTTGCTCAAATATCAGATTTTTTTCAAGGTGAACACCAAGCTCTGACCCATGGCAATGTCATCTAGGTAAGTACTGCATCTGTTCCTGGGTTAGAACATGAAGAGGAACTCAAACCCAGAGCTTTATTGTGCAGAAGCTGCCTAGAGCAGGAGTCTGATGTGGGATTGCTGATGCCACCTCTCCCACTCAGCTGACACACTCACAAGGGAAGGGAATTCCCTCCCACTCTGTTAACATCTCAGGGTGTGATGTGCAGTCAGGGTTACATGACTGAGAGAGATGTGCATGCCTGGGCAAGCCTTGCTCTACACACACACACACTCTGCACCCAGCATTGTTTTTCCCTAGGGTGAAACACCATGATGCACCACTCAGAACACACCACCCAGCCCAGAGAGACGAAGCCATGAGAGATGACATCATTCCTTTTTCTTGGGTTTTTGCTAAACACAGGGTATCTCTGATCAAAAAAATGCAGAGAATTAAGGCATTTAGGATATTTGCACAAGCAGAGTGGGTAAGAGGAATTACAGGTAGATAGATAGATAGATAGATAGATAGATAGATAGATAGATAGATAGATAGATAGATAGATAGATAGATAGATAGATAGATCACAGATTGACAGGTAGGCACATATATAGACATATAGATACATACTGTGTTTTTGGCTGTTCTGTGTCACAGAACCTCCTGTCTTCAGCAACAGACACAAAGAAGGAGGCACTCAGTCCCAATTATGCCTGTTCTGTTCCAGGAGAATTCTTCTGTCTTCATAAGGAACACAGACTTCTACCTTTAAAACACAGCCAGGACTTTTTTGCTTTGTCTTACAATTTTTTTCTCTCACTTAACCCATTTCTGTTTCTTCATTCTTATGAAGAGAAAATCCCCTGAGTTAAAATGACAAATGTCAAAACTAGCTTTTAAGTTCAAACATATTTTGAGAAGATCCTCAAGCCCAGGAGTTCTCCCTTTCCCCACCATACATATTCCCTGCATTTCCCTGATGATAGGGCCTCAGCACAATGAGTTTGCTTGAGTTTGGGGCTGATTTGCTCCGGAGAGGTTTTCAGCCTTACAGAGAAACTGGGACAGGCCCTGTCCTGGACTTGGCATGCAGACCCTGTCACTACCACCAAAGACAGTGGAGGACAGAATTAGAAACTGAACTCATTTTGCCAAAGAGCTCCAAGGGCTTCCACTGGCTGACCTTAGTCTTTAATTTCCTGCAGTGTGGTTGGCACCATCAGAAAATATGAAGTTGGATAGTTAACTTTGCTTTAAAGATGTACTAGGCGGTTTCTTGAAAGTCCCTTCCTATTTTCTTGACATTTTGATTCCTATTTTCTATTACTTGATGCATTTGTAGGAGCTGAATGCTTCCAGAAGCATAATAAATATAGGAACAGAGTGGTGTAAGGTAGGATAGAATAGCAAGGTAGAGCAAAGCACAGAAGCAAACTTGTTCTTATCTTTGGCCATCATATCCTCAACTCAATGTTTACAATGACACAATTTATAGTAAAGATACAGTATACAGTATTCAGTATAGTAAAGACATAATAAAAATATAATTTATAGTTAAGATTTCAGGCAATGTCAATTCAGTAAATATTTCATTTCAGCGACACAGACAGCAAGTTCCACTTCCATATTAACCAAGACATGGTCAGGTACCACCTGCACAGCCTGCCAAGGTAACTGGAGCTTTCTTGGAACAAAATTTAAACGCTGTATTGCCCCACTACAACATAAAAAAATGGTGAAGTACATCACCAGATCACACTGTAGTTCATTAATCCACCTCTGGACTGATGACTTCTCGCTGAGAAAATGGATGGCTTTGAAAGAATGGTTCGTTTATCTCAAGAGGAATTACTGCAAGTTGTTCTGTCTTGCCTCAATTTCCCCAGTCAATGCTTAATTACTGGGATGCTGATAGTCTTAATTAAATATTGCAGTGCACCCTCAGCCCCAAAAGCAAAAAATATTATGGCATTAGCCTCCCAGGATTCATCTGGTATGAATATTTTGAGGCACTGACAGGGAATCTGCCTTATGTCTTATTAGACAAACCACTGGTCCCTGAGAAATGGGGGGGAACTTACGTTAAGAAAGCATTAAAAACACTTTTAAAAGCTCTGCTCAGGACCCTGCAGGAATCACAAGAAGAGATTTCCTATACCAGATCTTTGCCCAAGTGCTTGCATGGAGGGAGCTGATCCATTCCCTTTGCCCCAGCACTGCTGCTATCGGTGAATAAACAGGGAATATAAAGCCTGATTCTCTGGACAAACAAAACAAAAGATACAAGGCAAGAAGGAAACTGATGCTGATTTTTGCAGGGTTGGCTCAGAAATGCTGAGTTGCTCCTTGTATTTCAGAATACAAGTGGTGTTACTTTAACTGTTAGGGCCCAGTCCACCTAAGCCTGATGGCTGGTACCAATAGTGTACAGAGGGAAAAGGAGATCTCAAAACAATGCAGTGCTCACCCTGTACAGCTCCACTCCTTGTGTAAAAGCCTTGAGCCTGATGTTTCAGTCTTTTTCATTCCAGACAGAAGATCCTGTACCTTAGATACCTATAAAACATGTCAAAAAACAGTGCCCACCTACACTTTTCTGGGTTGCTGAGCAGTTAGCTCCCAAGGTGTTGGCTCACTTCTCCCATTGATGCAGACAAAACCAGTGACTTGAAGATATGTGCAGACTGCTGACACCTATTTCAAACAGAATAAAATTAGGAAACTGTTTAATCTACCACAAACAATCACAGAAAACTCTGTTTCTCTCAGGCTTTTTCCTCCTTTCCATGAAGATGCAGATGATTTTGAAATTATGTCGTTTGGAGGGATTCCTGTACCACTTGATACATCACATACTCTGCTTGTTAGCATTCAAATGTAGCAGACATCCCCTTCCCTTGCCTCAAAACCTACATGGACTAACCTGTGAACTACAAAGCTTAAAAAATCAACACCTTCTCTAAGTTTCTCTCAAGTTACTTCATATGGGCCATTTCTTGGGCCTGGCATTAATTTTGTATCTGTCCACTTGCCACGTGAATCTTGTCTATTGACTTCAGGGAGCATAAAAGGCCAAGTATGAGGACAGAATATATGTTGAAATTTCCAGAATCTATGCCAAACCATAGATGTGAATTGTGTCAGTTTCCCTTCAGTTTCATTTCCTGGTAATTTCCATTTAAAAGAATTTAGAGGAAGTAGACCAATGAAATACAAATAAGGTATTTATTTTCTTTTAGAAGACTTTTTTTTCCACATAAGCTGTGTTTCTGTGAACACTAATACTGGATTCACACAGTTCTATATCGCTGACCGTAAACTTTTCTTGTGAAGCAGACAGGACATTTCTGTCTGATTAGCTAGGGCATTTTGAGTTTTGCTGACTTCATGCTGTAATGCTAAAACACTTCAGCAGAGATGAGATTTGATCTGGCATAAGTCTGTAGGTATGTGGATAGGTGATGTCTAATCTGTCTTCCTGGAACAAACACATACAGAAAAGTTTTTTAATAAATTTGAACTGGAAGAAAGAGCCACCTCTGGACTGGCTCTTTTATCACGAGACTGATTTGTTTCTGGTCTGATACTCAGAGTCCTAAATCTGGCTTTTCTGCCCCGATGAATGATTGATCTTCCACTTTCACTTTGATTTTGCCTAGTTTTTTCACAATAAATGGAGTCAAACTTCCCTGGGTGGTTTACCCTGGCTATAAGCAGAGATAACCCTGTACAAACCAGTGGGAATCAAGCACACTTTGCTCCTCTCCCAAATATATCATAACCTGAACTTCCATCAGTTCTACTTTGTCATCTTTTCTGATCTTCTCTCTACATCGTTTAGTATTTGTCATAAGGGATTAAGAATTCTCATAAACTTCATTCATACTACATCACAATACTGTGTCAATTTTATCTCACCCAGACCCAGGAAACACGGCATCATATCATGCCATAAAACCAAAATGGGAAACATTTAGCAGCAAAGACTACCTACATCAAAACACCTGAAAAAACCTGCCATGCAGAGCACTGAAGCAGCCTGCAGTGTGTAAGCACCAAGTGAAAGCAGTCTCATGTAGAAAGTCATCCCCATGCTCCGGGAATGAAACCAGAGTCAGCACAAGACCCAGATTTCCTCCTGCACAAACACAGATCAATATCCTAGAAACACACAAACCAGTACCTTAGATGAACATCCACACCTCACAAAGCTCCACAGGTACCTGTCCCCCAGCTCCAACGCTGTGGCCACCCATCCTCTGTCAGGTACACAGCCCTGCTGCCATCTCCCCTCTCAGCGTGCAGGCCACGAGTTTTCCCATCAGCAAAAATCCCAGAGACAGGATAACTGCACAGAGGACCTGGCAAGTTCAGCGTCTGGAAGAATCTCCTCTCCTGCCCTGCCAAGCCCACCCGATTACCTCAGCCCTCTAACAACACAGAACACCAGAAGTTAAAGCAGGGCCTCGATGCCCCTCAGCTCTCACAACGGTGCCTGAGCACTTTGTTGTCCTGGTGTCTTTCTTGCAGCACAGCTGGGAGTAAGTCTGTGAGGTCCTGGTGTTGTCATTAGAACCCAGCACTTGACTTCACTGGAGGCAGGGTCCTGGCACAGCTGTGCATGAATTCATTTCAGTTCCTAGTGCTGCACCATGCAGCATTGGGAATGAAGAGCAAACTGCTTAAGGAGTGACAATCATTTCATATATATAGCTATGAAAAGAGCCCAGCATTGTGAAGAAGTGAATTACTTGGTTCCCCTATCCAAAAATAGCTCATGGGGAACAGCCCACTTTTGTATTCCAGTAAGTCTAAGTGAGAGCAAACCCAGCAAAATTTATACATTATTTTACTTTTTGTAAAAAGTAAATTGCAAGACCATTCTGTTTCCTTTTTATATTAGTCTCAGGTGTGCTTTGTTTATTATACTTCCTTGTACCCTTCTCTAGGCTGACTCTCTTCAGAATTTCGAGTCTACTTCATGGTAAAACAAATCTAATATTCTGATACTATCCAGAGGCATAGGATTAGCTAAACCCAGATTAAGGCAATTAATTTTATTCTGTAGAACAGAGGCTCATTTAATCTCAGTATCTCATTTTCCTTACATGTAACATGAAAACACTGATTTCTCATGTTTCAATAACAAAAAGTTACACCGTGGTGTTTGCCAGGCAGTTGGCAGGTGTGCAAGGGAGGGTATGAGTGCAAATTATTACATATACAGTATCGTATTTAGGAAGTTTTTAACCTTGTTTAGGAAAAAAACTAGATTTTGCAGATATCCCACTGTGGTCATGTGAAAGTCTGCCCAAAGAAATTGTAGTTGAAGGGTATGCTTTGAGCTCAGCTCAAAAAAGTTATGAGAGCCCACTTCTCTGAACCTGATTCTGTTCTTCCTTACAGTAGTGCAGACTGAGTGATTAACTGTAACTGAGACAGAAATCTGACTTGTTGAGTCAAATTCCAGGATAGTTTGTGTACCTAGATTCCAAAGATCTTGGCTCTTCACTTTCCAGGAATTGGTTTAATGCTCAGATATAGAGGAAAAACATTTCACTGGCAATATCTGCTATATTGAGAGCTAGCTTCACCTTTCAAAATTATCAGATTAAATTCATATTGTACTCTTTTATGTAATCCACAGCTTTTGACTTAACTGCCTTGTGTGTAGAGTGATTTGGAATGAAAGTGGGTATTATAAAAATGTAGATGTCTGGTAATCTGGTAATGATGAAATGACGTGATTTTGGTGAGGGGCTTCCCTGTGTTTCTCCTCAGCTAAGAATATTTCATGTATTTCAGCTCTGCCTCTAAAGTAGCCAAATTTCAAGGCATTAATATTTCATGAGGCTTAAACGGTTCCCCTTTAGGAAAAGTAAAAGCAGTTTTTCCTGTTTGTGAAATTTCCACATTGCCAAGAACAAGAAAGCTTTCGAAACACTATCTTTGCTGCTTGCAGAGCTTCACTGCCTTATAGGGTCTGAATCCCCTGGATTCACGCTGGGGGCGGGCTGGGAATGCTGGCTTTTCCTCCTGGGTGATTCTGGGAGGCCTGCAAATGATGTCATGGTACATTTTAGGCTACAATAACAGGAAATCATCAAGTGTTTACACTGGCAGACTGGGCTGTGATGTGATTTTCCTCCTCTTCCTCTCTGCCCCCCCCCACCCACCTCGCCCCTGCCATTGACTTCCTTGATATATCTGCTTCCTCTGATTAAAATACTACAAGGTGGCAACATTGAAGGAGGAAAAAGGAAAGTGGGGGAGGGAGACAGAAAGGCATATTTTAAAAAAGGATGATTCCCCTCAAATCACTGACAGAGAGCACAGTCCTCCCTCTCTGGCCCTGCACACGCTGTGTCAGTGCAGCGGCTCAGAAACGCGGCAGAAACTGGCCTGCTGAGGAACTGCAGGATGGACCGCTCCCAGCTGAGACATGAAAAAGAAACTCTCCCCTCCTAGCACAGATGAGTCACAGAAAAGATCTCCCTGGCAAAGTTTTCTTTGAATTTTCCTGCCGCACAGGCACATCTGAATATAAATGGCACGGGCTGATGGACTCCAAGGAGGAGAAGGCCACATTTTCAGGGCTTGGGTCAGAGCAAGGATGCAAGTGACTTTTACCCAGAGACTGTTCCACAATCTGTGGCAAACATCAGTTTTCAGTTTCAGTTTCAGAGGCAAGGGAGGATGCTAGGGTTCGGGTCCTGCTTGTACCAGTGATCCACAGTAAGAATGTGAGACATTTTGTCCTTTCCAACCTCTTAATGCAAAGGCAAGAAGGAGGAAGGTGTGAGGTGATGTCCAGAAGACCAGGGATTCCAATGAGGTAAAACAGACTGATTAGCTCCAGGGCAGTTCATGTTTCCATGACCATACAGAACCTGGCATTATCTCAGTTTGTTAGAGCGTGGTGCTAACAGCATCAAGGTTGTGTGTTTGATCCCCAACAGGCCATTCACTTAAGACTTGGACACGATGATTCTTGTGGGTCCCTTCAAACCCAGAATATTCTGTGATTTTGTGATATATTTCCAGCTCATTGCTATTGCTCTGGCTTACCAGAGTGCACACAAGTAGCTCTGAGGAGGACATGAAGGAGTACCTGGTAGGGGCTAACTCTAGAGCAGATATCAGCATTGCAGGAGCTTATGGAGGATGTCTTATTTACAGCAGTGTGGAAGGAAATCTGCGATGAGAAAGACTGCAAATATTGAAGAAGTTTTCTGTAAATGAAAATGTGTAAAAGAGGCACACATCAGGGGACTCAGTGCCCTGAGCTGGAGGACCATGACTGCAAGAATGATCAGTTCCCAGCTGACCCTGGAATTGTGCAGGATCTGTTGCTCTAGATGGATCTCCACAAATCTAAGGGGCCTGGTGGGATTCAACCAAGAATCCTCAAAGAGCTGCTGATGTCATTGCAAAGCCCCTCTCGATGATTTTTGAGTGTCTTGGGAATCCAGAGAGGTCCCAGCTGTCTGGAAGCTGGTTAACATTGTCCTGATCTTCAAGAAAGGCAAGAAGGAGGACCCTGGAAACTGCAGACTGGTCAGTCTCACTTCAGTGCCCATTAAAATAATGAAAAATATTATTCTGGGAGGCATTGAAAAATAATTTTATTTCTATTGTCTATTTTTCTCCATTTATGCAACACCAGCAATACTGATAGTTTAAATCATGCTGAGAAATCTCCCAAATGGAGATAAGCCTTGAGACATATACTAAAGTAAAACTACTAGGATATGGAAAGTCTTTCTCGGAGTACCACGGCTCTGTTCAGCACATTTAGAAATTGTAGGTCTCCAGTTCATAAAGCTAAAGAAGAGACAGAAAACAAGATAGACAGGAAACATTTTAGAAAAAAAAATACAGACAGAGGGACTTAAACCTTGCATCTATGATGCAACTGTAAAGTGCAATTTACAGCAGTTAACAGAAGGAACAGGAACCATGAAGATGTGATTTCACCACTCTAAGTTACTCAAATAGTTATTGACAGTCAGTGACAAGCTGATATAAACTTCATTAGAACCAAAATCCTCATCAAAGGCCTTAATTGTAGCCACCCTCCATCCTGGCTGCTAAACTGCAGGATTCTGAGTCCCACTCCTCACCAGTTTCCTCCAGAGCCCCTCTGCAGGCAGAGGTAGGCTGAAAGAAGGATATTCAGAATGTTAGGTAGGAAAGACTTGGCCTTCCTGCAATCAGCTGTTTTTCCAGGCACAATCTTCAGGCTGAAGACAGGTTTGTGCAACACTTCATAGCAACAGAGTGGTTACAAGTTGCCTGGCCACAGCAAGTGGACAGACCCTCCCATACACACACACATACTTCCATCATTCAGTCACCAAGGATTTTTCATCATTTCTTTGCAAACAGTATGGGATCAGAATGAAAACCTGTTTGGACAACTACAATGACATCAAATCTAAATGTATCCAGAAAAGCAATGCTACAATTGCACAGAAACAGTAAAAGGCAGAAATATCTGGAAGGGACACTACTTGCTCCTCAGTGAGCAAACACTTTAAAGTATGACCATCTGAGAGCCAGCCTAAGGGTGCTTGTTCCTGAGTCCTGAGGGACATCCAGATTTGGGAACGGTCATTCACGTCCAGCATATGTCAAATGCATTTGCTTTCTGTGAGTCAGAGCCTGGGGCTTCAGGCTCTGACTTCACCATCCAAATCTGAATTTCCCTATGCTGCTGAGTCACACTGGCGACTGACAGGCTGTGCAGATAGGCTCTGCAGATGCAGGCTGAAAGATTGTGTGAGTGTGCTGCACCAAACTCTAAATTTTCCATGCCCTGAGGGCCCAGGAAAGTCATTGCTTGCACTGGCACAACAGGTTTTCACCAGTCACGGTGCTGGCAGCATTCATGGTGGGTAAGAATATGGATTATTTGTCTGAAAGTGCCCTGAGTGTCAGTGGCCCCTCTCACCCATTCATATCTTCATGTTAAACATGTAGATGCTTTCTTTTGTTCTGTCTTTATTGCAACTGAATAGTTTTACTCAAATCAAAATGTCTCATTGTCACCTTACCAAAGTGATTGCTTCACTCTGTATGTAACTGGTGATCACTGGTCTCTGTGACCCTGGTAAACAGCGACTGGATGTGGTCCTGTTCAGGGTCTGCAGATTCACTTGTTATCAGCACAGCTTTGCCTCGTGATGAGGAGTCTTGGCTGAATCTGGTTGCCATCTCTGGCTCTGCCCTTGATGCCTTGGGTTTTAGCTTTTACGTTTTTCAGACTCTTTGCTGCTAGTATGTAACTCTGAAACTTCATATCAGGTGTTAGTAAGTTCTCTTCACAGGGCAGTTAGACAAAAGAATCTCTTCTCAGCTAGGGAATCAAGGACAACCATTAGCCAAAAAGCACAAACGAAGGGGAAGAGAAGAGGGCCATCCAGGGGGGTTGAGACTTCATAACCTGGAGCTGTAATTGGATAATTGAACCCAACATGTAGATGAACCAAAACTTATAGAAGTGTGGTAATTTGTGACTGGGATCCAACTTGGATTCTACCTGGGTGTAGCCCTGGCAGGGCTCTTATGCTGCCACAAGGTGTATCCTTTCAAGGCCCTTCAGTAAATACCTACTTCATTCCTTTTCCCCTGTCTAGTCTCTGTTCCAGGTCAGCCTTTCCAGGCACCAGTGCTGGCACTCCAGATGGAACAACGAGGCATCTGGAAAACCCCTGGACCAGAGAAACCTCCAGCTCCTGCTCTCCCACCTCACCTGGTGCTGTGTAGATGGGGCCTGGCTGATGAGTACCCTGCTCTGGCAGTTTTGGTTTCATGCCTAGCTTGTACCTCACCGACTGACCTGCCAGGAATTGCTGGCCCCCACTGCATCCTGACAATCTGATTCTTAAAAGATATCCAGTTTCTGATTCAAAATAAAACCATATTATCGACTGTCATGGCCTCTCCAACTTCTCATGTGCTTTGTGCCTGAAATGTTTGCGGTGTTTTTTCTTTCACTTTAGACAAAAAAGCTAATTCATTATAATTGCACTGGATTAGAGGGAAGTTACCTCATGTTTCAAGAAAAATAAAGTGGCCTTTAAATGCTGTTGTGAACAGAAAAATCATACATACAGGCAAGACTTAATCAAAACTGAAATAAAAATACAACTTTAATGATATTTAACAACTTAAACATTATTGTATACTGAATTTTTTACTTCCTAAACAAAATACCCTTAGCACATCATCCTGCTATATAAACAATGGGATGTAGGATTTTTTATATCTCAAAAAACTTCAGTTATTTTAGAATTAAACATATGTAACAAGAATATCCAGTTAAAAGGGGAATATTTCTATCTACGCCTCAAGAAAGTAAATTACATTAAAATGGTATTGAGTAGTGTAGGTTATGTACTTATTTTTGAACAAAAAAAACCCCATGTAGATATTTTAGCCAGTAGCCCAGTGACTTGGTTACATAAAAACCAAGAACTAGTGAAGGGCCTTGAGAGGAACCTGGATGAGCAGGGCTGAAGTCACTTGGTCTGTTCAGCCTGGAGGAGACTGAGGGGAAAGCTCATCCATTTACAACTTCCTCATGAGGAGGAGGAGCAGGCACTGATCCCTTTGGTCACCCTGGACAGGATGCAAGGGAATGGCCTGACATTGTGTTCGGGGAGGTTTACGTTGGGTATTACGTTGGATATTCCTTGACCAAGAAGTGTGCTCGCCCCACCTTGAGTACTCAGCGCTATTCTGGGCCTCCAAAGGAGGGCCAGGAGGAAGGGNCCAAAGGAGGTCCAGGAGGAAGGGGAGGGTCTGGAGGGGAAGCCTCATGAGGAGTGGCTGAGGTCACTTGGTTTGTTCAGCCTGGAGACCGAGCTCAGACCTCATCACCGTGTTCTTCAACATCTTCAGGAGGGGGGGTGGAGGGGCCGGTACCGGTCTCTTTACTCATTACCAGTGACTCAAGGACATGGCATGAAGCTGACTCAGGGGACGTTTAGGGTGACTAGTAATAAGACCTTTCACCCAGAGGGTGGTTGGGCTCTGGAACAGGCTCCCCAGGGAAATGGTCACAGCAGCAAGGCTGACAGAGTTCAAGAAGTGTTCGGACAACATTATGGGGCACACGGTG
>VXBQ01009539.1:243910-282642 GCA_013400175.1 Phainopepla nitens
GGTAGCAGCCGAGGGCCCGGGCCCGCCCCAGGAGCGGGGCGCGGGAAGCGGAAGCGGCGCGGGCGGGGCGGGCCCGGCCCGTGAGGAGGCGGAGAGGCGCTGGCGGCAATGGCGGCCCGCGCGGGCCCGGCCTGGCGCCGCGGGCGGCCGGACTCGTCCCCGGCCCGCGGGCGGCCGAAGCCGCTGCAGACGGTGGTGGCCTGGAGGGGCCGGGCGGAGTGGGACCAGGTGATGGTGGGGCTGTACTGCGGGGACAGCCGGCTGCAGCAGGACGCGCTGGACCGCGTCACGGCGTGGAAGAGCCGGTACGGGCCGCAGACCGCGGGCGGGGGGCGCGGTGCGGCTCTCGGGGCCGCCCCTCCGTCCCTGGAGCGGTGCGGGCAGGCCGGCGGTGCGGGCGGGCGGCCCCGTCTTGCGGGGCTCCTTCTGCACTGCGGGAGGCTCCGGGCACGAAGCTTGTGCCGAGAGCACGGTGGCCCCGTGGCAGCAGGGGAGGCAGAAGCCCTGCATGCCCGCAGCTTCGCGGGCTGGCTTCTCGAGGCAGTGAGCATGTCCGAGCCCCCCAAATTGCCTCTGCTGCATCCGTAGACCCGCCTAGGTAAGGCATCTTGTGTATGTGCTTAGCATATCAGTAAATACTCATTTAACGTGTGCTTAGGAGTACCCGTGTAACCACTCTGTTACAATAGAAACCTCCTGGAAAGAGCCTTTGATGCTGTCTCAGCATACCATTTCTTAGGCTGTTATGTACCACAGAGCCCAAAATGTAGTGGGAAAGTTGCACTTTTTACAGGGTGAATGTGTTTGTGTGATCCAGCTCACCTGGTTTTCCTTTGCCTCCAGGTATGGTCCAAAAATGCCACTTGCAGTGGACTGCACAGCAGAACTGATTCGCTGTAAGGTCCTGGATTCATCTGGCAGACTGAAGTCACATGAGCTCATCCTCTCTTACGGGATGGCTCTTGTAAGGTAAGGGCTCTCAAGGCCCTCGTGCTTTGAGAGAAACACCTGGACAGATGTCATTATTGCACTGTCTCAGTTCTCTGTGCATCTCTGGGACCACGGGGTTGTACAGCACATTGGGAATTTGTTGTGGAGTTTCTCTGCAGCTCTTGATAGTCATTTATCTTTTCTGTAACCTGCATGCAGATTTGTCAACTTGATCACAGAAAGGAAACAGAAGACAGCCAGCATTCCTCTGAGACAATTGGCCAGAGAGGTAACTATTTAATAAGAGTTGCTTGATGATTTATATCTATACAGAAAGCATATGCATTGGTTATTAATAACTCAGAGTGAATGAAATTGGGGGGAGTCATTCTTTTGTAACCAAAATAACATATAGATGCTTGTTTATTCCAGCTGCAAAGTTTTAAACAGGTTTATTGCAACTGGATCTAAATCTTTGTTCTTTGAAGTCACACTAAAAGTAACAAAGGTTGATGATCATTAAAGGTTTTTGAATCACATGTGATCAAAAGTCTTGATTTACATGTGTGTAATCCCATTTGACACACTGTCACATGTTTTTCTTCCTTAGCTACTGAGATAGGAAAAAGAGCTAAATCTGTGGTTTATAAATCCTAGTCTTTGACAAGCAAGGCTATACATAAAAATCACTCACATTTGCAGGTATTTTCATCTCATGTCTCTTTCTTCAGGTGAGCTTTTCCACTCGTGTGGAGGAAGAAAGGTTCAAGCTGTAACTGTAGTAGCAGGATTAACTTGAGTCCTTTTACTGCCAGCTGCACTGAACATCATACCTGGGACTGAGCAAGTTTTGGCAGTGAAGGACAGGCAGTATTTGAGACTCTTCTGTATATGTTTGGGCCCATGTGTGAGAATGATGAATTGATTTTTATTTTTTTCCTGGGTTTTTGAGAAAAGTTCTGCCTCTCACTTTTTAAAACTGATCAAGCTTAAAAGCAAAAGTCTTGCACAGTTAAAGGTAGTTGTCCTCAGGAAAGTTGCAAAAAACTGCATGCAAATTACTGTGTAAATTTCAGTATTACATATGATAGTATTTGTATCTTTGATATATAGTTATCCAGAATGTCTCATCCATTTAAATATAGTTAACTGCTTCTCAGTATCATGAAATTACATGTAACACCTCTGTCTAAAAGGAAATGTCTTGTTGCATGTACCACTGAAGACCTTACACTGTAAAATGCAGGTTAGGATGGATCCTAGGCCACAGGAGGAGTGGTATCAGAGAGCTGAGGGATCTTGGCCCAATCCTGAAGTGGGAAGCAGGGGAACTGCAGAGTGCAGGAGTGGCCAGGAGGGTGCTGTTCCCAGCCTGCAGAGGTTCTGTGCAGCTTTGCAGGGCTGCTGCAGGCGTGGATTGGTGCAGGGGGAACANCTGTTGGTGCAGGGGGAGCAGAGGGCTCACCTGTTGGTGCAGGGGGAGCAGAGGGCTCACCTGTTGGTGCAGGGGGAGCAGAGGGCTCACCTGTTGGTGCAGGGGGAGCAGAGGGCTCACCTGTTGGTGCAGGGGGAGCAGAGGGCTCACCTGTTGGTGCAGGGGGAGCAGAGGGCTCACCTGTTGGTGCAGGGGGAGCAGAGGGCTCACCTGTTGGTGCAGGGGGAGCAGAGGGCTCACCTGTTGGTGCAGGGGGAGCAGAGGGCTCACCTGTTGGTGCAGGGGGAGCAGAGGGCTCACCTGTTGGTGCAGGGGGAGCAGAGGGCTCACCTGTTGGTGCAGGGGGAGCAGAGGGCTCACCTGTTGGTGCAGGGGGAGCAGAGGGCTCACCTGTTGGTGCAGGGGGAGCAGAGGGCTCACCTGTTGGTGCAGGGGGAGCAGAGGGCTCACCTGTTGGTGCAGGGGGAGCAGAGGGCTCACCTGTTGGTGCAGGGGGAGCAGAGGGCTCACCTGTTGGTGCAGGGGGAGCAGAGGGCTCACCTGTTGGTGCAGGGGGAGCAGAGGGCTCACCTGTTGGTGCAGGGGGAGCAGAGGGCTCACCTGTTGGTGCAGGGGGAGCAGAGGGCTCCCATTTTGCTGTCCCTGCAGGTGGACATCCCCGTGTGGGTTGTGGATCTCCGTCACGAGCTGACGCACGGCAAGCTGCCGCGGCTGGCCCTGTGCCGCAAGGGTGAGTGCCACCAGAGGCTGGCATGGGGAGGGGAGGCCTGGGGTGGCAGTGCCAGTGCTGCAGGCACTGAGGGGAGCACCACTGCTCCCTTTTGGGGGGCTGCAGGACAGGCAGCACGCTCTCGTCCTGGCAGGGAGAGTTGTGGTACCAGACACTGAGAGGATTTGGCATTGCCCTGTCAGGATAGCTGAGCTGTGTCCAGTGGCTGCTCCAGGTTGTGGTTCCTCACAGGACAGGTGTTCAGAGGCTTTTTCCTATCCCTGAAAAAATGACTCCAAACAGCAACAGCTGGTTGCAACAGTTTGGTGCTTTTGCTTTTTTACAGCACAGGGAGTTCATCTTGGGCTAATAGGTAAAGGCATTTTCTTTCCATTTTATCTAATGTATACATAGTGTAGTCCCTGCACAAAAAAAATTATGTTATTGTTGTAGATGCTGTGTTGACCATGGTGATACTAAAGTACTGACTAATTTTCTCATCAGAATGCCACTGCAGGGACCTAGTTCTGCTTAAATTTGACGTAGTTTGAGCAAGTTGCTGTGCCATAGCAGCGTCCAATCTTGGTTTTTTTTCTTTTTCCAAAAAAAATGATGGGTAGTTACCATGCCTGTGATACTGGATTGGGTTTTTTTTTTCCCCTGGTTTCTTTCTGTAGGTTGGTTGGTTTTGGTTTGGTTTTGGGGGGTTTTGTTTGTTTGTTTGGGTTTTTTGAGTTGTTCACATTTTCACTAATGGAGTTTTTTGTGTTTTCAGGGTTCATAACTGGTTAATAGCATTTATTCTCATAATACAAGTTAGCAATACGCCACCTATTATTTTTTGCCATAACAAAGAACTCCTCACTGAGAAGATAATGTTTTCTTTCTCTGTTAGGTTGTGATGTTGTGCTGGACTGGCTACGAAAGATGTATTGGAATCGTCAGCTGGGCAACAACTTGTGTGAAGAGGATGAGGATGAGGAAGAAGAGCAGGAAGAGATGGAAGCAAATGCAGAATTGGAAAGTGATGCATGGGGGATTCAAACCCCACAGCGTGAGGCCTGTCTGAAGCACAAGGAATTCCATGGTAGGTGTTCCTAGAACAATAGCAGATAAAAGGATTAGATATGCTAGAGACAGCAGATTAAATGTATCATCTTCTAGTGTAAAGGTATACCTTCAGCTCAGGTTTTGGGGTTCCTCTTTGGGTCTTGGTGGATTCCTGAGGTTGACTGACTGGTTTGGTAGTGTTTCTCCAAATTTTTAGCACTTTGGTCTGTGAATAACTGTAGCACTGTGGCAATTGATGCGAAATGCAAGTATAAGGAATACAAATATGCATGAGAACATAAACTGCATAGGGAAACAATTTCTTCCTACACTGATCTATTTAGGAATTTGTTTTTGAGCTGTCTGGGCTTATCCAGCTTACCTGTCTTTGGCTACTGTCAGTGATAAAATATGGAAATCGTGGTTCAACCCCACTTGAGAAAATTTATGTTGCTGGAAAAGTCTGGGAGTTTTGGGAACCTTCAGTGTGTTGTCTGAACAGAATTGCTCGCTTCATTTGACCAATGCCTTCCTTGAGTGTAGATTTAGCAAAACTAAGCAGCTTTCTTAGTACAAAATTCCCTTACATAGCTGATCTTCTGCTTAAATGATATATTTATTTTTATTTCTAGAAAAAGTCAGAGATGTTCTGATGTCTTACAAGAATGAGCAGTTCCGGGTAAGTGCACTCTGATGATCAGCACTTTGGTTAATTCTCTTTTCTTTCTTGGGCAATATGTTTTCCTTGTTGCCTTAGTTCCTTGCTCAGGTCTATCTGCTAGTGTTGTCACACATGGCTTGCCAGAGGAAAGCTTCACTACAGAGAACAAGCAATTTGGGCTGTGACAGTTCCTAATGTGGGCACTTAGTTCAGGTTTATAAAGGAGATCTGTACTTATTGGAGATTCCAAGGGGAACATTTGTGAACTTATTCGAGTGCTGGTGGTGAAGTACATGTGGCACATGCTTCTTCTTGTCATAGCAATAGTGTCTTTGTGTTTGCCATGGGAGTATATTTTCTGTTAATGCTGGAATTTTTCCTTCCCTCAGGTTATGCAGACTATGCCATCTGTTTCAAAGTCTCGAGAATTGTGGTCTGATCCCTCTTCAGAAATGGACTGGATTTTGGCTCAGATCAAAGACCTGGTGCAGGAAAACAGGTATGTCTGATAAAGAACTGAGGTGAAAGGTAAGGTGCTGTAGACCTATTAAATTTCCTCTTCATAGTGTCCTGTAGCTGATGATGGAGAGAGCAATCAGTCAATTTCCTCAGCATCTTTGAGGACTGAGTTTTGGAGATGTGCTGATGAGCAATGTTCCTTGTGCCACGTGGTCTCCAAGGTGTTGTCCCAGACTTTGCAGTGCTGGACCCAAGGCCTGCAGCATCTTCAGTGTCTTCAGAAACTCCCAACAACAGCCCTGTGGGGATTCTGATTTCACCTTTAGTAACCTTTAGAGTTCTTAAAAATTGCAGGGCAATACTTGGCACTCTGTATATTTTTATCTTTCTATTACTGCAGAGCCTTTAGTACTTAGTGTGTTGAGACTTCCTTATTACCATGTAAATTTGCATGAAGGTCTTGATCCACTTTGAGAAATCAAATTGGTGTGACTGCAGAGGGGAGAGAGGATCATGTTACAGATAAGAGCTGTAACTCCTGATGTTTTGAATATAAATATATATGCCATACAAGAGCAGCATTACCAGGTCTCTTGTTTGAACAAAAAAAATGTCCATTCTCTCCTCCCAGTTCCAGATATTTGGCAGTCAAACTTGTTTCAGAACTGCTGCAAGTGGTGTTTTAATACATAAAGGAATAAGTGACAGTAATAAGTCTCTCTGCTCTAGGGAGACAGTGGCTCAAGCTCTTCTCAGTGATGGCTTTCTCATCCCAAATATGGATTGTCTGAAGATGCTAAATATCAAGTATGAAGGTGAGTGGTTTATGCATCACTCAAGTAGAAAATGCTAAACTAGTGCTAGGACCAAGTCATTATATTGAAATCTGTAATTTGCAGCATATTTTTTGTATATCTGGGTCCTTTAACATCTTTTTCCCTGTTCCCCAGAACCCCTTTGGCCATGCTTAGCTGCTGCTTTTGCATAAATCTCTTGGGATGGAAGGATAGCTCTTCAGCACTGAATATCTAGCCAAAACATCTTGCAAAGCTTGCATCTCTGCCCTTTTCTGCAAGAGTTGCTCATTTCAGGAGCTCCCACTAGTTTCTCTTCTACACTGGAGATTTGGAGCAAATCAAAATGGTTTGGGTTTTGTAAGCCTTATTCACTAGCTGCATCTTAGGTGTGGAGTTGCATTTTTTGTTTGCAAGAGAGGTAGGCACCTAGAGGGAGTGAAAATAAATAAATTCCCTATTTCACAGCCAGAGAACTTTCCAAGAAAGATTCTCAAATTTCCATGACTATATAACAGTAGAAAAATCTAAAGCTTTTTTGATTTTATGTTGCTCTGCTCAATGAACCTTCTCTTTGCAGTATATTTTTTAGATAGAATAGCTCTTAATTATGTGTGAAATAAGCTGAAACTGGAAAGGGATTAGCAAAACAGATCTTCCTGTGTTAATAATTTCCTTGTGCTAATTATCAAGCAGTTGCCTAGCATAAGAAAAATCATAAGTTTCAGGTTCAGTGAGGATCTCAGGAAACACCCTGGGATCAGTGATCTGAGAACAAACCTCTTTAGTTTGGAGCAAGTGTCACACCTGTATTTCATAAAAAAATCACAAAGCACCAATTTCTGATTTCTCTGTGTTATTTTTTTTCTCTTTATTCTAGCAAATAAAGAGATATGGCAATTCAAAATTCCCCCGGCACTTTACTGCTTTTGGCAGCCTTTGCTGTCAGGCCTCCTTTCACGCAAAAGTTTTGCACAGATCCTGATAGAGAAAATGTTTATAGAGTTGAAGGAATGTTCTGACTCTTCAGAGCTCCGGCCTCAGTTCTTGATCAACTGGATTTCTGAGTTGCTGACTGGCGTTGCCAGGGTAAACACTGGTGAGTGTGTCTGGAATTTCTGTGCTTAAAAAAGCGTAAGAGTTTCTTCTGTGCTAGTGTAAAACTATTCCAGTAAAGTTGTGGGACCTTTATTCATAAAGTGCAGTAGCCTAATTATTACATTTTGTTGTGTGAACATAAAGCTTTTATTGTTGCAGTTCTTGGACTTTTCAACCTGCAGCTTGTGCATGTCATGTATTTCTTAAAAAAAAATTAAATTTTTTATTGATAAGTTTGCTGCAGCCTCCTCAAGATGGGAAAAGCAAATCTCTCACAGGAGAGATCAGGCCCTAAAGTGCTAATTTCTCCAGATACCAATACTTGTAGGAAATAACATCCTTATATGTTGTCTGCTGCTGTTATATGTGGTGTGTTATGAGATCCCTGTTCCCAATTCTTTTCTCCCTTAACAGAAACCTGCCTTTATAAGATACTAAATAGTGTTGCTGTCCTTTACTGATCCCATCACAGGATTTTTATGCCTTCTAAACTTACAAGTAATAAGTAATATTTGTTTTCAGTTGCTGACTCTTCAGAACTGTTAAAATTGGCAGACTGTATATTTCATTCCAGAGATGGGCACTGAAGGACCTTATTTATTCAGAGTGTCACAGGTTTCTGCTGACAGCATTTTTATACTGTGACATACTGCATCCTTGCAGAGGTTTGCACCCCTTAATTTTGGTGCCTCTTCTGTCCCCTCCTGGTCTGGCTCAGACTGCACAAAGATTTTGGCAGTATCTCAGGCAGTCATAGGTTAAGATTTGGTGCTTTCAGTCAGAGCTGAGCATATCTCTGATGTACCAAGACCCCTGAATGCTGCTAGTTCCCAGCTGTTAAATCTCCTGTTTGCAGAGCTATCTGGAGTGACACTGGGTCCCAGATACAGTACCCTGCATTGATTTGGGATGATACTGTTCAAACATCTTGTGGCTTTCCTGTCTGGGGTGATGTGCACAGGGCCAGCTTGGGAGTGTCTGCACTGCTTTGTGGGGCCACCTGAGCTGTCCACACATTGTCAAGTCCTTTATAACAACCTTGATGTATTTACTTGGTCATTACATCTGGTCATGCCCTTGGGTTAAAATGACAGCTTATTTGAGGATGTGTTCCAGTAAAAGTGCAGAGGGATGAAGGGTCTATTTTTGATGAGTTCTGAGCACCCTGTATTTTTCATTACCTTTGAAGGGAGGAAAAGACAACAGTGTAACAAGCAGATGTATATGAAGGAGCTGTTCATCCGTAAAGTTCCTTTGGAGTGGATAAGACTGACTCACAGCTGCTTGCAAGCTCCCTGCTGGGCAATCCTGCATCTTCTTCAGCTGTAAGTTTGATGCTGTGACCTAGAAAAGGAGCAGCAAACAGTGCTCTCTAACAGCTTTGGTTCCCTAGTGACAGGCTGAGCTCTAGCTGCATTCCTTTGCCTTTCTTTGCATCTGGTAGAAATTGTAGCAGGTGCACATAAAGCCGTGCTTGCTGCTGTTCATCTCCCCTTTGGTTACACACAAAGAGAAGAAGGAAAAGAATTTTAAAAGATTGCACCTTCAGAATGAAAGCAGAGGTTATCTGGAGAGGTATTTAAAGAAGAAACCTGTTCAGAAGCAAAGTGACTTGGTAGAGATGTGACCTTATTCAGGTGATAGGAATTTATCACAGCTCCTAACTTCTATGCATGAAAACAGCGAAGCAGTAATTCAGTTAGAAGTATCCCAAGTCTTTAATTTTAACCACAAAGTATTCCAGAATCCACTGACCAGAGAATAATCAGATTTTACCTGTTAGATTAGCTTTGTGAACCAGCTGTCCTGGAGAAAACGGACATTTAAAAGCAAAAAAAGACTCCAGATGAAGATTTATCAACCCTTTTAAGACTTTTCCATTGCCCTTTTTCATTTCTAGGATCCTCACTATAATGAGACCTCGCCTGCCACGTCCTTCTCGGAAGAACCTTCTCTATCTTGCTTCCATTTACACAGAAGGAGCTGCCCCTCTGTCCAGCCCAGGCCTCTCCTCAGATGGCAGTGACCAGCCAATTTATACCATAGAGAGCTTACAGTGGAGAGCCAGGCAAGAAAATCAGGTTAAAAATCAAAGGCGGAAAGGAAAGAAACGAAAAGATGTGCCAGAGAGAGACAATAGTGTAGAGGAAGTGGAAGAGGAGGAGGAAGAGATGATGACTGAAACAAATTCTTTGGAAGAACTTGCTCATTCTGGTACCATGGTGGCTATTGCTGAGAAAAGGGCAGCACTGCAAGGCTCTGCCTGGCAGATCACTGCAGGTAAAAAGTGACTCATCAATAACAAATGTTAATTGAAATGCAAAGACATCTCAGCCCTTGGGGTCTGGCTACAATTAAATTGTCCTGCAAAGTCATCTAAATGGCAAATTACTGAAAAATAAGGGTTTTCCAGTGTTTTGTTTATGTTCAGGAGTCATTTCACTTAGGCTCATAAAATATTGTGAGTGTGTTTTCCAGGAGCATGTTATTACTGTCTTATTTTTTTATTAGGCTTTTCCAAATTGTTTAAAATTTCAGTGTATCCAGTTGATGGGGCAGCATATATATATATATTCACAGCCAGCTGTGAATGGTGAAGAAAATATGGATGTTTCTTGGACTTCTGTTTGTCAGACTTGGGGGTATTTGAAAGCACAGTTTGTCTGTGAACCTGAGTTCCATGCTCTGGGAAAATGGTTGTTATGGCATGGTGGCAAACAAAAGAAAGGAGCAAGACAGGTTTTTAAAAAGATAAACAGTATATCCAGTGTTTTGTTAGCTGTGTTACAGTAGCTGTACTTACTCATTGGGGTTGGAGGTCTCTGTAGCTAAGACTTTTGGATGAGTCAGGGAGGGCCTCAGACACAGCAGGAGGAAGCTGATGGAGAAGAGTTGGAGTCAAAATGACATTTAAAGGAAAAAAAGCAGCATCTAGAAGACTGAACTCTTGTACTCCATTCACTGGGAAATTTTCTCAAGTAAAAAAAAGAAAAAAAGAGACATCTTAGATATGCTGATGTGAACAATTTGTTAGGACTGGATATTTTGAGAACAGAAGCAAAATTGTTCTCTGCTTCTGTGACTTTGCTTCAGATCATTTGCTGAATGGCTGAGTTGCAGGAGGCAGTTTTTGTGGACTTGGGGAGGGTGATCTTGTGTTTTGAAAATCTCTTTGGGAAACTCAGACTTGTTTTTGTACTGTTTTTATCTAGATGAAGTACGATGGAAAGACTTTCCTCTTGGGAAACTCCCAGGTCAGACAGATGACCCTGATTGTCTCATGTTGGATAATTATTCTATGATGTCCCTGCTTGATCAGCCAGTGAGGGATGAGTGGAAGTCTCTCAATACAAAGTGAGTAATGATGGGTGGGACTTTGCCCCTGAACCATGAAATGCATTTCTCTCTGTGCTTTTACTATACCATGTGAAAAATTTGGGCCGAGTTTTCCTTTTTACTTCTGTTTAGATAGTTTGACCCAAATATCTACTGTTGCCTCTAAGCCTGACCTAATGGTATCCTTTGAGGATGCCATCTTCTAATATTGCTATCTTCACTCTTCCTGCTCTTTTTTAAAAGAAACCATTCCCAGGATTATGAAATACTGTTTAGCAGGTATCAGCACAGCCCCAGCAGGCTTAAAAATTGCAGTTCCTGTTAGCTGGGGCTTTGATCTTCAAGATGTTGGCAGTGCCCAGTGACCTTTTAGAGCTGTAGTTGGTAATTTAGAGCTGCAGAGCTGACCTCAGTAAAGAAACACAGATTGTCCTGGAAATAGCAGGGGCATTCTATAAAGCTTTAGTCAGATCTCCTTTGTTACTAAATGAAGCTTATCCAGTTAAAGCATCCCACTGGAGATGTTGTAATAGGGTCATTATTTCACACTTTGAAGTCAAAGGAACTTGAATGCTGTAAGCTGCCAAATCAGTTTCATCACATACATATAAACCCATCTCCCATTATTTTAATCCAAGATATGCTTCAGAATTTAAATTAATTGTAGTTCTTTTCCTTAACAAATGATTGGACAACTTTCTAATCACTGATTCCTCTCTGTGCTTGGTGGGCCCAATCTAGTAGCAATGTGAAGAACTGAGAATCATGCAGCCTGGGGTATTTCTTTGAGAAGAAATCTTACACATGTTCCTATCTTCACATATTCAGAGTTGTGTTCAGATTCCAAGCTTCCAGTTTCCAATATGAGAAGAGAAGGGCTTCCATTTTTCTCCATCCTCTTGGTCATCCTCCCTGACATCAAATTATTGACCTTTCCTCATCAGTACCATTCTGTTTCTTTGGAGGAAGATGCCCTAGACTGCATTTCAAAATATGATTTAGTCATGGTGAGGACTGATAGTATATTAATTGCAGGCTAAAAAATTCCAAGCCAGATTTGTAAATTTCAGGCTGTTTTTTGAACAGTGTCATGTGTCATGCATCTCATGTTACTAGAAAATGCTCATGTAGAAAATAAGAAAGCACATACAGGCCAAAAAGTAACATCTTTCTGCATCTCTTCGTGTGGAGAAAGGGGCAGACAGTTTGTTCCACTCAGATTACAGCCTGACAAGATGCCAAGGGAAAAAAAAAAATCTTGGAAAGAAACATGAGGAAAACCTGTTGCTACCACAAACAGAAAGGAGCAGAACCTAATTTATTCCTGTAGCTGTGCCTGGAAACAATCCAGGTTTCATCAGGAGTGCTACAATGGCAGCTTGTTCATTCTTACCTCCCTTGCATAGCAGCTTCTCCATTTGCCAAAGGACATGTGCTGTTAGAAAGGTGGTCTGACTTCCCCAAGGCAGAAGGAAGAAGATTTTCTTGACTGCTTCCATTTTCTTCTGTGTAGAAACCTTGTCCTTTGTCTTGTAGCTATGTGGGCTTTTTGCTTCCCCCATCAAAGGTGTTTGTGTGGCCTGTTCCAGAAGGAGTGTTTGCTATTTTCTGGCATTGCCCCCTCAGTTCTCTGTCTGCTGTTCTACCAGGCTAATGAAGGGAGATACTAAAGGATGGTGTGAGAGATTGTGAAAACTTGATGTTTTACTTCGAAAATACACCTAATGTGCTTGGAAAAAGCATTTGCAGCATGGGACACATCCTTTCTAAAAGCAATGCCCTTTGTCTTTCTGCAATTCCTTCCTCCCAAAAAGATTGTGTTCATTTTTTGGTGGGTTTTCTGGTGCATGCTGTGCATGTGTATTGTCAAAGTTCATGTTTAGTGTTTCTGAGGCAATCTCTGAAGCTTTGAATAGCTGTTGTCAACCTCAGGCAGATGTTTTGGGTTTTGTGATAAGCATATGTGCTTTTTATTGGCTCCCAGTGTCAGTTTTACCTGACAGCAGGAGCAAATTTCACAAATTGGAGAGTTTTCTGAGGGTGGAGTTGCTGATGTGCTGTTGCTTTAGGGGTTGCATCCTTGAATGTCTCTGTAAGTTCCAGGATTTTTCTAAAGCCATAGAAATGGGTAGAATTGTAAGATTCGTAACTTGTGAGAGACTGTTCTTGTGTCAGTTGCTTGCAGTGTTAGCATTTCACCTGAGCTTGTATTCCTGCTGCAAAGGACAGATGAAGGTTCAGATGAGAATCGTTCTCTGGTTATTTTTGCAGTCATTTCTCCCTCACAGCTGTTAGTACCTGGTCACCTTTCTTTTGATTTGTGCCTTGTACCTTTCAGCACTATTGCCTCTCTTGAACAAATTGATTAAAAACTTAAGAGCACTTCAGCAGATAAATGTTGAAGAGCTAAAACTGAGAAATGTTTTGGAAATAAAGTGCTATCAAAGTGACTTTGGTGATGTGAGCTTCCAAATCAGCCCACTGCTAATGTGCTTTATTCTCTTCCTCACAGCTCTGCAGAATCGAATATTCCCATGACAGGAGGATTGCTATGGACACAGAATGACTTCCATAAAATAAAAAGTGGCCTTCAGCTTTTCTGAGACAGAAGCAGAGTGGTCTGTGACTTTTAGTATTGCACAAGTTAAGTGGCATGGAAGATCTAGTGATGGTGCTGGGAAAATAGTCACTCCAGGAGAAGTTGTTGTTGCTGTGATTTATTGATTTTTTTTACCATGTAAAATCAGTGTTTTATAAAGGTGTTGTGTTTTAAGTTGCATGTACAGTAACCATTGTCTTTCTCAACCAGCTGAAGTTTGCCCAGTACAGTCAAGAGTACTTTGGAATCCCTCCATGTTCCTTAACTTTTTCATAAATAAATACAACTGACTGAAGGCAAACCTTGCTCCTGGATGCTGTTTCTCAGTTTTCACTGTGGAAAGTGTCCTCTGGCCCTCATTAGTGAGACTGTTGAAACCTCCTTATTTCAGTGATGCTGATACTGTCCTGGAGGAGTGACTGTGCCAAGATAAGATCCTGCTACAGTTTTCACCTGTCTGTGATTTCAGGTGAAGCTTCAGGGATCAATCCTAGCTAGAGCATGGCTGAATGCCCTGTGATACATAAATACCTTTGAAATGTTTTTGTCACAATGTTTGTTCAAGTGATAGTCTTGAAGCCACTGCTGTCTCTTTTTGATTGAAGTGTTTTGCTTCATGTTCCTTCTGTTCATGATTTTGCTGATATGCCTAACCAATACTGTGGTGTTTGCTGAGAACTGGTAGGATTACTGCAGAAATGGGCTGAACAAGTACCTTGCTGGAAAGTTGTTGAGAAAAAGGCTTCCAGATAGGTAAAGAAAACTGAATTTAGAAAAAACTGTATTACAGGCTCTTGAAACTTAGGAGGCTCTGCAGTTACCTGTCAAAAACCCCAGGGTTTAAGTGCATATTTATTGCAGGGCTCCTCAGTAAGAATTTGTTAAAATGCATCTGCTAGAGGATAAAACAGAGGCTTTCTCTGAGTCCATTTAGTAATTTTCAGGTTTTACAAACTAAACCTGGCAGTAGGAAGGGATACAAAAAGGGACACAGTTTTAGCAGTACATTGCATAGGGTTGAAATGCATGTTTAGAGCAGCAGCTTCATGGATGCTTTACACTGGCTCTCAAGTAAAGGCTGAGCTAGATGTCCAGAATGTAAATATTATTTCTTTATTCCTTCTTCTCTAGTTTTTTATTATCCTGCTTTACTGCAGTTACTTGTTACCACATCCAAAAATGGAACATATGTTGCATATTTCCTTCTATAAAAGCAAGCAGTGCCAATGCAAAAGGAAATAAACTTTCTGTTTTTAGGGGTGTTTCATGGAAGCCCTTCCCCTTTGAAGTATTTTTAGAAATACTTCTTTTACCCAGTAGTTAATTAGGCTCATTCAGGAAATTCTGAGTGAAAGGAATTTGTTCCTTTATTACTTAATTTAGCTGAGTATGAAATGACTTAAATTACTGTATTTTGTATTGCAAAGAAGCATAACAGTTCTAATAGGGGTGTGTGGTGCTGGCACATACTGTACCATCTGTAAGTTTTTTTTCCTCCTTGGAGGAAGTGCACTTGGTAAAATCATGTGCTGCTACAACTACTACTACAGTCTCTTAGACAGCTGTAGTTACTGCCCTGTGTGTCTGCCATTACCTAGAGAAGCTGGGATTTTTTCAGTCAATCAGCTAAAAAAATACCAATAAAAACGTGGACAGACTGCAACAGTTGTTTTGAGCAAAAAGGCTTTTTGGGGGTCTTGTCTAAAGAGGGTTGAAAAATAAAAAGCTAGAAACAAATAAACCAATGGCTCTCAGTTTTATTAAATAAGCAAAATTTTTTATATATATAAACTATAACATATTTCATATTATTAAATAATTGTGCAAAACATTTACATAGAGCAGGAGGGGAACAGGTGATAGCCTATACTTCTTTTAGATTCTTGCAATTCTTTTAATACATTTACAAACTTTAAATACAGACCAAAATCAGCAATACTGTATAATGACTCTTCAAAGGCTAACCAAACACTGGCATAAGAATAATTTACGTGATGGTGCAATTATATTTTTCCAGTTGAAATATTGCAGGAAATACACTTCATGAGGGCTCTGCCACACAAACAAGCAGTAGGAACATCAGAGGAGTGTGAAAGCTGAATGCTCACCAGAGAGGTAACTGTGACAGATCTAAAGGTCCTGGAGTACCAATGCTTCAGGTAAACTTCTGGCTAGTCAAGATCAAGTAGTATTTCAACTTTGGAACCAAGTTTCCCAGAAATGATGCATGTTCGTTCCCCTTAGTGTGGAGTTTTAAAAATTGCAACAATCAAACATTCCTGTTTGGGGTTGATATAGGTCAGCTATCCATACGTGCCACCAAGTGTTTTTAACTTTATTACTTGAACAAAATGCCAAAAAGCATAATTTGAGATGAACTGGCATTAGAAGTATGTAGGGGAAACTCACCTGCTTAGGTGGTTTTGGTTTGGTTTGGTTTTTTTCAATGGAGCTCCTTCTACTTGTTCTAAGCCACCATACTCCACACCTATTTTTGACTTTACAGCTAAAGCATTTTTACAAAAGCTAAACAGACTCATGCTAGTAAATAAATTACATGCTGCAGCAACTAGAGCAGTGCCCACTTACCACTACAGAGATTTAAGAATACCACATACTGGTTTAACATCCATTTTCACTCATTTTGTCATTAAGACTTACATTATATTTGGGTCAACCAAAAAAACCCAAAGAGATTTATAAAATTTTACAACAATTAAACAGTAATGTTTAATTCTACAAATGAATAAAGCCAACTACTGCAGCTCAATATGACAACAACAGGACTAACAGCAGTGAAATCATGTACAATTTACTACATTACTGACATGTAATTCTTACAAAAAACATGAAATAATTTAGACTGACATCCCATAAAGCATTTGGTTTTTGATTTATGAATTTAAAGTTACACACTTTTAAGTGACAAATCACATGAAAGTAATACAGCTGAAGATGAAAGATAAGTAAATCAGAACTCCCAGAGAATGCTCTGGCCCCAGTAAAGCACTAAAATCTACTGCTCAACTCTTATCAACTGCAGTAGTCCATGATTTTACCTTCACACTTTTTTCCCCCCTCATCTAGAATTGTTTTTTCATGGATTTTATTAAAATATAGTTTCTAGAACTGTTCTTTTACAGTTTTAAAAACATTTAAATACCATGCTCTAAAAAAGAGCATTTATACAAAGTCTTATATTTACAATATAGACAGTTATGATCAGGTGTTAATAAGATCAACTCTTCCATGTAAGAAGAAATCCAAGCTTATGCGCTAAAGATTAATGAATGTGTCAGTGTTTTGAACTGTCTTGTAAACATCTGAAAACAGGTGTGGATGACCAAATTATCACTTAAAGTAGTTGATCAGGAAAGACTACATCACATAGAAAAGTTTCATTACCTCTAAGGAGGACTAAACAAGCACAAAATTTGCAGGTTATTTCCACAAGGCTGCCAATTCTGTAACTATGCATGAGAGATGCCAATAGCTCCTCAGAATAAGGCAATTTGCCTTTGAAGTGCCTTAGGGAAATAAGTATGCTGGGTTTGTATTCTCACAGCATTCCCAGTGTTTAAAAGGAATTCTTCCATCAGTAAAACAAAGGCTAGTGAAAATTAAAATGACTGGACAAATCCAACAAAAATGGATATCTCCATAAGCCATCCAGCACTTCATAACAGAAATCTCTGTTGAGTTTTCCACATTAGAAAACATCAAAATGATTTTCTAACCCTCTCTTAAAATAGCTTATCTTTATAGATGGAGAAAAACGGAACAAACATTTTTCTGCATACAAATATTTAATTCCATGCAAGATGGAAAACATGAGTGCACAATAAACTTCATCTCATACCTAAATAATTTATAAATTAATTGGTTAGAATAAAATAGGGTCTATAGCAATTACTGTTACATTTTAAACACATGCAGATGAGTTAACAGCAACATTTTTACATAAAGTTTAGTGCAAGAATGTATCTGCTTAATAAATAGACTGAAGATACCTATGTAATGCTTTGAGGTGTACACACACTATTTGTGCACATAATAACCTGGTTCTGAAAAGTTGTCCCTGTTTGTCTATAAACTACAAGTGCCCATTTTAAATAAAAAAAATCCATAATTACTCATGGGCTACTTCCCTGTGACACATGGTGTCACAAACGTTGTGGTGAAAATGTAATACTGAAGTTAATCTAGAGATTATTTTTTTTTTTATACACAGTTTTTATACAATCAAGAAAAAGAGATACAATTTGTATCAACAAACAAAAGGTCATTTCTGGTTATTTGAGGCATTGCTCTCAGCTGCTTATATCATGCAAGAGAAGAGAATAAGAATTAATTGCAAATTAAAAATATGAAATGTTTTTGAAAACTGGTCAAGAGTTAAATCTGTTTTCCCCCAGCTATTTTAAGTGTCTGAATTGTTTTCCCCACTAACAGAGAGAATAACCAACTAATTAAAATTTAAGTTATTTTTAAACAGCAAGTGTAAGTACAGAAACACCTTCAAATTACTTCATTTCAGATACATAATGACACGGTCATTATATACATCACCTGTACCAACACAAGAATATTTATCCTGTGTGAAATGATACAGTTACCAAGTGCCAGTAAATTAACTGTAGTTGCGCCCATAATTGTGGTTTCTTGTTGGTTCATTTGGTGGGGTTTTTTATATGACAGGAACCTATTTTGCACATGATAAAGAGCCCACAAGATATTTTGAATCAAACCAACCACTACAGTAACACAAGTGGAGGAAATGATAAACTTTGTTTCTCAGACAAACAGATAACTAGAAAGCAGCATGCAAGCCATTATCAAAACACCAGAAACAACCCTGACTGCAGCCTCACGTTCTGTGTGTTTCACAGTAAGAAACATTTAGGCAGTGTCACACCTTCTCATGAAGAAACAAAAGGCCATAAACCAGGCCTTCTCAACTTTCATGAAAAAAACTACAGTAGAAGTCAACAAGTCCTAGCTCGAGCCATGTCGAGTTAGTCATGGTTCAAAATGCTGAAATATACAGTGGATTCAAAAAAGGGCGTACAGTCAGTGCAGCTTAAAAAAACCAATAAACGCCTCTTTTGGAGACATTTAGCTACAAAGGTTCCCACCCTGAGCAAGGTACCAGTTGCGCAAACAATGCCACACAAAATTATCTCACCTGTTGAAACAGGAACTCTAAAAGCCTTTACCAGGCAAATGCACACCTTTGCGTGGATCTGAAGAGCAAAAACCAGGACAGCTTTGCCACAAACCCAAACTGGAGCGCCTCTTTTCAAGAAGCAGCCTTCCCCCTCCACCCTTTCTGAAGCTGGTCTTGTACAGCCACCTTCACTGTCAGGCTCAAACACCATCCTTGCTCCCAGAGGAAGGGCTGCACTTAGTGAGGAACTTCCATGTCAACATCCCGTTTTTGCTGCTTCAAGTTGAGTAATCCAGTTTACGTAATACTGACAATTTATTTTCAGCTTGTCTAGTCGTTTGGGCCAGCAGCTGCTTACTGCATGTTTGAGAGGAGATTCTGGAGAGAAGCTAGTTATAGCTTCATTTTACTGAATGGCACTCTTGCCTTTACATTCCTTAATGTTTTGGTCCTAATTTAATAAAGTATTTGGTTTCTGTTGGATTGAGCCAACATTCTGAACAATGCAATAGTTATTCAAACTCTTGAGGGATAGTTTTGAAATTTAAGTACCAATAACCGTGTTGACATTGAAAAATTGAAATCAGTTTTTCCTTTTATAAACAATTTTAATTTTTAGCAGATTTACTTTTTCTTCAGTACTTAAGATGCCAGTAGGCAGTGTCAAATGGCAAAGCTGAAACCCTAGAAGTCATCTGGGTGTGTATAGAGCATACTTTTAGAGGCCGATTAGGTATTTATAAGCAAATTGTAAGTGTACACTAATACATGCAATATAATTGCTAACACTAATTTTGTAGTAACAGCTTTGAGACACTGATTGTGACATTATAGTTCTTAGTGAGCTATCCATGCAGCAAGGTATGCATTTCCTATAAAATACTATTAAAAATCCCTATATTTAAAATCTTAAAATTTGCAATACAATCAACTTTTATATAGTGCCTCAGCATATATATGACTGCTACTGTGTACAGAATTTTATACTATCTCAGTAGAAAATATTTACAATAGATTGGCCTCCTCCTTCATGTAAGTTTTCCTCTGGGTCCTATGTGCTGTACAGGTTCATTTATCCAAAAGAGGCTGTACTGCTCTAACGCCCTGTTCTTAATTTGGCAACAATCATAGCTGCCAGCTGTTGTGCATCTGTCATGTGGGGATTCTTCTCCATCACAGAAAGGACAACGCTTGGAGGGAAAATATTGCAGAGGTTCTTGTATGTTTGATACTGATGTTCTGGGATGATATGAGGCTCCCGTGGCTCACCACATATCCCAATCCAGGGATTTCTCCAGAGCTGCTCCATCTTCTCAGGCATGCTTCTTACCATGACAGGCTCGTAGCAAGGCTGCATGAGGTTGTTACTCAGCGGGTACGAGTGGTAAGTGTAGGAGTCGGATGCGCAGGGTAACGGATCCCAGCTGGCGTGCTGCTCCCGACACAGCGGCGGCCGCCTCTGCCTTGTGGGGTTACTCTCATAAAGCCGTGAGTCAGAAATGCTGTCCATTCTCGTCATCACCAAGGCACGGCTTGGTTGTGCAGTTGATGGATGAACATTTTGAGGCACAGGGTATTCTCCTGGACAACTGGACCGTGCTCCAACAACTGGATGCTGGGCATGTAGGCCTAAGTGGGAAACTGACTGTTTGCGAAGGGATTGCTTAGGCTCTTCAGTTCCATAACTCTGACCTCTATTTAAGGCTTCATGGTAACCATGAGGGAAAGGCTGAAGACGATTTTTCGATGGCAGTCTGTGGCTCTTCACATTGTCTTCTGGACTGGCATCTGCTACACCCAGATACAAGTCATTGTAAGAGGAATAAGAATCATTACTTGTATGGCTTAAGCAATTGTCAGGACAGGGGCTTGAGTTTCTAGAATACATCCCCTGGTCCATATCAGCCCCGTAATAATCTGAGTTACGGATACTACTTATGCTTAAGTTGGAGAAATCACTGAGTAAGGAGTAATAGCCATGGTCCCCCAGCGACTCATATTTGGGATACTGGTCAATATAGCTAACTGAGGTGCCATGGCTATTGGTGACTAGTATAGGAGGATATTGCACACTGGACATATGTTCCAGTGAGGATTTCTGATGTACGAACTGTGAGGACCCTGGCACCGGGCTGCTTGCAGAACGAGTATTTAATGCACCAGCTGCATGGCTTTTTGGTGGAGGGAGCGTTGGCACACTTAATGCAGAAACCAGAGACGGGACAGAGCTGGCCTCGGACTTCCGGGCTGCTGATAACTTTTCCTCAGGCTCCACAGCTACTGACCTAATGCTTGGATCTGACTGACGTTTTGGGGCAATGCGTTTCACTTCAGAACTGATTTCTCCTTTGGAGCTGGATGGCCCTGCGCCACATTTGGCCAAGGCTCCCTCACTCATAGTTTTCACAGCAGATAATTTGGCACTTATTCGAAGCTCATCCGCTACTGACCTTTGAGGCTGGTTTGCACGTTCTGGGTGGTAATATTTACATTTGTGCCCATAGGTGCACTTTTTACCTGGAAGAAAAGGATTTTCAGGTTAAATAAATCAAAAACTCATTAATACAAGCAGGTGCCGTCTTTTTTCTTTATATCTTTTTTTCTTTATATCTTTTTTTCTTTATATCTTTCACTTTTCAATAGTAGTATTTCTGTATTAAACCCCTAAGGAATAATGATGTATTTGATACACACAGGCAGTCACAGACTCTGCTGCCTGTATCCATGTCTATCTGCATCAAAGGCAAGACATATCATTTTTCTTCCTACTGGCTCATGATTTCAATCACAACATACACACAGTGCTATATAAAACAAATTGGCTTTAACACAGTTTTATTAATTATTAATCTCCTCCCTCAAATACAAACCAGTATAATAAAACCAGCAAACAGCTGTATTATCCACAAGGTGTATCTGGTAATCCTTAATTTTCTGCTACTCTGTTTTTATAAATATGTGTATGAAGGGTATAAAAGTGGACATTGTGCTTGGATGGCAACATGAAAAGTGGTACATTTTTTTGTTCTGATAATGACATGGTGTTAATTAATTGCTTGCCTCACCTACCTTTAAATGCAACAAATCAAACTGACTTGGGCACTTACCATAAGGACACGGTTGTTTCTTGTGTTCAGGAATAACTGGCCTTTTTCTTAAGAAATTTTCAAGGCTTGGACCGTGGCGTCCTAAAGGATCATCTGGAGGCATAAATCTAAGGGAAAAGAAATGAAACACAATCAGTTTTTCCTGAGAACTCTGAGTTAGCAAATACATTTATTTTTGAAGAAAAAACCCTTACTTGTCATTGACAAAAGAATACATTAACAGCCGCTCCTCTATGAACTTCTTCCACTCTGGTTTTTCATTTTGAAGATCCCGGTAGTTATCATTTGACACAATGATGCCATCTGAGTCGAAAGCCAGCTTTACTATGAATCGATCATCATAGCAAACCACTCTTCTTCCCTGAACTCTTCGAGATGGGGTGAAGACAAGAATTTTTTCTTTCTCCAATTTACGTAAGATTTCTTGATCTGTAAAATAATTTTAGTTGAGCAGCTTTAAAAGAAAGAAACGCAATCGTGTATTATGAAAATTCTTGCCTTTTTTTTGTCTGATAAAGTGTCTTGAAATTATATTCACACACAGCCTTTCATTATGATTAAAAAACGCCTAGGTGTGGATTTTATTTCTGAGCTTTCAAAGCACTGAGTAAATATTCAATATTTGAACTTCATAACCACTCTGTAGCCAGGTACCTTTACTCAGTCTTCCAGAACATGTCAGGAACTCAGGTGTTACTGTATTACAATACAGTTGCTAGCCTAGAGTAAAATGCAAGGACTTTCTATGGGTCAAAACATATGCTGCCTTTTCAGTGTTGATGATAACCCTACTGAGTCCCTGGCCTGTTAGTACTTATTTTATGCTCACCCTGCAAATAACACTCAGTATGCTCAACAACGTTTGTGAATGGGAAAATTCCAACTACTGCTTCTCAAAAGTGTTGAAACCATCCAACAATGTTACTAAACCCACATCATTGTTTGCACATGCAGGTTATTTAAAGGCTTTTTTTCCTCACCAATGAAACTGTTGTGTTTTCAAATGAACAGCTGAGTGCAACATCATCATCACCACATCCACGGCCCAGTAATNACCAATGAAACTGTTGTGTTTTCAAATGAACAGCTGAGTGCAACATCATCATCACCACATCCACGGCCCAGTAATAGGACCCATCAGAAACATGACAATAACTTTTTTCTTTTTAACCAAGGGGTTGAAGAAAATCTTGATGTTACCTGTAATTGGTGCATCAGGTCGAGACTGTTCTTTTCTCCATGCGGGTACAAACACAGTGATATCTTTATGTCCTTTTTCCAGAAACCAATCAACAGCTAGTTGAATTCCCCGGCAGGAAAATCCTTCTTTGTTCCCATGGCTGAAGAACATGCAAGTTTTAGAAATAGCAAGAACAAAAGTTACATTTGGTTTTGTTTTGTTGTTGTGGTAGTTTGGTTGCTTTTCTCTTCTAAAGCTGCCATGGTCAAAGGATATAAGGAAAACAAAGTCTGTAAAGTTTTATCTGGCCTCCTTACATAATTGGAAAAAGACGACTGTACAGAGCTATTCAGCCATCAGATCACAGCAACCCTGCCACTTAATCATTGGCTAGCTGAACTCTGTACTCTCCAGACATGTTCTTGGGTTAGTGTTGACCTAAGCAGCCAAGTGTACATAGAATATCCTGAGTCAGAAGGGACCCACGAAATTCAACTCCTGGCCCCATGCAGGACACCCCAAGAATCCCACCATGTGCCTGAGTGTTGTGCAAATATTTCTTGAACTTGGACAGGCTGGGTGCTGTGACCACTGCCCTGGGAGCTTGCTCCAGTGCTCAACCACATTCTGGGTGAAAAACCTTTTTCTGATATCCAACCTAAACCTCCCCTGACTCAGCTTCATGCCATTTTCTCTAGTCCTGTCACTGGTCATGAGAGTGAAGAGATTGGTACCTGCCCCTCCACTTCCCCTCATGAAGATGTTGAAGACCACCAAGAGGTCTGACCTCAGTCTCCTCCAGGCTGAACAAACCAAGTGACCTCAGCCTCTTCTCATAAGGCCTCCAGACCCTCCCCCTCCAGGCCCTCCTTTGGATGCCCAAGACTGCACTCAGTACTCGAGGGGGAGCAAGCAGCACAGCCATGCAGGTCAGCAGGTTTAGCTCATGCATTATCCCTGTTCTGACACAGCTAAATTGCTTTGAATACTGAGCAGGCTCAACCATCAAGAGCGCAAATACCATGAATTCACTGCATTTCATTACCATACGCTGCATGTCACTTCAGAAAGAGACAAGTTCTCCTACAATACTTTGTAACTTTCCTTTAATGTCCAGAAACAATTTTCAGTACTGTTCAAGGACGTCAAAATACTAAACCCATCCACACAAAAGCACGCTACAAATAAATTGCTTGAACAAAAGATTTCAGGTGAGAACTTGGATTTAAAATGAGGGCAGGGGAACTGGAATATGGATTACATATAAAGAAGTAACAGCATAATTAAAAGCCTAGACTAAAGAGTCCATAAAATAGATGTACTATCAGTGTAATAGTCTACATGACTTAAAATGAGTTTGCCATCAATATTGTCTTTTTTCTTAAATACTCTAGTGATTTGTGATTTTCAAATATTGTGACAGGGAGACCCACCTCATAGCGACATTGCTTCCATCAATGACAATTGGCCTTAAGTTATCACTGTTATCCACCACTTCATCTTCCAGTGACAATTCAGGGCTTGCTATTTCCTTTGGGCAAGGGCCTCTTGGCACCAGAGTACCAGTGGTACTGCTGGCAGTGCTTTGTCCCTCTGATTCACTTTTGTTGCCAAGTCTCACAAGCTCTGCTAGAACATCATTGATGAGTGCATCTGCTCCCAACTTATTCAGTACAGCCTGGATCTGATCTCCTGCATACCCAAGCTTTAAAGCAAAATCCATTTTAGCTTGGTATTCCTTGTCCAAATTTGTTTTGCATTCATCTAGCTTCAAGTCCTGTGTGATACTGCTCTGTGAAAAACTTGGGCGATCCAGGCACGGGGAGCGGCAGAGCGGCCGATGCGGTTTGGTGGAAACCTCCTTTTCTCTCCACTGAGTACTGCTTCTGAAGTATGGCTGCTCAGGCTCACTTTCTGAGCTCGTCCATTCCTCAGATTCAGCACTGCATTCCCCCGCGTCTTGCTCCACATTTCTGTCTTCTCTGGAGTGCCTCTTCTCCATTTTCAGCTTCCCTACCATAGACCAGGCCGTCATCACGTTCAGCTTCCAGCCAGAGCAATCAATTCTCTTTCATTTCCAAAGCCACCAGGAATTCATACTCAATTGCATCATGTTGGCCAATTAAAAGTTTACACAAGGCTGGAGCTAATTTGCCTTGCTTACTATATACTGGCATAAGCAACCCCAACATGAAGTTCCTTAAAAAAAAAGAAAAAAAATTAAAAATTAGGTTTTGATCAATTATGCAAAATATTCAACTACAATTATTTTGTTTACAAGTCAGTAGATGTCCCCAGTCATTCACATTTCTATGTAAACTGATTATAGTAAAGCATATAATTACACTGTCTCTATAATCAGAAAAAAAATTCTTTCCCTCCCTCAGTTACTCTACCTACAAAAAAAAAGGACAATTCCTACACAATAAATGTAGAGCTGGAATGAATGGATTATGTCAGTAATATTTAGAGATAATAAAACAGAAAAGGGTGAGCCACCATTTCCACTAGAAACCTGTCTTCTACTGCAAGAACAGCCTGTCTACAATAGCAACAACTGTGCAGTGTTCCAGTATGCATAAAATTTAACACAAACTTTTTCAGCCTCTTTCAGTAAGGATTTACTATCAGAACCAACAAGTTTACCTAGCAAAAGTATCTTCTGGAAAACAAACCAGGCATTTAACAAAATAATATGAGCCACAAAAGAAAATTCAAAGCATCACCAGTGTGCATGTAAGCCAAAGCTTATTCATTTTAAATTTTCATATCCTTTTGGTTTTAGGTAATAAGATGCAGAAAATCACAGCACCCAGTATACCACTCACAGAATCACAGAATGGCCTCTTGACCATTTGTGAGAGGTCATCCCTAACTCCTTTAGGACAATTGACAGGTGTTTCCCTGCTGCTTCCTGCTGGTGTTTCCTGGTTCCTCTCTGACACTCAGCACATCCCTTCCCCTTATGGATCTCGTTCAAAGCTCTGTTGGTAAGTCTTAGAAGTTTCTTTCTTGACTATTTTCCTACATTAAATGGTGGGTTTCTGTTGCCTATGGGAATATTTCAGAGAACAACAGGTCTAGAAGTGTGATAAAATTTGATAAGCAAAATCATAAAAATGTCAAAGGATATCTGAGACAGGTCCATATTGGCCTAACAAAAATCAAACCCCCTAAAAGTGAAACTATGATTATTAACCCGCAAAACCTGCACATATTAATATATCATTACCATAAACAGGCAAAACAGTAACATTCCACCAGACTGCACTCCAATTTATGCAAACAAAAAACTGTACACACGTGCAGGGACAGCTGCTCAAAAGCCTGATCTCCTTACGAAAATGCTAATCACTCATACCTTAAAAAAAACCCCTAAAAGGTCAAGTTTTGAGTCAATCAACACTATTTTTTAATAAAGAAGAACCATACTTTTTGATATTTTCATATATTCGTATTATATTTCTATTTTGTCAGCCTGGAGAGAAGGAGGGCCAGGGAACACCTTATCAGAACTGCCTGAAAGGAGGCTGCAGCCAGGTGGGAGGTCAGTCTTTTCTCCCAGGCAACCAGCAATAGGACAAGAGGAATGGCCTCAAGCTGTGCCAGGGGAGGTTTAGGTCGGACATCAGGAAGAATTTCTTCACAGAAAGGGTTGTCAAGCATTGGATTTGACTGTCCAGGGAGGCAGTGGAATCACCATGCATGGAGGTGTTCAAAAAACAACAGATGTGGCACTCAGTGCTCTGGTCTATTTGACAAGGTGGGACTGGTCAAAGGTTGGACTCAGTGATCCTGGAGGGTTTGTTCCAACCTAAAGGATTCTGTGGCAGTCTAAGTCCTTTATGTCATAGTTTTATTTATGACATATGAAACTGAATATGCCAGTTTCATATGGCAGTCATATGAAACTGTTATATGAAACACAGTTTCATTGTGTTTGAATGGAAATTCCAGTCTTGATTAGCTAGGTTTAAGTTAGACTTCAAAAACTGCTGTTCTTTCATTCAAAGAGTATTCCTCTAAATACTTAGAAATTGTTCTTACAGTACTCTCTGTTTTCATTCCAAGTGATTTTTCTCTCATATAGCACTAATGGCAGGATATTTACAACCCAAGTACTTGCCAACATAGATGTATTAATAGCTTAACCTGGAATTGATTTTAATTAGGTTTTTTTTAATTAGGTCTCATGGACCTTGTACCTTGCCAACATTAAAAATAAAAGGATATATAAAAATTATTGTAAAAGATGGTTAAAAAACAGGTTATCAGCACACTGCCCCCGCAGCTTACAAAATATTGCAATGAAGGAACATTTACAATACATGTGGTAAGACTAATTTCTTTTCACATTATTGAGACTGTCCTGCTTTGGCAGTGGACAAAGAACAGCATGACTGTGTTCAGCCCAGTTTAAAGAGCTCCATTCTTCTTTCCCAGCTGTCATCTCTCTAAGCAAAATGTCAGAAGAATTTGGCTTTTGTTAAACTTATCATCTTGAAACTTCCATTCTCTCCCCTGACCCTTACAACACCTTTGATGCCTCCCCAGACTGTCCAGGTCATATTCAACCACAAAACACCTTTTCTTTGCATCCCCCACCACACTCCCTCTGTCTGTGTGATGGCCCAGGCACACTAAGGGAGTTTATGGGGGGAAAAAACTCCACTAATTATCAGTCAACAGAACTACTCTTGTGAATAATTTTCCACTTTTTTGTTTTCTTACTGCTTATATGGAATACTTTTTAAAGTAAGTATAAATGTACTAAGGAGTTATCACAGTGGGTTAAATTAATTTTTTTTAATTCTCTTACAACCAAACTCAGAACAAAAATTAAAAAACATAAATAATTTGAGTAATGCTTGATTTTACTGAAAACTACAAAATTGAGAATCAAGTCGGAAAATATTTTCAAAGATAGACTCAAACCTCATCTTGCAGATCATGAACAGCAACGTTTTCTCACTGAAATTTCAGAATTTATTTATTATGAGTTACATCACCCCCAAAGAGAGCCAAATATGAACACACACTTAAAGGAAAGAAACAAAATCTATTATGAATTTCTAATTTAAAGCTATTACAACTCAGAAATACAGACACTGCAGCTTTAAAATTTTCATTCTCATGATGCTCGCTGCTAAGCAACCAACCAAGTTTTCTTCCTAAACACCTCTTTCAGCAGTCACGAGCAACTAGTAGAACTGATAATGTGATTCAGAAAAAAAGACTCAGACAAAATCATGTATGTTTTGTTCATAAGGGGCCAAACTGAAAGCATTTCTTCAACTTAGATGGTATTAAAATGGAAAGAAAATATCTGCACAGTAATAAAGTAGTGTATTATAAATGAAACTGTTTGCAAATTATTCAACAATCACTACTCAAATGACAATGACTATTAAAGAGCTGGTGCTAGAAATACTCTATTCCAAGCCTGTTCATTTCAGCAGGACCAACAGAAACTCAGGTAAAAGAATGGATTGAACAGCTTCTTTTGGTCCCTTATGGCACTGCCTTTCCACCATCTCACTGTGGTCTGAGCCATGCCCTCCAAAGGCGCAATTATGTGATACACACACTTCCTTTGAAGAGCAACCTTTAAATGACACATCAACTCCTTTCACCAACTTTTAAACATTTTTACTTTTTTTCTGCCATTGCAGATACTAAAATGCAAAATTAAAACAAAACAAAGAACTCCACTCGGGTATTTTCTAATATTTCTCTCACTTGGATAAGAAATACCTAATAATGGTTCTATACTATTTCTTTTGAGGGATAGGTTTGTTTGTTTTCCCTTGTGTACTTTTGAGATACATGTAGCTCATCAGTGTTTTCTTTTTTTTTTTATAACTCCTCAAGAAAAAAAAAATCTAACTGAAAAATTACATGTGAACTGGTAACATCTAGAGGAGTTCCACATGCACAACAGGGAATAAATATTACAGATTTCTCCTTTTGTATTTCTTAAACTGTCTCAATAAACCAAACTAAACCAAATAAACAACTTGACAATCATATTAAAAAAAACCTGAGTGGGTTTTTTATTAAGAAAATTAAGTTATTCCCTCCATAGCTTCAGCATGAATTTTAACATCCTAGTGTCTCTCTGTACCCTTCATTTCACTAACTTATCATTAGCACGCACCTTTGTGTAGAAGGAAGAGGTATCTTTCTGGAAGGAGGCTGTTCTAAACAACAGCCAAGCCTTTGACTACTGTGGCTGTTTCTGCATGATCAGAAGCTGACTGAAGGACACAAAGACATCTATCCAAACTAATTTTCATGCAGCCAGTTCTGACAGGAGCAGCAACACAGACCTCAACAGCAATTGGGTGAACTTGTGGTCCCAGGTTGCTTGTTCTACAAATGAAACCCAATCTATCGCCTTCACAACTAAACAATTGATCAGGCTGGAACAGCATGTATCTACAGCTCTGCCTCATGATTGGAGTGTATGAGCCTACTACCAGAAATGCTGACAACTTCCTTCTTACACACACTCCAACTACTGTCTAAAGAGTCCAAACCCATGGAAATGATATAAATAAGTAGAGACAAAGAGAAAGAGAAGACTTTAAAACTTATTTTAAATGGTGTTCAGAGACACTACAATCAACAGGACTTCCCTCCAGCACTGTACTGTGCTACATCACAGACCAGTGGTTACTCTCAAGAACTTTAAAGCACTTCCCAAGTATATTTTTCTGAGCTTAAAGAACTTCCCCAACACATGACTAATTGCCATTTTCAAGGCATTGTGATTCGAGCCTGCAGTGCACATACAGAAAACCCCAACAAACCAACCAGCACCAAAATGCATTGCACAGGTCTTCAGGAATGTGAGAGAACAGTATTTGTTAGGCAGTAGTTACTGTCAGAGGACACAGACCAGGAGCAGCTCAAGATGAATAAATGGCCCTGGATTTTGGATTAGTCCTTGATTTTGAAAATCACATTTCTACCGTGCTTATGAAGAAGATAACACAGCTTAACATCAGTGTTTTCCTGGCATTGAAGACACAACTATCTCGTTGTATTCTTATCTCAGGAGCAGCACAGATACACACACTGCTGTCTGCTGCTTTGACCGTTCCTGAGGCAGTGAGCTACTTTATCCACTAAGAAAGTGCTCAGATCTGGCAGTGAGGAGAACAGCCGCCCTGAGAGGAGCCGAGGTGACTCCTGCCATGGCTCTGGTAACGGAGATGGGGCCGGGGTCGTGGCGGCCGCCGCCGGGCGCGCTGACACCGGAGGCACCGGCAGCGGGCAATCCGCGGGCGGGAGCCTCACCCTCCCACCGGGCGGCACCGATTTGCTGCTGCGGGAGAGGAGGAACAGGCAGAGCGCAGTCCCTCGAGGAAGCTAATGCCGCCTTTGTAGGCAGGAACGACTCTATCGCAGTTTCCACACCAAGGAGTTTCGTTTTAGAGCCCAGAGAACCGACGCGGGCAGGGACAGAGCGCGGGCGCCCGGGAGGCGCAGGGTCCCAGCGCTGTCCTGGCTCCTCCTGGGAACCAAGGCTGAGAACGCTCTTGGAGATCCATTCTCATGCACAAAGTACAGCCGTGCCGAAAAGGGGCTCCAGAGAGGGGGCTCCAGACCTGGCGGGGAATGGCATCACCACCTGTCCTCCTAATTGGTGCTTTTTATCAATTAGGCTAATTTCCTAAAACCTATAAATATGCACTCACCCCTGGGGGTGTGGGCTTTTGTGGACATCTTTCCATAACTGCCTCTGGAGGCCTTCCAATAAAGATCCCCTTTTATATTACCTCCTTACTAAAATTATCTCCAGCTTCATTTCCAGGCTGGGCAAAAGGCAACATTGTAGGCAATTATCTCTTGTCCTTAAGAAAAAGGCAAAGAACTGGAGATTAGCAGCATTTTGCCTGTCTGTATGCACACCTTGAACCACTAGGTTTTCATACTCATGACTATTTTAAATAGAGGTAGCAGGTAAAACTACAGTTTACATATGCATATCAGAGTAACAAATATGTTGCAGTTCAACAAGAATTAATCACTGTCACCGACTTTTTTTTAACCTTAGAATGAATTATTTTCACTACATAACAAATGTTGTAGCTTGGCATATTTAATTTTCATTTTGTCAAATGTTGCATGACTGTAGGAAAATAGGACAAAATAGGCTTTTCAGAAAATTCTCCTATTTATGTTGGCCATTTGGAAATTAAAGTGACTCCAAAATTTGGTGCTTTCAGAAAACTACAATATTCACAATTTGTAGTCACAGTTTAAAACTATTTTATATAGTTTCATTAAGACTGTCCTAAGAGCTTCCATACTTAGCAAACCACACTCATATAAGCATCAAATCAGTGAAGATGTACAGCATATATATTCTGATATAGCTTCCATAAAAAGTCCAAAATACATATAAGTGAAGAAAAATAAGTATATAAGGCTTTAAAAGCAGCTGCTTTTTGATGCAAATATTTGGCATTAACAGTGCTTATAATATTGTGCCTGCTGAGGAATCTTATTTAGAAGGAATATTTTAATTTAAAGATGCTTAAAAAGAATACATATTCATATAGTTATTGTACTTTTTAATCTAATAAATTAGATATGGTCTAAAATAAGATCTGAGCACAGATCTGCAGCTCATTTATACAGTTAGAGACATGCATAGTAGTATACACAGAATATGTGCTAAGTCAAGCAGCATTTTTAAGAGAAGTGTTAAAATGGCAGATCAGGCTTTTCAGTCCCTTGATAATTAGAGCCATATAAATGACAGCATTTTGATTCAGTTTAATGGATTTTTTTTCTTATCTTACTATGCAATGTCAGTCTCAACACATTCCTGGGAAGTCTAAACACTGTCATTTTGATGAACAGAGAAACCTTAAATTTACACAAATCAAAGGCAAATATTGTATAGTCTTTTATCAAGTGAAACTCAGTACAATGTCAAAAAAAATTGACTTTTTCTACTTATTACGGCTTCTCTGAAATAAAACACTAATATAGATTAAATCTAAAGTACTAGCTGCTTACACCAGCAGTGAACACCTTGTCCTTAAAATTAATATTGAAACAGCAATTGAAAAATAGGCTGCTAGCTATGGTTAGTAATAAATTTTATTTAGAAGCTTCCACTTTTCTGAGTCAATTCAGATAAAGTATTTTAAAAGAAAAACAAATTTGCCATTTCTGTTTCTCCATCTGTCTCTCTCCCTCCCTTAACCATCTTTGGAGAAGAACAATAAGGAATGTGACTTAGCACTCTTCTGTTACAGAGGCAAAGGACAAAGGAAGATTTTCAGTGTTGACTCACCAGTTAAGTTAAATGTAATTGTTACCACCACCCAACCCTGAAGAAGATGTTCTCCCTTGACATATGCTGATGGAACATTTGTAATAGCAGGAAAAGTTCAGTTGTGCAGAGAGGGCTGAATTTCAGGAATTCATACACCAGAATATATAAAACTGGAAATTACTTCAGAAATCCCACTAGGCTTTACCTTTCTGATCTACAACCTATATTGTAGTCTACACTGAATAGTGATGGAAAAAACCCACCATATGCACACAAAAATAGACATACAAGTGTAAGTTCTGATTCTGTCAGTGTTTCACTCGATACATTTCACAGGTCAGTTCAGAAAAGTGAAACAGAGCTCTTCCTCCCCAAATGCTGCGAACACTTACAAGTCTGGCTGTTCCTCCTTCCTCACCAAGCTCTAGCCCACTGCTCCTGAAATCCTTTTATCACAGTTGGCTCAGTTTAAGAAAGCTATGAATGCTGTTTGAGAACTATGGAAATGCAGGGCACTGCCAAGGATGTAAAGTAAGCCCCTGAGTTAGCAGATCAAGTAATTTTCAAACATCATGAGAATATCATCGGGTGGGTGTGAAAATCTAGATTCATGAAACCATGCCGTGGACTCCACCAAAACATCCAATTAACTAGAACCTACATGTTCATGATTCTCCCTAGAGTATGAAGAAGCTGATGGGTTCATCATGATAGCTGGAAAAGGGATTGGGTGGGAATTTTTTGAGGGAGAAATTCAGTTTATTTTTAAAACACAGATCAAGTTTACAGAGCACCTCAAAAAAATAATTGCACCTGTGCAAAAGGGAACAACATCCTGCAACACAAAAGCAAGAAAGAACCATCATGACAGACAAAAATATATAAGCATTGTCTTGCAAGAAAGTAATTGTGCAAGTACCACCCTAAGGACCCACGTTTGTCACTTTCCTTTTCAACATTGCTGAATGCAAAAGTTATTGGTGTTTGGTTGGATTACTGAACAGGAATCATAGAGAGACAGTATCCTTCAGCAATGACAAGACATTCAGCTGAATTAGATTCAAGAGCAAGTCCTTATTTCCCAGACTGTGAAAAGTAGTAAGCACAACTCTGCCTTTTAATGGTCTTTTTATTTCAGGAAAATTAGATTAAATACTGCATTTCTAGCGATCACAACTTTAAAAAAAATCCAACCCAACAACCTTAAGAAGAACATCCAATATTTGCAACTGAGTTGCTGCACGTTTCAGATTCAGATTTTTTTTTTTTTTTGGCTGACCTTGATGCAAACTTCCTCATTCAGCTCAGCAGAAATTGTACTGAGTTACTATGTTACTATGCTCACCTCTTGATAACAAGCAAGAAAATAATAGAAAAGCAGAGTGCTTTGCTGCATCAGAAATAAGACCTCAGAGAAGGTACTCAGAACTTCATTTCATTTTTCTAACTCTGCTCAAACTGTAGATTTGTACATCACAAACACTAGGTGTTTGCCCTGCAAGATTGTCATGAGTATGACTAAACACCTGGGGCACCTTTTATAAAGGGTTCAGAAATTAACCTAGAGACCTTCTAGAAAATGCCAGGAACAGAAAAACATGAACCTACCAACAGAAACCAGGGAAATCAGAACAAGCATTTTGATTAGCTATAAGCTGGAGAAATCATGGTTATTTCTGAAAATCCAAAATCAAATATATGAAATACTAGGGTCACAGTATTTGGAACATTAAATACACAGTATTTGGAACATTAAATAAAACAATGTTTTCTTTGCTGTGCAAATATGCGATTAATCCCTTGGCCCAAATCTACAGTTTTTACCAAATCTAAACTTGCCAAGAAGTCATTTTGTTTTGATCATGACTACATGATTTAACTCAAACCACATGACAGAAATCACACCATAGAATAGAAAACTTGATAGGAAAGTATCCAGTTTTACTGCACTCTTAGCATATGGTGGAGTTTTGTTAAACTGAAAAATTGTTCTAAAAAACTACAGCAACATTTCAAAGTTTGAGGTACTTCAAATTGACTTCAGCAAATATTTTCAAGGATCACTGCTATATGTATTGGACTATACATAAGAGTAAGCTGTGTCTAGCATACCACATAGGGAACTTGACATCGTTTGTGAAAGAGTCAGCAGGGGAAGCTGAGCTTGGAGATTGGGAGGAGGTTCTTCCCCCTGAGGGTGGTGGGGCACTGGAACAGGCTGCCAGTGCAGTGGTCATGGCACAGAGATGCTCAAAGAGCCTTCAGACAATGCTCTCAGGCACGGTGGGATTCCTGGGGTGAGGGGCCAGGAGCTGGACTTCGATGATCCTCACAGATCCCTTCCAACTCAGTATATTCTGTAATTCTGTGAATCAAGTGTGAACCAAAGAGAAATGCAAAAGTAGTATAAAATTTAAGTACCTTGCCTCAAACTTCATTAATTTTGTCGTAATCATAAGTATGAATTCAAAGGGACAGGATGGACATAGTTGGAATCTTTAACAGAGGAAGCAGCATTTTAGCTCTTTCTTTAGTTACATGATTCCTGTTTGGAGTTAACCCAACCTAGAAAGAACAGGTAATGCTGAGCCCAAGGCAAGTATAAAGTACAGGCCTTCTGAAGGGAAGAAAATTGAGTATTTCTATTGCATTAGGTATTTAACCATTATTTCCTAAGATGAAAAAAAAAAAAGAAATAATTATACAGTAAATATCCATTTAAAAACAGGTGTTCTAACAATTATATATAGTACCCTTTTCCCACCAATTTTCCCTTTCCAATAATCTTAAGGAGCTATAGCTAGCATTATTGCTACTCAAAAGGTCTGTTGTACCTACTAAGGCAACATTTACACTTCAGTTGACAACACCACATAAAATAAGAGCAGACATGTAACTCCTAAAGGTTATTTGTAGGCAGTTCCTTACAAACTGAGATGATTTATTTGGATCTATGACCAAAGGAATACACTAGTTCTCCTAATCCACATTCTGACAGGAGGCCATTTGGTGCTACCTACTCTGCAGATATAAATGACTCATTAATGCTCTGTGAAGGGGGAAAAAAAAGTTGTGATTGCAGCTAAGTCAAAGACACATCAAGGATATGATGCATCTTATCATCTTGACTACACCAATACAATTTGTAACTGAATGTTTAGAATACTACTCTGACAGACTAAACCAAATGCTCCCTTAACCAAAACTCTCATCCAGAAGCAATCTCTGAGAAACCTGAAAAACAAAGGATATTCAGTTTCTAAAGACCTCAGTACACTGGATGGACCCACACGTGCTATGCCATCCAACAAGAGGCAGGATGGACTCACCCGTTAGGACAGAAGCTTTCTGATAAACTGAAATAATCATTGTAGAAACTCCTAAAAAAAAAAAAAAGTCTGAAGCAGAGAAAGACACCTCACTCAGTAAGCATCAAACAGTACCTTTATGGAAAGCAGCAAGAGGAGCTGGAAGGCATCTTGTGACTTTATATTTTCACTCCAGTTACCTTGCTTTTGCAAAATCAAAGTCAGTACATGGCTAATGAAGTCTGCCTGAAGCATGGTGTTGGACTAAGTGATCTCCTGAAGGAAGTCCAATCAAACTAATTATTTTATGCTAAGATTCCTTTATTCATATAATGGCAACACTGCTCATTTCCGAGATGAAGAAGCTGGAAAGTCATCATCAAGAAGAGAAAAGGAAAAGCCTACCAGTGTGCTTTTGAAAATGCAAATGGCAAACCCCTATGCTCCAGCAACTTCATCACTCCCTTCCTAAAGGGAGATGTACCTGTGGACAACACCTGAGGGAGAAAGGTTTTTTGGTGTGATGGATTATTCTGTTTTAGGGGGTGGGGTTTTTGTTTGTATTTTAAATCAGAAATCAGTAAAGGGAGAGACTTGGCAGGGAGATGGAAACTAGTATTTGATCTTACAAAAAAAGCAAAAGCCTCGTGTCAGAAGGGGCAACAGCACGTGGTTTTAGCTTGAAATTGTCAGATTTTGTTTTGACTTTATGGGATTTGGCTGAGGTGTCTGTGGGCTCACTAAAGGAGTGCCTACTCCTTGAGGATGTCCTCACTAAACATAAGAGTCTAAACCTTTGGCTTTAACCTAAGGTTGATACTCTGCCCCTGTTACAGCATTCAATTAGAACAGAAGTTGACTCAGCTAATGAGAACAGATACTAATCTTGATGAGGGTCTCTCTCCAGATGGAATGAATGCAGAAAGGGGCTCTTGAATTCTGACTGTGTAAAAACAAGCACCTTGGCCTATTCTGGGATTTGTAAAATGCTTTAGTTCTACTGCACAGTGATTTTCTAATGAAATTCTAGAAGAGGCCTAGCCTACAACAAATGATGCAAAGCCTAGGTTTTATTTTGACATGGTGAATCAATCTGCTTTCTAGCAAGCCACGTCAAAAATAACCTATGAAAGAAAATTAAATACAATAGGTACCTTTACAAGTCAAAGACACTTAGCTGAAGTACTTATTTAAATATAGAACATATATATTTGAATCAAAATTGCCAGCTAATAAAGGGTTTTTCTTATTATGGCCAGTCTCATGAAAAAATTGGTCACCTCAGAAGAATAAAACTACATCTCAGGAGACATTATATTGCTTAGCTCTGCACTTCCAAATATATTTCCTAACTCTGAAATATATCTAATGCAATTCTACACATCATGGCACCAGACAGCCTGGATCTGTAAAGGTAATCATGGTATTCTTATTTCCAGATGAATTATCTGTGATTCCACAAATATGTCATATAAAAGATAGATTTTCACCAAAAAGGGACAGTTCACAGTAAACTAAAAACACCCCACATTAACAGATGGCAAAGCATTTTAAAAATACCAGTATTATTGCTCAAACAATCTCTACATTTATAATGCCTAAAAAACCAGCCTTTTACAATAAAATTACAAAAAAAATTGATATATTTAAAAGCATATAGTTGTCTGGCTATGAAAATATGGCTCTTCAAAGCCCTTTATTGTCTAGCAGATTCCATGATGCAAATGAGGACAGCACTCTCAGGGATGTGTAGCATTACAGCCATTTGGGTTTTTTAATTTTTTTTTTCACATCATGAGATGGACAAATCAATATATCAAACTAATTTCCAATGTGGCAACACCTGGGAACTTCGTCCAAATTTATAAATTGTTTTTCTTCATCTTTCCAAGCCCTACTTTCATAACTGAACTTAGATGCTGCCTTCCTTACTCCCAAAAGGCCCAGTGCTTCTGCTCTTGATTCAAACAGTAAAAAAAGTGCAAGTAATAGAAGCAATTTGTTTTACTTCTATTATTCACAGATTTATAGTACAATTATAAGTGTTCAACAAAATAACATTTCAGTTGCAAACTGTAAAGTGGCTAGAAAAGTCAAAACCAGCAGATGTCTACAATGGAATAATTTGCATTGGAAAAGGCTTTGAGAAAGATCAAAGAAAAGCCAGAACGTGCCTAATTTACAGCTGTTGACAGTAAGAATTTACTTTATTACGAATTTAATTTATTGCTACTTCATCAGAATACAAAGTGTCATTGGTATCCATTCATCCATCTTAACACTTTTTCTTGTCATTCTTTCCAAATAGTGAGTTTGGGTTAGGTTTAGATTTAGCAGTTAGATTTTCTTTTTTTCTTTTAAATACTTTTTATTGAGATCATTCAAATGAAATTGACTTAGGGAGCTTTATGGATTGCTTCTATTAAAACTTGCTAAACATTAGATTATTTTAGAAGGCAAGCAGATCCAGAAAATGTCAGCAGTGACAGGAGTGATGTACAGAAAATGTGTGACATTGAAGAAGAAAAGCCATATTCCAAAGGCAGCTAAATTACTCTATATTTGAAGATGACCTTGAAATTCCCACTAACCCATTTTTCCATTAAGAAGCAAAAATAATTTCATCAGTGGCACTCGATGAATTTGTGAAATATACCTTCCAGCCCTACATAGCACAGTTCAGTTATAAAATCTGGCAAGCAAAAGACATATCTTATCAACCAAGGATCCCTCCTATACAAAAAAGACTACATGACAGGCTCTTCCATTTCAATAAACAAACACACCAAGCATAAGAAATCGGATGGACCTAGAATGCTGCATATTCCCAAGCACTCCCAACTACCGATATGCATAATGGAAGTTCATGAATGACCAGCATTTTAATATGCCTCCTATTGTCACTTCCCATTTATAACAACACTTGCTAATCACTGCAACACATTGCAAGATTAAAACGAAAAAAGTAAAGCAATATCAGACGTACCTAAGTAAACCCAAATAATTTAGATTCACATCTATCAGAAGATGCATGCTTTTGCTGTTTTGCTAGCTTATGAAGTAAACGCCTCCAGTGAAAAATAATTTCCAGCTGATTTAATGACAATTAGAAAAGCAGACAGGTATGAAAAATAACATTTTCAAATGAACTGATTAAAAAAAGTATCTCTAACCTCAAGCATACTGCAAGAGTGAGCAGTTCCTTATTCACAGTTGCATTATAAAGCAAAATGGAAGGATGCAAGTTGGAATCATCAGGTATCCTCCACAAAAGTAATTTCCTTATTTCACCACCTCTCCTCGTTAATGCAAGTTTCTTGCATTGCTCTTTTGTTCAGACACCGAACACCTTCTTAAACAGCGTGCTAACGCAGCCTTTGCAACCTCCCCTCGGAGCTTTAAATGACTAAACGACGCCAGGAGCGTTTCCCGGCTCCGTACCCGGCCGTCCAGGCCGCTCCACCGGCCCTGCCACAGCAGCCGCGGGCTCGGAGCACGCTCCGCCGGGGCCTCGCGTCCTGCCCTCGCCCGGCGTGCGGCTGCCGCGGGGCGGGCGGCAGCAACCAAGGGCAGCGGCGCCGCCGCGGGGGGGACGCCCCAGACC